>JAOBAS010000052.1:44323390-44344759 GCA_025311575.1 Elanoides forficatus
GGGGGTTGGGTTTGGTTTTTTTTTTTATATTTTTTTTTCTAGCATTAAGAAAATTAAAAAAAAATTAAAAGTCTCTACCATGTCAAAAGCTAAGCCTCAAATCTAATCATGAAATCATATAAGACATGCGCTAGCAAGAGAGCACAAGTTCACAAACGGTGCTAGAGACACATTGTTTGCCAATGTGTCTCAACGATTTGTAAATTTGAAGCAAAGGCTTATAAATTTTAAACAATGGAGATCTAAAAACATGAAATACATGAATAGTAACATCTCACTACTATCTAAACAACAGCATTCAGATGCTAGGAATTTTTTTTTAATTTTATTTTGCTTACAAAGAGGTGACCCAGCACATGCAGGTAAGATCATTCACAAAAACATGAAGGACAAATCTTGAGTCTAACTGGACTCTCAGATCAGTTTTATATATATTTAAATTCCACTGAATACAATAAGAAGAAAGTGAATGAATGTCTCTCATAACTGTGTTAGTTACTATTGAAATAGTTTTCTTTTCCCGGCATGTAGATATTTTTAATTTAGTTCTGCAATCTAAGATTAGTAAAATAATTAGGCCATATTGGGGACACTCCTTCTATCTGGAAATATTCATGGGCTCATATGAAATCCTAGTAGCTTGCTTTTTTGTTTCTAAATATTTAAAACAGACTTAAAGGCAAATGGAGACACTGTAGTTTCTGATTTTTTTGACAGAATTCACTTAAATAATTAAAATGACTGGTAACTGGACAATTTTCTTTTTTTCTTATACTCTAGGTTAGGAAAACACCAGAAGGAACAGTTAGTTTTTTCACATTACTACTAAAAAACAACAAAAAAATCAACTTAAATGTTTGGAACTTTAAGATAAATCTAAAATGTTTTTTCCGTGAAAATTTTTTCGGAAGGAAAAAAAAAAAAAAAGACCCTAAGATCAAACAAAAGGCTGATGTAGATTAATGAAAAGGTATTTCTTAATAGAAATTACAAAGAAGAAAAGGAAGAGCAATATAACCTTCAGTGTGCACCACTGGAACATCTTAACATCTCCTGCTGTAACATGTCCTGCAGCTGAGGACAGCAGAGAGAAAACATCTGTTCTAGTCCCAGCATTGTCACTCAAGTCTCTGACCTTGTACACATCATGTCTCCTACCTGTGATTTAATTTCATTTCTCTATTCCACGCACTTCAATCCGCTTAGAAAATTATTCAATATCACATCCACTTAATTGAACTCAGTAGATAAAACTAATTATTTTGCTGAATCAGGGTCCCAAACTAATTTGATCAAAATAATACTATTCATTCATTTCAGAGAGAGTCTAGAAGCAAACACTGGAGGTTAGTTTCCTTAGGAAAAGGAAATGAAAACACACACTGCACTCAGATTTAATTTGGCATATGCACCTTTCAGCTACTTTTAACAGAAGTATAAATTGAAATCTCTGCTGCATGTTATAATTTGCACATATAAATACATGTCCTTCCAAAAAACCTCCACATTCTGAATTTATCAATGACTGCAAGTATAGCAGTAAACATAAACAGAATGATGCGGCCCAACATGGACTATTCTCAATGTACAGTTTCAAAAATTAGTTGGCATATCAAAGCTGGATTGTGCAAACTTATGAGAATTGCAAAAAGTCTAGAAACTTTTACAAGTTTTTAAGACTACAATTTCTGAATGAATGAGAAAGTCTCAGGATGCTGAAGTGACATATATAGTAAAGAAAGCATTGAGAGCAGACACGAAGAGTGTATACACTCTTTCCAAAATGTAAATACTTTCCAAAGAACATGGCAAAATTTCCTAGTCTTGTACCATGAGCTAGAAATCCCCACTGTAATTGCTACTTCTATGCCTAGAAAGCTGAGCAGCTTATTCCATGAACATTCATGGTCACCTTCCTTATGCATTGAGTCAGTGAAAACTGTCATGGACTTACTTTGCTACTGAAAGAATTTTACAGTATGTCTTGTGTTCCTCTGCACTTATTTTTTAGATGACTTAATCTCCATACGACCTGGTGCCAGCAACAGAGTGTACTCTCATCAAGTTGCGGATGATAGACTGGGAGGACCAGCCGATACGCTTCAGGGCAGGGCTGCTGCTCAGAGGAACCCTATAAAATCCAACAAGGACATTGCACCAGTAAGGAGGAACCCATGGCAATAAGAGAGGAAAGGGACTGGCTGGGGAGAAAATCTGCTTCGAGGGACCTGAGGGACCTTCACAGAGAGCAAGCTGTCAGCAGTGTGCCCTGGTACACCTTGAATATCGTGTCCAGTTTTGGGGCTTCTACTACAAGAAAGACAGGCACAAGTTGAAACAAGAGAGCTTCAAACTGAATATAAGGAAAAACTCATGCAGTGATTTGTACGAGTACAATGATTTTTATTGATAAAGCAGATTTGATTCAAGGTCCCCTAAAATAGTCTGTAAACTTTCATATGATGGCCTAATAAAAAGCGTGAAGGAAAGCAGAAGTTTGGACAACTCGTGATGCAATGGACATCTCCCACTTCCCAAGGAAATATTGTAATCAATGAACTGTACGCTAACTGGAGTGGTGGGGTTTTCTTCTCTCTAAATGAAGTTGGACCATTAAGCAGCAAGAGATAGAAGACTCACGTGATCGAAAGGCAGTAAGCAAGGAGAGGAATCATTCTCAGCGTGGGGTTAAAACATTCACTTGGGAAAGGGCAGTTCTGGATTCCAGTCTTTGCACTAACAGGTTGGGTTCTGCATAATACACAGCCCTTACATGAAGAAAACCACTCATAAAAACTGGAATCTTGCAATTTTGCCCACCTTGTGTCAGCTTCTTTTAAATTACATCACATTACCAGTTTGAAATGCTAAGAAAGCAGTCTCTTCCAAAATTAGAAGTACCATTTGGAAAAGTCAGACGTACTGGGAGAGGAGAAGGGGGAAGAAGACTTCTTATATTAGTGACAGAAAAACCCATGGCATATTAACTACTTTCCCCTTTTACAAAAGGCATATATCAACCTATAACAATATAAATTGCATTATAAAAAAAGAAAAAAAGTAATAACCTGTTATCTTATTAATACTATGCTTGGGTTTTTCAGAAGTGTCTGCCCAGAAGATTTTAACTGCGTTTGTGTTAAAAAAAAAAAAAAAAAAAAAGACAAGCACATAGCTCAGTTTTCTGGCAGGGCTGTAAAGCTAACTGGTTTATTTTAAATATCTTATCCCACCTATGGTAGTACAAAGGAAAGAATGTCTCTATCAGCTTCTGTTACTAATTAATGCAGACCTCACCCAAAATTCTGTACAATTATCAAATATATCACTTGATAATTACCATAAGCTCATTTGGCAACCCTATAATGATCCTGGCTTTGTGATCACACTAGGGAACCTTGCTCCTATTTTATTAAAGAAGCTTCACACAGTTCTAGCATAGATCTCTGTTGGAAAAACAGAACTTTACTAATTAATAGTTCAGTCCCATCTCGAATTAAGTCTTCCTTACACAGCTCCAGTAGCACAAAAGAAAGGTGAGGATGTCTTTGCTAAAAGCAGAAAAAATCTATTAGCATGAATTTCCCTGTTGCAGAGGTCATGTGCGGGCAGGGATGCCAGAATTGAAATGGGATAGACCTAGATCACATACTCATCAAATTAATTTGCAGTCAGCAGCTACAGCTCATAGAAAAACATTCCTGTCCCTGTGAATTAAACTGTCTTCCCTACAGACTTCTGAAATTCATGGGCCAAAAGTTTAAGAATACTTCCCCCTTCTCTTTCCTCAGTATCTGCCCAAATTGCCTTAGTTACTCAAAATTTTCCATAACCATATTACAAAATCTACTTATATGGACAATTTTTGAGGAAGATATTGACATGCATTTTTTTTTATTGTACTACTAATCTTTGTGGTTTATCCTTACCTAGGACTGAGGCCTTATTATTTTTTCAGTACAGACTGGGTGATAAAAGGATTTGGAGCAGCCCTATGGAGACAGACTTGGGGACACCGATCGGTGGGTGAAAAATTAGATATGAGCCAGCAACATGCGCTTACAATCTAGAAAGCCAGTTGTATCCTGGGTTGCATCAAAAGTGCGGCCGGCAGGTTGAGGGAGGTGATTCTACTCTGCTCTGCTGAGACCCCACCTGCAGTCCTGCATCCAGCTCTGGGGCCCCCGACATCAGAAGGCCATGGACCTGTTGGAGCGGGTCCAGAGGAGGCCACAAAGATGATCAGAGGGCTGGAGCAGCTCTGCTGTGAGGACAGGCTGAGAGAGTTGGGGTTGTTCAGCCTGGAGAAGAGAAGGCTCTGGGGAGAACTTATAACAGCCTTCCAGTACCTAAAGGGAGCCTACAAGAAAGCCAGAGAGGGACTTTTTACAAGGGCATGTAGTGATAGGACAAGGGGTAATGGCTTTAAACTGAAAGAGGGTAGCTTTAGATTAGATGTGAGAAAGAAGTTCTTCACTGTGAGGGTGGTGAGGCACTAGAATTTGCCCAGAGAAGCTGTGGCTGCCCCAACCCTGGCAGTGTTCAAGGCCAGGTTGGATGGGGCCTTCCTGGTCTAGTGGAAGGTGCCCCTGCTCATGGCAGGGGGGTTGAAATAGATGATCTTTAAGGTCTCTTCCAACCCAAACCATTCTATGATTTTTAAATATCAATGACAGAGGCTGTTGGAGTTTTTCAGAGGATGGACAGCGTTTATCTGTTTGCTTGTCTTTTGATAAACCAAAGGAGGTAAATCAAATGTGGCTATGTAAACACGTACATTATGAAAACCATTCACACAAATACTTTGGTTTGGTTGTGACTGGTGAAATCAATGTAAAAGAGTTTCTCTGAGAGATCATTAATTGTTTGCAAAAAAATTCACTATTCTCCCCTACATCCCATCTATTTTCAAGTAAACATTACTTGTTTTTCCCAGTGGCATTTCTTGAATGTGAACAGCTATGAGCTATTCCTCTCTTCTCATACACTCATATATCACCAAGCTGCTGGAAACACTTAATGACCTGAAAAAAGACAGCCCTGACATTTTAGTGTCCCTTTTGCTTCTAGATATAAGGCTAACCTTCCACTTGGATGCACTACCTCATTGCCTCACTGGTTATACTAATGGTATCCCCTTGAGCCTTGTTTTTTTTAAATTCTCCTGTTTCCAAAAGAAGTTTGTTTCATTAAAGAAAAAAATCGCTACAACTGTCCGGAAAACAAGAACTTCATTTTCCAAACTGTCGCAGCGTTGGGTTTTCTTTTTTTGTTTCTTTTGGCAGCAGAATGAAAGAGAGACCTTTCAAAATACTTTGGGAGAGAAGCAGATTGCATTATGGGTTAAAGCACTGGCATGGCTGTAGGAAGATCAGATCCAATTCCTTGCTCAAAATGAAGTAGAGAACAGACCTGAACACTGTGTTCGTGACCTTCTTTGATCATCCAGAAAGAGCAAAACCACATGGGACTTTGCTTTCTAAATTCCCAACTCCGCACACCATAAACTTACTTTATGATATGGCTCTCAGCACTAGCTCATTGGGTAATCCTAATCCAACTACAAGATGTTGGTGAGCAAAATACAGTAGAAAATACTTTCAACAACTACTTATTCTCCATTCACATACAAAACAGAGAAGCAGCTAACTTGGATTTTTTTTCCATATTTGTGCTTATTCTCTAGTACTATGTAAAAGCCTGTTTTCTTTCCTTATTACACCAAAATAATTGTGAACACAGATGTTCTGCTGAGCAAGATTCAGTCCCTAATATAAGTCCTTTTTTTGATGATAATCATTCTTCAATTTTCTTTATCAACTTAACTAATTTGCTACTGCCCTTAGCCAATAAATCATAACAGCTTACATAATTAACTCTTGTAATTATCTCTGCACAATTAGTGCCAGCTGTCTACCTAATTCACAAAACTGAAATTCTTTTTCTATTATATATAGATATTTGAATTTTCATTGAAAAATATAACTTTCACTATCCACAACAAATTCCAGTGTTTTAACTCAGTCTTTTTGCACTCCTTCCAGTTCCCTTCGGTGTTTGCAAACACCTGATGGTTAGAAGAATTAATAAATAGCATACTATTCTCTCTAATGTATAAATTATTAGCTAGGATGTTAAAAAATGCCAGTGACACACCTACCTTTTGGATGCAAAATACATAGATAACTCAGGCGATACTGATTAGAGCCAGTATATTTTAATCCAATCTAGCTTGAGGACAGCTAGCTGCTCTGATTCACTTTTTCCGCTGCCAAATACAAATTCCTGAACAAATTTGCATATTTCTATTCTGTCTACATGATGTACCTTTAGGATGTAATTTAGAGATAGCAACACCATTACTGTTAATTTATATTCTTCTTATCAGTGTTCACACCATGGGAAGAGGCTTATATCCTAGCCAATGTGAATGGGTATTATATAAGGCACTTTTAAAGTTCTTCAGCAAGTATTTTAAAGTTCTTCAGCAAGTATTAATTCTCTGTGGAATGTTCTACTACTTGTTCTGTTAACAAAAAGAAGAAAGAAAAAAAAAACCCTCCCCCCATCACACTTCTATAAATCTTCCTGAAAATTATCTTTTATACAAAACATACAACCGGCAATATGTTTTCAATGACTCTCCCACTATTGAAACAAGAATCAATGTAAGTTAAGCTAATAAAATGTCTCTCCTCTAATATATTTTGCCTCTAATTTGTAGTAAATTAGGAGCAAACATTTTTTAATTCTCCTTTTGTGACAAAGTTCTGCTGTAAATTGGCACTAAACTACTGTGATGCTATTTAGAAGGCAAACATCAACATGAATTCCAGCTTCTTTTCTTGTAACTCCATCATATAAGGAGTTACCTGGTAAACAGGAAAAGGAGATTATGTTAATATTCCACTCATGAAAGATAGTAGCTTTACATTCCTCAAGTTTCCTATGGATTCACTTGCTCATGTACATGACTCGAGGTTCCCACACCACCCAGACAACTTGCCTCGACTGCGACCCCAGGAAAAGCCCTAAAGATACAGAAACGCTTGTTCAATTGCTACAGTTCATTCGACCTCCGTGCAAAGCCTGACAAGAAGAACGCCAATTAGTGCCATTTATGGCGGTGCCGCACTGTGGTGCGGACATTTGTCAACTGGTAACACCACTGGGACCAAGACCATCTCCTGGACCTGGCAGTACAAACAGCAACATTAATTACGAGATACCCTCTCTGCGTTGTTAGGATTGCAAAACCTCTCACTTAAGAACTAAATAATGTCCTTTGTGAATACAGGTTTCTAGTGTCTTGTTAGGAATTTTGACAATTCCAACTTTCGCCAAGCTAGAAAAGCTTAAGCAGGTGTTTAATTGGACCAATTACACAAGAGGTTATTACCACTCTGAGAAAAGTGTTTTCAACAAAACCACTGGTTTAATCCGACTTTTAAAAAATCTGCTCAATGCCTTTAAGGCAAGCAAAATATAAAAGTGAAATTTTAAGATGCTCCTCTCTATTTCTAACGCACTGTGTTTCTTCTAATTGTGCAAAATCACTCTCCAAAGGGCTTGCTCCCAGTCAACTGCTAAGCTAAAACATCAGTGTGTTATCAACACTATTATCACACTAAATCCAAAACACACTGTACCAGCTCCTAAGAAGAAAATGAACTCTATCCCAGCCAAAACTGGGACACAACTGAGCAGTAATTGAGGATGAAGTAATTTTTCATGCAATAACTTTATTTAACTTCTCACAGTTAATAAGTTATTGCTAGTGCAAACCCCCTGCTGACATCTGTTGTTTTCCTTCTTAATTAAAACAGTAAATGTCAGTGATGCCCTGAGTGCATTTTCCTGGTTTTCTCCAATTTTACCAATTTTTAATTTGGGACAGAACTTTGTTACGCTACTTTCATAAGTACTAGAAAAGTCATTATCATATGCAATTTGCTGTAAGAATATGAAGCCCTCAAGAAAAGCTACTAGCAAACTACGTGAATTATGAGAAATAAAAAAATTAAAAATAACACCTCATTAATTCCTTCCAAAACTGAACACAGAACTAATAGTCAAGCTTACAAACACATAACATGCGTGATGCGAGATACATAGAGTAGCTAGCTATGTATTATTATCATAAAATAAAGTCTTGTGGTACTGAAATGGTATCAAAAGTAAAAGACGACTGGTATTATATATTGTGTGGGAGAAAATCAACAAACAAGTTTCTGTTTCCATACTTTGAGTTATCAGTATTAACCAATCAGAAATGAAACCACTTTGTCCTAAATATTGGTAAGTGGATCCTCAAAATCTCAAAAAGCCAGACAAGCAAAATGCACACCTCTGTTGTTGAATCAGAACCGAAAGCTGGCATATTTGTACTTAGAGATAAGTACCAAACCATTTGAGAGCTGTACAACAAAGAAATACCAAAAATCTACTTATCGTCAAACTATCTCCCATTTAGCTAATGGTCTTTATTTCTCCCAGTTCTTTAGTAGAATAGGCAATAAATTCAAAGGGTGTCTGACTCATGCAGGGAAGATATTGCATTTAACCACATGAGGGCACACCACACTAGAGTAACAGTAAAACACTACTTGTGAAACCCCTGGGTTTATTGTTCTTTGTGTTGTACTGCTGGGTCTGTATAAGACTTGTCACTATAAATAACACATAGTTTACGAAGTGAAATTCTTAGTTGATATTGAACATACCATTTTCTTGATGCTTGCTTTTGGTTTAAAAATCTGTTAACAATCTTAAAGGCAGCATTATTTAAGATTTAGTTCTCAAAGGAACTCAAGCACAAAGCAGGCAACAGTTGTATTGGCTAGAAGAAAAAAAAAAAAGGCAAAAGAGAGATGGCAATTTCCTTAGTAAGGTTCTACAGCTTTTTCTAACTAATTCTGGGAGTTTTATGTTTGGGAAGTGGGGGGGTGGGGTGGAGTTTTATTTCCTACCTTAATAGATATTGTATCTTGAACAGAAACTTTAATATCATCTATCTATCTTTAGGTGTTTGGGTTTTTTCCCAATGACTAAGACATTGCATTAGGGGAAATAACGTAAGAGGATTTAAATAATCATTAACTGGATACTAAACTAAGATAGCAGGTAACTATAAAGGCAGGTAGCGCGCCATTTGACATTTACCATAGTTTACCGTAGGTTTATCACAGGCAGACAGATCTCCCCAGGCTTCCACTAGCCAAAGAGGTGAAGTTGGCGCTCCTGGGAGAGCCCTCCATTAGCTACTGATGAAGCCTCAAAGACCAGTTGCCCTAGGGTACTCTTGTTATTGTTTGTCAACTCTCCTAAACTGCATTTAAAACAATCTTATACAGCACTAAAAACCTAAGGAAAAAGATTCCCAGGAGTTTCCGATTCAGTTAATGTAAAGTACTGGAAGTGAAGGAAGTAAAATACTTGAGACATATGCAGCGAGTTAGTAGTCTAGTTTTTCTGTAACAAGTAATATATCTCTTTTTAATGAAAACCTTTCCCATAAAGAACATCAGAAAACAGAAGCAAGCAATCTTACACTCTATTTTTACAAGAGATTAAATCAAAATTCCCCCAAAATGGATATTATTTAATTTTCTGGGAGTTCTAGTTCCAACAGTATGAAGAGTAATGAAATTAACTTATTCTTTGAGTCTTTTCTTTTTTAATAACAACTGGGGAAAATGAAGAAAATTATTTAAAATTACTACCAAGGGAATGAAGAAAATATTGTTTTCCAAGAAGACTGTACAAACTTCTTTAAGGCAAAATGTGGACAGGTTTAAGCTAATATTATCACCTTGTTATTACAATCCTTATCCAAAACAAATTTATTTAAATGAAATCATAACTCTGCAAAATATTATGATCCGAGACACACCAGATGAGACCAGACTATTACACTTTTTATTTTCTTTCCCTACTGTTTGTTACCCTTAATCAACCAGTAAGCACACACTCAGGTATCCAGTCTGGAGAAAGAATGACTTGAATTACAGAGTTCGAACAAAATAACATTGTTGATCATGAATTTTCAGATGTTGGCACATTTCACCTCCAGCCGCCCATTTCATGGTGATGACAACCTCCAGAATAAGTGCAAGTACACAGGCAGAGGGGAGTAACTGTTTCGGTCTTTCCATTTTACTTTGCCAATTGTTTCAGTTCGGAAGTAATTTCAAATGCAGTCTTGAAAGAATCACACAACAACATCAATAGCCACATGGCTACCATTCAATTGTAGTCGTGCTTACATTATGCACAGTGAAGAAAACACTACAGAGATTGTAAATCTAAAGCACCTATAAATTCTCACATGAAAAGACAGACGAGAGTATTCCCTGAATGGTGCTTTTTTAGTCCACTTACTTTGCACATTTCATACATTGTATAAGATCTCCTGCGCCAACGTAAAACTCAAAACTCATGTCGTTATATATATATATCATCGTAAGTTAATTTGGGCTGGAAGGGACCTCTGGAGGTCCCTAGGCAAGCCCCTCATCAAAGCAGGGCCAACTTCGCTGTAAGATAAGGACTTGTTCCAGTACAGCAATGCCTTGTTTACTCGTGAGCCCCAAAGAGGACTCAGAACTGCAGATGTGGTCTTACAACTACTGATTCTACTGATTAGAGGGGAACAATCACCTCCCCTGACCCTCTGTTTATGCTTATGCTAAACCCACCAAAGCAGCTCAGTAGGAGTTTGGCCGCCTTTCCCACCATGTTGCTCCCCAGTCTCATGTTCTGGATTTGTTGTGCACTAGGAGTCTCACATGCTTTTCTGCAGAGCAGTGCCCAGACAGCCCGTCCCCAGCCCGTATCATGACATCAGATTACTCCATCCCACCGCAGGACTTCGCACTGGCCTTTGCTGAGCTTCATTGGGTTTCTATCAGCCCATTTCCTCAGCCTGTTGAGATACTCCTCATGGCAGCCCTAGCTTTTGAGCGTATCGACTTTCCTCCCAAACTGGTGGTGTCTGGAAATCGATTGAGGGTGCATTTCACCCCATTGCCCAAACCAATGACAAGACATTAAACAACATTAGCTTGACACCAAGCCCACTAGAATGCCCCTGGCAATTGATGGCCGTCAATCTTTGACCGCTGCTCTTGAAGTCCAGAAGTCTCACCAGTTTTTGACCTGCTTTGTAGTCCACCTATCCCCTATACCTTGTAGAGAGAATCAGAAGGCAAAGCCTGTATTTCATCTACAGTCAAGATCCTTTCCCTTGACAAAGCACTCCATTTCTTTCTATTGTGTACCTTTGGCACAGCAATAAAGGAAGGAAAGCTATCTTAAAAAACAGAAGAACACAATTGCTTTATTACAAACAAATTGTGTGAAAGACTTGAAGGAGCCTGTTGAATGGTTGCTTTGTTTCTTTTTGTGTTGTTTTTTTTGTTTTTGTTTTTTGTTTTGTTTTTTTTTTAATACCAACTGACTGAGCTTCCAACTTATTACTATTCAACAAAAATGAGATTCAAAGCTGTCTTTTGATGGTCATATATATGGTGTATTTGCCACTAGAGAACAGCCACCTCATCCATTTGGGCTGGGGGGGGCATATTACTTTTCAGTAGAGCCTATTTCAGGCATTGAAAGGGTACTGTGCTATGCTGGCACAAAAACATATTTTCTTTTATTTTAGAATTTCATCACTGGAGACCTGCCATAGCAGTACAGCTTGCTAATTCAAATAGCCTATGCAGAGAGAGAATTCTACACATGGCAAAAGAGAACCTTTCCTGAAACCACCTTTGGTCAAATTAGAAGCAAGTATTGGCTTTTGCCCAGGATTTGCCAGGAACAGAAACCATCTCTGCACTCCTTCTGCTGATCTTGATTTTTTTTGTCAGAAGAATAGAGAGCAGTAACATCATCCCACACAGAACTAACAGCTACTTCTGTCCCACACGTTCCACAGATAGATCTAGTTGAGTAGACATCAACAATTTTTTCATTGTTTCAACAAAACCATGAGTAATACATCTAATTATCCCGCTGCATATGGTACCTAAACCCTTCTAATCACCACAGTACTAGGCATTTGTCTGCCTACCTGATAACTGAATTTGGGTTTGTGTTTTCCTCACCATGGTACAGAGATCAGATTGTTTTCCCCTCCTGCTGAAAATGAAACAGTCCTTCCTAACCCACTGTCTCTTAGCATTACCACTATCAGCATCTATTTTCCGAATAGTAATGCAGTAACAACTTTGGATTAAAATTAACCATGTGGAGAAGGAAAGAACAAAATTACAAATTTGAGGGGAAATAACCCCAGCTGGCAGTGACAGCCAATAGAAGTCTTAGAGATGTAAAAGAAAAGAATCTGATACATATATTCCCAGCAGTAAGTGGCAATTGGCAGAACAGAACAGAAGGAGCCAAAGAGAAGGTTTTATGTCTGAAACACAGAAAGTGACATTAAGTTGGTTTTCAACTCATTCTGGCACAAGCAAAGGCACACAGAATAAGCTTTTTATTAAAAAACAGATGTATTCATTAACATTAAAGTATATGGACTTCAGCCTGTATTTTTAACAATAAACTATTTAACATGGATGTCATCCTTAACAAAATATAATTTCATATTACATTTTTACACCAATTATCTCAGTAGGCTATTAGGCTATTACTGCTAAAAATTAAAAAAAAAAAAAAAAAAAAAAAAAGTAGATTTTTTTCCTCAGTCAGCTTCCTAAAAAGCAGCTCTTAACTTTTTTCTTTAATTATGAAAAGAAAAGCCTTTTAAAAATGCCATAATTCTCCAACATAACTGTTACAGAAGAGAACACAACTGTTCTGTAATATAACTTTCTTCTGCCACTACTACTCAAGAAGAGAATGGTAGTTCTTCACAAACACTACTAGACATGTTGAAAACCACCCAACATAGTCTTCGAGGATGCAGCTTAATTTCTTCATTTTCAGAGCAATGCATAGAGTCAGTAGAAATCTGTACATCTCTAACCAGAAAAAGAGAAGTGATTGACTCGCAAAAGACCAAAAATTTTTGAATAAACACATCTGAATGTACAATATGGAAGGTTTCAGGCAGTTATCATAGGGAATGAGTAAAAATATTACCTGTAGTATAACCTAGGAGACACTAGAGATTGGGAATAGAAATATTCAGATTAGTATCTATGAGTAGAAATGTTTATTAAGCACCAGAGTGAAAGTAGAACAAAGGATTAAAAGAACAACCACTTAGTCAAACTAAACATAAAAATTCTTCCACTCTGCCACTTGAAAGATTGCATGTTAGGCTAAGTACTACTCTGACTGCTGTTTCAAGGACCATATTTATACTTGGGTATACTTGCTTGTGTACCTTTTTCTTAGATACAATGAAATATAATGATTTTTTTTTATTAACCATGTTAATTGATTAAAGTTACATTTAACTATAAATGCATCTCCTGCACTGTTTCTAGATAACTTCTCATTTTTGCTATTTGCTGTAAAATATATGAACACCATTATCAAGGAAGGAACAAAAAAACCTAATTTTCCTTCTATTTTTTTTGAAGCACACGTTTCTGAGTTGCTACAGAAAACATACCCTTATAAATGTAAAAAGACATATTTATATAGTGTAATATCTAGATTAACCTAGATACATTCTGGAAGGAGCTAACAAAAGGCAATTTTGCTGTTGAATCACTATACAATATAATTCTACATCACTGAACACCAGTTTCACTACAATTTATCTATCAATGCAAATTCTGTAAATTTTTATTTATGGGAATTATCCACAAGGATGACAGAATGATGCGTTCAGCCTGCAACCGAAACCAAAATGTTTCCTTATTGCTAATGTACGAAGTTTTGGAGGTGTCACCAGAGGTTCTTGAAAAAGAAGGGGTAAGAGAGATATAAAAGCCTAGTGTAAACCAACCCTGTTTATTTTGGATTGTTATAAAACTGTACTCGAGGCCAGATCTGTACCAGAAAGATCCGCTGCCAGAACCGTTGCCGATTGCTGAATCTCCTCTTCCACCAGCACGGCTGCTTTGCACTCTGCAGCCTCAACAGGGAGTTTTTTAGGCAACAGCACTGGCCCATCCGGAGCAAGAGTCTATGACTTGCAGCTGCTGAACCTGCTACACCAGCAGCCCATAGCCATACCGGATTTTCGCTTGGCTCAAATAAAGTGTCTTATTCACAAATTGGTTGAGGTCAACTACTGCAAAGCCCACTATGGGCAACTACTGTGAATTTAAAGTCAAGTATATTCTGTCTCATAGTTTTGCCTGACTACAAATGGCTTAACGTACATAATAATATAATGTTAGTCAGCAGACGTAAGAGCCCTTATGCAAAGATTGACTGTATGAATTCAATGTTTAGATACTCCTTAGGATTTCACTATCAAAAATTATGGTCTTGCACTTTTTCCATTCAATATGTAAATCTTGGACTTCTTTAAGGCAATTTTCTTCGGTCAATTTTACCTTTAAAATACAGTAATTGTAGGAGGAGCAAATGAACTTTCTTACATATAGTACAGGTCAACACACTCAGACTCTATTTTTATCCATTATAACGCTATATTTAAAAGTTCAAGCAGGGTTCTACTGCAAGCTGGTTTTGCTCTTTTATTCCAACTTTTTACTTTATCTTACTATTTCTGGCCTCAAGTTCTCTAATAAAAACAGTGCAAACTTTTTCCATACACATAAGTTTTCATGATAGAGCATTAACTAGAAGGTGATTCCTGAGTACTAGCATTAAGGGTTGAAGATTAAATGCTAGTCTTACAAATTATACTTATTTGGTACTATTTATTAAGTAAAACATTTAGTATTAAAAATCCCAATTTTTAAGTCTGAAGGCCTTTGTTAAGTGAACTAGTTTTCCATTAAATTTTAGGCCAAATAAATGTGATTCACTGTGTTGACAAACTGTCAGAAAGGTGGAAAGAGATTTTAGAAGTAGATGTGGGAGTATGATATACAAAATTACGTGCCTAACAAATGATGTTGGGGTTTGGGGATTTTGTTGGTTTGTTTTTTAATATCTGAACTGGAAGAAAAAATATGGGACACATGCTGTGGAATACCCTTTTGAAAAGTTTGATCAGTTCTACATTATATAATGCCAGTTACTTGTATTCCTTTGAAAGCTAAATGCAGGTTAGATTTAATTAGGTCATTAGACTATATTTGACATAATTTCATTTGAATTCTCAGTTTCACCTTATCTCAAATCACAGCTCCCAAGAAAGAGGAAAGGGAGTGCTCAGTGCATATATTTCAGCCAAATAAAACTATCCACACTCTGAAACTCCAGAAATTATGAGATTCCAGAAATCTCTATGCTTTACCATGAAAACAAAGAACCCGCATTTCAATGCAAACTGCTTCAAGCCTCCTAAATAATTTTTTCAGCTGGTTGGTCAGATTGTTTGTAAAGTAGGAAAACACAATCTCCAGAAACAAAAAAATCATTCATTTATGCTGAGTTGTTGAGAACTAATCCACAACTTCAAGAGAAACTTGGAATAAGAACAATCTCGCTGCACTGATCCCAGCAGATAATCACACAGGTCTGCAACAGAGTGACTCTGTTTAGAAATATATTAACAGAATTATAAAAGTTATTTATTCATGAGGAAAGAGTAGGAGAATTTTACTTCAGCTGTTAAGTTGTTAGCTAACAAGAAACTCTGTAAAGCTTGATGAACATCTTAACAAACATCTTGACAACACCAGCAATTAAGAAGGATGAGTTTAAAGAGAATAACATCTTCCTCGGAAGTATTTATATGAAATTAAGAAAGGGATTATACACATTAAATGGCAGGAAATGTTTCTTTTCAGGAAGATAAATAGATCAATGTGCCATATAAGAATAATTAGGAAGATTTACATTTCCTGGGTGTCATCCTCTCTTATCTAATGTTCCTCTGTGTATTCAAGGTTTGTTGTTATTGTTGGTTTTAATAATCTGAAAAATTTTCACCCCTGACTGTGAATACAAACAGTGTGGAAATTGATTAATTAAAACACAATCAGCAGGAAAAGTTCCATTCTTAAGTAACTGAAACAACCCAAGTTAACTTCCAGAGACATCCTCCTGTATTAGACAGACAGAAACAGTTTCCATTAATACATTCAGATTTTCAGAAGAGCTAGAAGCTGCGCAGTACTGGAATAGACAGTGGTATGTTTATTCTCCCCCAAAGGCTTGTTTGAGAATTCAAGATTCACAGAAAGTTTTATGGGGTTTGTTGGTTTGGGGTTTTTTAATAATATTGACTACAGAGTAGATAAGTAAGATAGAATTAAATTACATATAAAATAAAAATTGATAGTATAGCATGAAAACAAGTGGCAAACAACAAATCTTGCCTCTAAATGAGGCAGGATTTGCCTCTAAATGACAGATTTTGTACAAACAGAATTCACACACCGATCTTCACTACTTCCAGTATCTGGCACCAACAAACCAAATTTGAAGCCTAATTCTAAAAAACCTGATGGTTTCCTACATAGGCAAATGCCGGTGGAAGTAAGGTGTTCAAGAGGCTTAAATATTCACTTTTATTTCATAAATGAAACTGAAGTCACAGAAAGGACAAGTTAGACAACCTTAGAAAATTACCATAGAAATCTGCTTTACATTTGCTAGGTATTTTTGACCAGAATATGAATTCACATAGTTAAGTATTTATGATCTCTTTAATATAATCAGTTATGAATGGAAAATTGATTAATTTTAATGTTTGATTGCACAAGCAAAGACTTCACACCTATAAACTTTTCAAAACCAAAATATTTCCTATTTAACTGCTGATGCTCTGAAGGATGTTTTTCCCCTCTACTTCAAAGTCTTTGAAACAATTTGAAGGTTCAGCAGCAGCTTTGCCTTTTGTTTCAAACAATCCGCTCTTAAGCAGCCTTATAATAATTCCCCCTGCTGAATTTAAAAGATAGATGCACAAAGAACTAACAAAACAGGAAAGCAGCACAGACGAAGGGAGCAAAAAGCTCTTGAAAGTACAAACGGTGGCTTTGTTGTGAGTTTGTACAGCACATGGTGCAACAGAGGTCTGATCCACAGCGGCACATGCTAGAAGATACTGAAGTCCAAATACGTGACATTATTCATATGACGCTAACGCCTGAGCATTTTGTAATGAAACACAACTTTGCTTCGCTATGACTCGGGGGCACAGCTTGCACTCAAAGATAAAGTCCCCATTTAAAATCCTGTTACCACAGGAAGAATGTCTGCTGATTTATCTCCGGCCGATAAATATCCTGATTTTTAAGAAGGCATTAGGTTGTTTATTAGTGTCAAACTTGAGCACCAGCTGTGGGGGGGAAGCCAGAACTTCCTTACCAAGAACATCAGGCTCCTTCAGACTAAGTGGAAGGGAATAATTTGTTACCAGAATAAGAAGCCTCAGTGCTGATCTGAACCTATGCAGTCTCTAAAAAGACGAAAAATGAAAACCTACACATACATACACACACACACTCCAGGAGCACATTCCCTGTTTGTTTATAATACAGAGAAAAGAATTGCTCTTTCAAAAGTAGCAGCAAATTTTCACAGAAAAAGGCAAAACACCACGAGTACTCCCACACCATTAATATTTAGTTAAAGTTTGATTGCTTGTTATTTCTGATTATCAGTCTCTGAGCGAGGACAAACTTTGTGGTTGTTCATTCTTGACCTAGTCCTTGATCCTGATCCCAACACTTAATAAAAATCTTACAGCTTTCTTAGAATAGTAGAATCTGTCAATCTTTTTCTTCTTAAAGAAAAATGTCTTGAGAATTGAAACAAGAGAAAGGTCAAAAAAAGCACTGTGACCTTTCCTGCTTTCTCTATGACAAAAATCTTAATATTATACCTTGTGTTTGTTCACATCCTTTTTTTTCAGGAAATTGCTCAGATTGTAGTCATAACCTTTCACAAAGCCCAGAATAATATAACTCAATAATAGAAGTAATTAAAATGTAACAGCTGAGTTCCCCAGACCCAAGACCTTACACGCAGAGTATCTCTGATCATCAAAGGTCTCCATCAGTTTTCTTACTTCCTCTTGGGCCTGCGACAGAGATTTTTAACTGAAATACTTCAGACTTCAAACTTAGCAAAAGACATAGGAAATATACTGGAGAATTTAAGAACAATTCTGGTGTTTGATATATGAATAAAGTGAAAAAGAAACAGATGACACAGTATGCATAAAATACAATATTATGTTAATGAAATTAATCAAAACTAAAACTGACCACAAAGAAACACAGAGGACACTTGCTGCATTTAGTGATAAAGTGGTAGATAAACTTCAATATTGAAAATATAAAGGTATGCACAGTGAGGAAAAAACCAAGGATATATACAAAGTTATCACTGTTCAAAACAGATGAAAGAGATGCTGTGAATGCCACTGTTCACTGATGGCCAAAAAGGCAAAGATTTAACAGGAAAGAAATTCAGAAAAACAAACAAAAAAATCATTCTGGCACCATATGTGTGGAAAAGGTTTAAAAAAAAAAAAAAAAAAATCTAGGCTTTCTCACTCCAAACCGGAATCAGCTCCACCTTGGCCATTCCGTTATCTACAGGGAATCTATTCTATTTTAAAGACCGTGAATACTGTCCATTGCATGACTTCCTTGGGAAATCTATTTCAATGCTTTACGAGTCTTACCATGAGTAAGCTTCTTCTGATAGCTCTCTGGAATCTTCCTCTTTGCAACCAAACTCCATTATTTCTCATCCTCTCCACCTCAGGCATGGAGATCAAATTCTCCCATTCCCTCTTCACGTATCTGAGAACTGTTACATTCTACGTCAGTCATCTTCCCTTACAATAACAGCTCCAGTTTGTCCAATCTTTCACAGAAGGTCATGTTTTCTAGACTTTTGATCTTTGTTATCACTCTTACATAGATTCCTTGTAACTGTCCAAATCTTTCCTGAAATGAGGTTCTTAAACCGGCCATCACATTGCATCTTACTTGACCAGCTCAGCCCTACCAGGGCTGAAAAGCATAGGAGGACTATTTTTCAGGAAAGTGTATTTCTGAATGTTTTGGGTTTGTGTGGTGGGGTTTGGGCAGTGTAGGACAGGCTGCAGGGGTGGCTCCTGTGAGAAGCTGCTAGAAGCTCCCCTGGCTCTAAGTCAGACCCACCTCTGGCCCAGGCCGAGCCCATCAGCGACGGTGGTAGCACCTCTGTTTGGAATTGATTGGTAGTAAATTAAATTGATTTTGTTTTTTCCCCAAGTTGAGTCTGGTTTTTGCCCATGACCATAAGTGGTGAGTGATGCCTCCTTGTCCTTGTCTTGACCCACGAGCTTTTCTTTGCATTTTCTCCTCCTCATCCCACCAGGGCAGGGAGAAGTGAGCGAGCAGCCTCCTGGTGCTTTGCTGCCAGCTGGGCTTAAACCACGACACTCTTGTACAGCTGAATTTAGTGCATGCCTGTTTAGTAACTCATGACACTTTTGACATGCTCAGCTACAATCCACTACCATTCTTTGCCTCCTCTATGGCAGGTCACTGATGTGTATTTATGCAGTTAATTATGCCTGGCCAAGTGCAGAACATTCTAACTGCCTGTACTGAATTACATTTTATATTTTCTGATTATCGTCTGCAATTTGCCAAGGTTATGTCGACTCCTAATTCTGTCTACCAGCATGCTTACAGCCCCAATTCTAGCTTGGTGTTCTCTGCAAAGGTAGTAGGCATCTCTCCATTCCATTGTCTGGACCATTACTTAAAATACTGAAAAAATCAGAATACCATTCGGTTGACTCACCTATATTGACAGTGAAACCTGGCAGTAAATCTCATTTCATAGCAGTTTCACCTAAACCATGCCTTCCTCCTGAAAATGCCGTTTCAGGCAGTATTAAAAGTCTTAATGCAGTCAAGATACACGGCACCAAGTTCTCCTTACTCGCTCAAGTCTAGTCCCTGTTACAGGAGGTAATTGCAAGAATCCACGTTTCTTATACCCTTGCACAAACTCAGCAAAAAGCGTTGCTGACTACTAGCTGAGATTCGAATCACTCCCTCAAAAAAGATGCCGTGGAACTGGAACAAAAAAAAAAAAAAAAGGAAGAAGAGTGACCAGAGAGCAAATCTTCCTCCCTGTACACACACCTTCCTAATGCCTGTGAAACCTTGATGAACTCTCTGTTCTCCTCCCTCCTCTCTACCCCCAAGTCTGAGGCTCAGGAAGCCTTGGCTCCTGCCAATCGGTGGTTCAAAGACAGTAATTTCTACACATTTACTGAGCTTTACAATCTCACATAAATATCTGCTGTTGGATACTGGTGAAGACAAGTGACATGGCAAAACACAGCTCAGCCCTTACAGGCATCAGGTCTTATCAAAGCATCTCTCCTTCAGCCTTCTGCTGGCTTTTAACAGAACTTTGCCTCTGAAAGGGGCTGCCTGGACACGGCCACTATCTCACAGCGCTGATAATTCGGTGCCAGTGTGTTATAATGTTAGAGGGTTTGAAGAAAATTTCCGTAGAACCAGTTAGATTTTTTGCCACCAAAAAATTATTTCTTGGCTACCAGTATACTAAAAAACATATTCAGTCCCACCTGAAAAATCTGTTTAAAAATTGCCTGGAAACTGGGTTGGGTCATTCAACTCCACTCATATGTTAACAAATGGTAATAAATCTGCCCAAGTCTGCAATTGCATTTAAGAGTGATGAAAGCAAAGATGGGTTAGAGTAGCTGAAAGAATAATGTAAAACATTACTCATATGTGCAGGGAACAAACACCTCTTCTGCAGCATCATTTTTTAATTACCTTTTTGCAGTCTCTGCATAGTTATGGTCATACCATGTAGTTTTTATTCTAAGATCTAGAAACACAGAATTTTAAAGCTTAAATATATCTTTTAGCAAAACACAGAATAAACAAACAAACAAACAAACACCCTCAAAAAAAGGCTTTTATCTATAACATTCCTTCACAAGAAAAACCACTTGCATTTATTCAGTCTTTGAATAACTTGATTTTACATTTATTTACCTGTAGAAATCAATTTCTAAAAGCATTTGTGATTTAAAATAAACCTAGGCATACTTGTAGAATCTACAAGCTAATACTTTTATCAGTTGTAATTTTTTTGAGTTTATTTTATAGACAACTTGCTGTCGCATGTTAACAACAAAGTTAATGTAAGCATTTCAAATGTTGTCACACTACTCTAAAAAGAATTAAGATTATATCACTTAAGAAAAATGTCTATTTATTTAGTACAGGTACAAAAATCAATCCAGGACAGCCCTATTGATTTCCACTTTCACAAGCTAAAAGGAATTGGATCCTGCTTTTCCCACCCACCCCC
>JAOBAS010000052.1:44344785-44358577 GCA_025311575.1 Elanoides forficatus
CCTTTTTCTTCTTTTTAACTGGCACTTGAACATAACAAACAAGAGCTAAAAAGAAACAGGGGACTGAAAGTTACAGTTCTTATCAGGAAGCCATCTCAAGGAAATACTTGTAGTCAGGATGGCACTTAAGAATGTACTTAGCATTAAACAAGTACTTACAGGCGAATTAGCAGGAGTTTCAATTGTTTTCATAAATCAAGAGAGTAAGAATGAACCAGCACATTGCTTCCAGTAAATCCCAGAGTCATGCAACAGAATTATAAGAAACCATGTTGTAAATGAGAAAGATACCTTCTTAGCCACAATATTTCTAATAATACAAACTTGTAAGAACTAGAAAGTAGAAATTTTAATTGCTCTCAGCTCACAAACAAACAAATAAGTAGTGAGTATTAGACTTGAGACAATCTACTACTAATACTTTGTTCTCAAGTATTTATAAATTTGCATGAAATTCTATCTTCCCGCTTGCTCAAGTTTCGCACTGCAGATGTACATAATATACTACATTTTTGTGAAGAGGATCATCAACAATAGTTTTACCATTTCCAGACCAATATTACTCAAAACATATTTTTTTTGCCAATATCCTACAGCCCTTTTGCTGAGGAGACCCACCGTCCCCATCTCTTGCACTGCAGACAGGCAATTTGTGAAGGTGCGAGAGGGAGAAAAGGCTGCCCAACAAGAATGTGGCGATAGCTAGTTTTGCTTTTACTGCCACTTGAAAATTTTCCAAAATGTGGCCAAGTGATTTGTGCATCTGTCTACTGCAGAAATCTCAAAATGAACAAAAAGCAGGAACAATTCAAAAGCTCACAGGACCTTTTCCTAACTTCTCAAGTTTTTCACCCATACATAAAAAAATAAAAATTTCACTCTCATATATCAGATTATAACAAATCATTGCTTTAAGAAATGCAGATCTTAAACCAGCATCTTTTGCATAACTCAGTAATAACAATGTAATGCTTGCAATGTATTCTGATTCTGGATTAGCTGATAAACTTAGGATGAAAAGAATGTATTATAATTGTATCCCACAGCTGGGCAACCATTCCAGAAAAAAAAAAAAACAAACAACAACTACTAGTGAAAGTCTATGGAACAAACACCAATGTTTTACAGAAAATTTATTTCAAAGCATATTGGTGTATCATCATTGCAGTACCACAGCACCTCAAAAAAGACCTCACAAAACAGCAGTCTCTCTTTTGAGCTCTAAAAATTTCAAATTGCCTATGGCATTCTCCAAACAGTTAGGGTTTGTCAGGTTTTTTTTGCTCTTTCAAGAACTAAGATATCTGCTCATCTGTCTCATCTAGGAATGTTTTTTTTTTTCCCATCAGCCATTTAGGAAGCAAGGCAAAAGCAGGTCAGATTTTCATTATAACTAGATTATGCTAATGTTTTATATAAGCCTGGCAAGAGACTCTGGGACAACATTGTTGTCATAAAAATTTACCCTGGGAGGATAAGTCTTAAAATAGTTTCTTTGTTTTGGATGAAGTGTTCAGAATAAGTAAGACAAGACTGTTTTGTGAGCACCTGTTCCATGAGCACCTTAGTCTCTCAAGTGTTGCGTTTTCCCAGTTCCCCACCACTTGCTTCCCAGTACGCCCAATCCACAACCCTCCAGCTGCAGATGGGCTGACTGGCTTGCTACCGCTTGCACGGGAATTGATCAGTTGGCTTATGTTTCCTTGTGTGGAAAAACCTATAAAAATAAAGTGTATGTTAAATGAATAAATATGATATGGCAAAGAGAAATATTTGATAAATAATAAACTATCGTACGCACTTCATCTTTAAGTAGAACCAATTTTAGAACATAAACTGTACTGGGGAATACAACATAATATAAAGTCTTCCACGGGGGAAAAAATATACAAAATATATTTTCCAAATTCATTTAGGACCAGAACTAACCAATCTGATGAAGTAAAACTTTTCTTTGTTGTTGTTGTTTGTTTGGGGAGGATGAATACAACAGACGATACCCTTCTAAAAGGTCTCCTATAAAAGGAAAAATATCTAAGTAACGTGTGACTCTTGTTAAAAAAGTAATTGAATATTCAGTGCTAAGGTGGTTAATCAGAATTGATCAATATGGTCAACATAACATGTTGACTTAATCCATATGGAAAATGTAATATAAAATGGTAGTCTTTCTTCAGATATGCACCTTATATCAAGATAGAATCTTTAGTAAACCCAGAAACTATTAAACCTAGATCTGTATTGTCTCAGAAACATTTGAAATATATAGATTTAGTTGCTTAAAAAGAAAATGTGTCAAACAAGAGCAAAACTCAATAAAAAACCCTCTGATCATGTTACTTATGTAAAGTCCTTCAGTATCTTGTATGAGATTTACTTAATTTAGACTGCAGTAAATAAATTTACAAGGACAAGCAACATCATAAAAATCTCATGAAAAGTAAAAACGAGTTATGCAGTAGTATAAAATGTAATTATAAATGTTAATAAAGTCTTTATGAATATTAAGTTGCCCACACACTCTCAGTGGACAAAAGCGGAACTTAATGAATCTAGCATAAGGCACATTTTGATGAAACAATTAGCTTTTTGATAGTTCCACCCTACATAAATGGAAATACAGAAACCCAGCATAAGCTTCCCTGTTGGACTTTTGTGAAATTACATGCTGATTATACATATTCATTTTCTGGCTAAATAAGCTTCTTGCAGAGTGTTCAGATACTTTGGTGACAAATATATCATCTCATATAGAGAGTGCACGGTGACAGTATCACATACCTACATAGCAAGCCATATAACCTCAAAGCATACATCATATAAGCTTACAACAACCACCAACAAGGAAATCAATGAAGATAATGTTCTGTACAGTACTGGGTAGTGCGATGGAGGAAAAGGATATAAAAAAAGAATATATTACGTTCGAATATATATCTTCTTAATTTGTGGCTTTTGAAGCCTCAGCTTTCTGATGGCCACATCAGTGAAAGACATACACGTTAGAAGAGCAGCTGACTCACTGCAACAGAATTGACTTATAAAGAGTATATGTTACCTAAATATTTGCCAGCAGTTCAATGGAAAATTGGTAATTAAATTTGCAGCTCAGACTGCCAAGTATACAGAACATTTGTAACATGACTGATTGTCCAATGAATGAATGAGATTTCCTTAAATAAGACTTATGAAACTCAATATATAACCAGCCGATGCATTCAGACCCAACAGCCTGTTAACCTAAATAATTTTCTCTAAACCAGGAAATTCTAAACCAAAAAATGCAACCCTGCTGATTCCTGCCCTTTTCTGTAATAAAAACACACTAGACCAAAAGCTGTGTCAGAGCGAAGAGTAAAGAAGTACCTAGGAACCAGATGTTGCCATGGGAGCCTTAAGAAACTACTGACATACCTACTGTTAAAGCAAGGAGCTGCTAAGAGTTTGACAGAGAAAAACACAGACCCCCACAGACTGTGGTCTGAAGAAAGGCACATGAATTTCTGGCTTAAAAGGAGCAGTGATTTTTTTTAATGCAATCATTTTAAAAGAACCTAGAGTACCCAGATATTATAACCAGGAAGAATAGGGAGGAAGAAAAAAAGAGAAGAAATTATCACAGGACATAGACTGATGATGTAATAACTAGAAATTGTTTGGCCAAGGGAAGTATTTGAAGGATTAGACAGAAATGGTCTGGTCACATGGGAGTAGGAAGACAATCCTGCATAAAATTACTGTAGGAAGCTAAAAAATGAAATTAAACTTCTAAAACCATCATTTCCAAAGTTCTAAAACTGCTTCTCTTCACTAAATTTCCATTCCATAAAGAGTAAAAGCTTAAATATTTTCAGTAGTTTTCCTTCCAGTTCAAAAGTATTTAATCACACTTTTTTGACATGCAGTTCATAAGTTTTATTGCTATTTTGGAACAGAATGGTGCCTGGGGACAAAAGCAAGCAATTGGCAAAAGCAAAGGATTGGAGAGGAGGCCAGGAGGACAAGGAGATGAGAGGACTACATTACATAAACTTAAAGATCCTTTGGCTTTCCTGTCATGACTTAACGTTTGGTATCGAGTCCAGTGGAAGCTACAAGCTGTAGGTCAGCAGAAGCAGTAGCAGATAATCATTTCAGGTCAAGGTTTTGACCTTCACAGCAGCTCTGCAGTTGCACCTGATTCTAATATGGGACAGAGAAATACTCTCTGTAAAATGACTTCTCTGCTATCAGAATACAGACTCCTGAGAAGCACCAAGGTTTTTGCCTTTTTTTAAAACATTTTAGAAAGCCAAATGCTTCTTCAGTATTGAAATTTAAGAATAAAATGCTACCCAAAAATGACAGGGTTTGATTGTTTTTCCAAGGACGCCCAAAAAACATATTGTGTGTATGACCATTGGCTATTCTAGTGGCCTTTCCTTATATTGCTTTGTATAGGCTGCGTCCATAACCTCAGTTGGATGTGACTTGTGGAATGTACCTACTAATAAGTCACTCAACACTATGCAAGATTTTAGAACAGAAATAAAAGGTAGAGCACCAGAGAACAGTAGTCCAGATAAAAGGGCAAGCTGCAGTCATTGAAGTCCTTGGTCTCAAGTAGCAGAGGGACTGTAGTGAATAAGGAATTAGTGGAGTAATGCATTAACAACTACATGTGAACAGTGCATCAGCATGTACCTTCTTCAGCTGATGATTTTTAGATGCACAAGACCAAAAAGCTCTCTTGACCAGCACTCAGGGCCATGCCACTCATAGCAACTTGCACTTTGATTCCTCACAGGAGTAGTGATCCCATTCCCAAAAGAGTTAAGCACCAGATTATTGGCTACTTAATAGGACTTCTATGGGCATCAGCTCACAAGAGCATTGGCAGAGACAGCTGCAGATCCCACCGCAGCTCTCCTGTTACAATCGGCGGTGGCTTATATCTACTTCCCCAGAGAGAAAAATGTCAGTCTTGTTTCCCTTGCTTCCCAGCAGACTTGGAGGAAAGGTTGCAGACAGAAGACCTCTGAAGGATTTATCCCGCTTCAAGGCAAATCAGCTTTAGGAGCACCACAGTTAATGAATAGGGAAGTATCATATAAGTGTATTACTTTATTCTAACTTAGTCTCTGACATAATTGTTTTAGAATTTCTCTGCTGACAAGAGTATGTACAAAAATACAACATTCTAACTATTTGATTATACACAAAACTCACACTGCTCAGAACAAACTGATAATCTGGGCTTCCTATCTCATTTCCATGAGAGAGGTAAAATAAATGAACTACAGGTGTTCAATGTCATTGCTGGCTCATCCAGCCGACAGGGCTATTGCTGAGTTGTAAAAACATAACAGTCACAAAACAAAGAAAAGAAGTGGGAGAGGAGGGAACAAAACCAAACCAAAACAAACCCAAACAAACAAACAAAAAAATCCCCCACAAAAACCACAACCAGGAAAGGCAAAATCCCTCACATTAATTGAGGATACTCAAAGTCTAAAGAGAAAGCTGCAGGGCCAATCACTTATAAAAGAGAACACAATTGTATAACTTGATTATATACCAATTTTACTCTTGAATGTTTTTAGTTCAATGAAAAAGGTTGGGAGGTGTGAAGAACATACGCATTACTAAGTTCTCATTAAAGATGTATAAAATCTAATGCAGTGACTACTACATTAAGCTCAAAATTTCAGTTTTCAGTTTCAAGGTGCTTAGTAACTTCTGTTCAGTAAAATTTAAACACTTGCAAAAGCTCTAGGATGGTGATTGCAGTAATAATTTCCACTCTCGCAGTTCATCTACTGCAAGAAGAAAGCCAATTTTTATAGGAGACTAAAGACCCTGAAGACCAGTACAACTGCTGCAATTTTATTAGCGTCACAAACTACCCTCCCCACCTTTTTCTTTAACAAAAATCTCTCACTATGTTCTACACAATATTCAGAACAAACTAAAACATAAATAAAGAGAAGCACTCACAAGATGCCCTTTGAGAAAGAAAAAGAAATAGCTTTGAGCTGCATCAGTCCATTCTGTCTATTATAGTACTGGTACGTATCTATCAACAAAGCTGAGAGGCAGTAATGGGAATACGTACAACTTCAATAATTCTGCCCGAAGAATTTATAATATTTGTCTCACAGGAGTAATTAATAACAAAAATCTGTGGCCTGCCATGTTAGTAGGTATGCGTACTTCAAAACCAGGTCTGGCCTTTTCAATTTCAAGTAATGGTCCAAACTAACAATGGCTGAGGAATGATGATAAAGCACATTTGATAAAGTGCTGAGTCTCCTAAATTTTACCTTGATTGAGAACAGAAGACCAACTTTTCACTCTCCGTGATATGGCACTGCAGCTTTCTACCTGGCTTTACTGCATGTGATGAACCCAAGAAAACCTGAGACACAGGCAACCAAGCCGGGAACACAGGAAAGTCCCTAACAAAGAGACAGAAAGCCTCCAGCAACGAGATACCAACCAACATGTGAAAATAGAAAACAACATTCCTAACTCCTTACTTGTCCAAGCAAGCTAGCAAGGAAGTAGAAACTTCTGTCTCCAGATATGTCTGCCGCATGGGGAAGTGGACAGATGTAGCTCACAGCCTGGACTTCCTTTGTCTGTTTCCAAACATACACACAATTAAATTATCTTTCCTGAATCCTTCATCACTTGCAATAATGCAAATAAAAATATGCTCTGGATGAGAAGGCATGTCTGTAAAGTGGCATTCATTTCTGGTTGGAAATAAATGGTGTAACCCAGATACATCTTGAACAAACAAGCTAGAACACTGTTGAATTCAGAAACTCCCAGAAAGTTCAGAAACTCTATTTGACGGTGAATTTATTCTTCACATAAGTGGCTCATAAAGAAAAGTTTATTTTACAGGGCATGGACCACATTATAAAGTGAAATAACTGATCATAGTCAGTACTCCACCAAGAATACACCTGCGTGTTTTCAGTTACTCTAATAGATACCTCAGTTGCGTCACACACGAACCTCTCAAATAAAGCCCATTTCCTTTTCTATAAAGGATAAAAACACCACCACAAACTTTTTTAATCCATCACATTCCGATAGTCAACAGTATCATATTGCACATACATGGAAGCACTGAGTCCCTCAGTTTAAAAAGAAATAAAAAATATAAATATTGCAGGGTTATGGAAACATTCAAAGAGATCTTATGTGGTGGAACATATGAAGGAAGCAGATTTAAAGAATATGGACTGAGTAGAAGACAGTAAAGAAAAAAATACATAGTTGTGCCTCATGCATGCATTTCCCTCAATTTTTTGAGCCAACTGCCTTTTCAGAAAAGCAAAAATCTACCTGGCAATTAAAGTATTTCAAGCAGAGTAGTAAAAGCTTAATCGTTCCACACTACAGAGAGCAGATATGTGTAATTTGCTGGGAAAAATTGAATAGGTTAATATGTATCCCCTGGAAACAACTCAATATTCAGTAGCCATTCAGTACACTGGATTCATTATGCTTCTACATGAATACCTTCTAATAAAAGAATTTACTATTAACATAAGCAGATACAATACATTTTCATTTCTATAGAGCAAAATAAAAGGGATCAGGAAAATTAATTCCTATTGCAAATCTCATTTCTCCAAAATTCTTCTCTAAAAACTTACAGTTTAACCATTTGTACAAAGCAGATAAGGTTTTAGAACAAGCAAGTGCTCGTCTCGTAATACAATGCTCACAAGCACAGGGCTAGCTTGTGATTTCACAATCTGAATGGTCAGTATATGGTTGTAAATCCTAAAGGATCATGAACGAACTTTGAAAGGGTGACTGACTCCCAATTTGACTGTTGCTTGGAGAAGGGAATTACACTACACCTGGACTTGGTGCAACAAGTGCTCCCTAGTAAGTCAGAGAAAGTACCTGACCAGGTCTGTCGGGAAGACAAAGTCAAGGATTCATCCGTTCCCCACCCATCCATCCTGACAGGCCAAAGTTTGGGGGGAAAAAGCAAACAAACAGAAAAATGAAACACGGGGTGCATACGCCGTACATTGTCAAGAGATTTCAAGGTGGGGGAAAAAAAAAAAAAAATCTTCAAACGTTGGATCATGTGAGTCACGTTATGCGAAAGCAGTGCAAGATGGTCAACAACCAAGCGTCCTCGGCTGTATGACAGAGCGAGGGGCTACACCGGGCTGCGGCCAAGCAGTGGGCAAGCGGGGGGCACCAACCCGGCTTGGGTGCAACGCGGAGCTCTGCCACCGCTCCTCGGCTCCGGGATCCACCGTCTTAGGCACAGCCCAGGGCAAGGGACGCGCACAGGACACTGCTAAGGCACGCACACCAAATATCAGCGCTGCCGCAGGTGATTTGGAACAGGAGAGCGGACTGAGAGCAACCTGAAGAGTCACGTCCGTGGTAACTTCTAGCAGGTGAGGAATTATTTTTGGTTTATCCTCTTCCACACTAACAATTTCTTAAGCTGAGATTAAGCTGTATTTCTTGGTTTAAAATGGTATGTATAATCAATTCCATCTATTTCCATCTTTAAAACTAATTTCTAAAGAAAAATACTCCAATAAAATAAGGTGTCAGGGCTACTTTGTTATGATTATGCTTTTTTTGCTGAATAGCCTTTTATTTATGAGCTAGCAATCAGCCAAGAGTGAAAATCTGAGAAACTAGTCCCTTGCTCCACACTGACCCACTGACCCAACAAACTAAATGAGAACGAAAATTCTAGTACTGGCTTCATTTAGGATTTTAAAGAAGACTTATTTTTAAAAACAGATATCTACAAAAAGGAACATTTTTACTCAGCAGAGCAATATTGCTTCTGTATTCTTCAAAGGTCATCTGCACAATATTGAACACATCTGTGTTGAATACGCTAAGCATGAGTTACATATGCTTAATAGTCCCATTATACAGTAGTAAAAGGTTTGAGAAGTCTCATCAATGAGTACCGAATGACTATAGTAGTACACAGAAATATACTAAATAGGAGAGAAACTTCAATATATCAAGGGGAAAATATTAATCATCCTATTGAAAGAGACAAGTAGAAGAGGACATTTCTTCACAATCTGAGCATTTGCTGCTCAGACACATAATATTCAGGAACATCGACCACTTATGAGGTTGTGGAAAGAGATACTAAAAATTTATTTACCAAACAGGAAACTAAATATGGTAATTTAGACCATGTGCTTAAGGCAAAACTTCAATACATTTCTAAATTTCTCTGGCTGAAAATCAATGTCTTGTTTAAAATGCACTGAAAGCTCAAATCTCTCTAGTTCCATACTACTGTGTTTTATAAAACATTCAAAGATAGCTAAAAAATTTATTTGGTTCCATTAAAAGGTACGCACCCAATGGAATCAATACTGCAAAGAAATTAACATAGGAAACAAAAAACAAACAAAAAAAAAAAAAAAACACGAAGAAAACAAATGATCCACATATCCATGCCCTGAATTCTTTGAACTGCATATAAGTCAGTCATTCTTCAGAAATACGTATTAAAGGGAAATGGAACAAAAATCGCCATTGCTTTTCAGAACACGGATCTATTATAATTAGGCTAATTAACACCTCAAAACAAAATCTTGTAATTAGCGTATTCTTTTTGTAATCAGGATTATTTTGTAGCCCCTCTAACTTTTGCGGATTGATGACATACAGCAAATGAAGCTAATGAAAAATAAGAAAGCAAGTAAGATTTTTACATCACTCTCAAGAACGAAGCTAAAATGGATTACAAACTGTAATATCCAAATTGCTTCCAAAGTCATTAGAAGCATACATATTTAATCACATAGGTTGTGCGTATCTATTTTGTCTTTTGCCTGGCGAATCTGATCTATGACAGAAAAGAGGCAATCCCGCTCCTGCTTCCTCCCCCCTTCACAAAGTGAGAAGTCCCATTATTGCAGTTGGTTGTTCTTCCAGTAATTCTTTTCTCAGGTAGACCTAAGGCATGTCCTTCAAAAATATATCCAGTTCTTAATCAAAGATTCTGGTAGCACTGAGTTGCCCACCATTCTAGGAGAATTATTCCAGCTTGTATGTTATTTTCAGTTTATATTTACTTATCATTTCAGTTTCCAGCCAGAGGATTTTGTCAGATTAAAAAAAACTTTCACTACAAGAAAACTTTTTGCTCATATATAAATGTATACTGGTTAAGATCATAATACCTCTTAACTTACTACAGCCTACTCCCATAAGCACTTATTCCAAAATTCCTACTGAATATCAGTTTAATGTTGATATGTTTTAGTTTCAGGATGTGAATCCCATATTTGAATTCAGTTTAAATTAACTCTAGAATATTATTTACACTGTAAGTGCTACCAGAAACAATCCTAAAATCTATCCTGCCAGTTAAATTAAGACAATTTCTTTTTATTGATAAGCCTGCATATAAATGAAATACACGCAAAGTCTTTAGACTGCCGTTAAAAGACAAAACTCAAATCATTCACATAATTCTTCTCTGATCCCCTTCCAACTTGTCAACATCTTTTTTAGAATGGGGAATCCTTCCAATAATAATCTCATTAATGCTATGTTATAATAATGCTGCCCCACTAAATACACTTTATACCCACCAGCTGATCCACTTAAGGATCATGTTATCTTTTGCTACCATGAGTTCACATTCAGTTGGATATCATAAGAGCTATTTTGAAGTTGCTGCTTAACAAATCATACCAACGCCCTGCTCATACAGTACATGACTGACATTATTTATTTTTAATGCATTTGATGATATTAAAAGCATTTTGTTCAAGTTAACCCCCTGTTAAAGCACTCGGTTACATTACAAAAATATCCTAGACTTAGAACTATTCTAGTTATATAAATTATTATATTATATTAGCAGTTATATATGCTGCAATAATTTTGAAGTCTTTTATTTTAACCACTGGAAAAAACGTGTCACACACTTTCAGTAAGTATAAGTTTATGATACCAACAAGAAATTGCTTATCAGCCACAATGAAAATCCATTACTTCTTTTCTAACAAGGCCACCAGCTTTCAACTATGCAGTCATCTTTTTAAACATAAGCTGATATACCTATCCTGCTTTAATTAGCATTTTCGACGTAGAAGAAAAAGACTGTAACTTGCTAATACATTTGTTGACTGTGAGAATTTTTGGAAGTGGCGTGTAGCGCACAAGGTATTCTGAAAAAAAACCAAAACATATAAGTGCTTTTCAGGCAAACTGAAAAGAAACAACTAAAAATGCAACTAAAGCCAATTTTCCCTCAAAACCTTTAGATGTTCCCCTTCTTCAGCGATGACCCCAATTAAATCAACAGGATTGTTAAGAACCTGCTGAGTAGCATGTTTGAGGACAGAAAAAGGCTCAGTTCTGCTTCACTGCATCCTGCTATACATCTTCAAGGACACAAGTAGAAGAAAGATATTACAGTAATTATTCATATTAGTTTGATCTTCTTGCTTAGAGTCTGGAAATCCTGGGCAAAAACACTATTTCTGAAAGCTATTCCATGAAAGAGTTGCAAGAAAACCGTATGCAAGAAAAGAATAGGATTAGGAAAATGGCTAGACAAGTTTCAAAACTTAATTTTTCTTTAGGCCTGTCTTGAAGATGACTTCAGCTGAATCCAGCTCTCAGACAGAGAAATTGCTCAAAAATTCTGCACAATTACTAAAACAGGTGGAATGTGTATCAGGCATACAGTGCTCTGTTACCAGCTACTCAACTTTTCTCAAAATTGTTTGAAACATGCATACATATTCACAAACCCTGCAAAAGGAAAGCCGCCCGTGTACGTGCGTAGGTGTGGTTCAGGTGCAGCTCCCTGACAATAGTAATTAATAATATATTTCCTGTGGAGATTAGTTAGCACACCAGATTTAGGTTTCAAATGCAATAAAAACAAGGTTCACTGAATAACAGCCAATTAACTGGAATGGTTGGGAATATATTTATATTTCTGATGGCAAAATAGAAATTCGTCCATTTTCCAAATACACTGCACAAAGAATTAGATTAGGCACAAGTTCATGAAGTATAACAGCAGCCATAATTATTATGATTTTCTAAATAAATTGCACTAATTAAAACTACTTGGAATTTTATCTAATGACTTGTTTATTTTATAGATGTATGTACTTAATTTTACTGCGTGATGCTATATACCAAAAAAATGCAGAATCATCAATTATTTTTGTCTGCCTTATGACATACTATTGTTTCATTCTAAACTACTGTAACAGGCATCTTAAATTTATTTAAAAAAAAAAAAAAAAAAAAACAAACCAGAAACAAACCCAAAACATGCACTGCCATTCAGAATTGTCTCTTCACAGCAAATCTAGAAGGATAAAAATGTGTCATAGTGAAGGAAAACATAATCAGTCATGAAAAAACTGTAACAGGAACACTCACCATTATTTGTGTTATTGTTAAAGTTCTGTAATAATACATAATAATCCAAAAATTTAAAGATCCTAAAAGGCACAAATGCTGCATGGCTTTGGTAATAAAGGCACATTTGTAAACCAGCCACACCGCCATTTAAAACGCCTAGGAAAAACTAACAAAAGAACCACAGATTAACACTAGAAAGTTGAAATCTCATTAGAAGAGCAAATCTTATCTTCAAAAATTATATACAAATCCTTCATCTTTTCATCCATGTGTTCACACAAGAGTATTTTTGGTAGTTTTCCAAAAAAATTGCATTGATGTTGTTGGTTTACGGTTCAGTTTTCATGTTTTGTTTTTTTCTCTCCCTAGCATATAAAACTTGTATTTATATTTATATTTAATTATTACACAAAACCACCAGAAACAAACAAACAAAAATATCCCCGAGTCCTCATGGCAACCTCCACAAGTGCTATTTTCCAGCTACACATGAAATATTATGTAATGGCAGTTAAGTCCTTCCTAAAAATGTAATTCTTTTTTCCTATGAAAACCATCCACAATCTAACAAATAAAATTGTAATTCATTTTGGTTATTATGCATGAAGGTGAGAATAAGAGGCAGTAACCCTTGAGGACATATTTCAGTTATACATCTCCTTATAAAAATTTCATAGAATTAAAAAATTACAAGATTTATAATAAAAAAAGTTCAGCTGTTATAAACTCTCAGAAAACAAAAATAGCAATAAATAGAATTACCTTCTATTTTTAGCTAATTGTGACATTGAAGCCAGAGAAAAGAAACATATTTCAATTATTAAATTCACTATTGTTGAGAACAGAAGTCCTAATAAATTTTTCAATCACACATTTCTTATAAAATCTCAATAATGGTAATGTGACAAAAGACACGTGGCAGGACATATCTGTTACTCTTCAAACGTGACAAGCACTGGGAAAAGGGGTACCCCAGCAAGATCCAAGACTTACATCTCTGACAACCAGGGAAAGTTTTAATTAGTTTGCTAGTTCAGGGCTTCCTAGAATAAATGCAATTCTGTCATTTCTAATGTATTCTCATGATCAGTTAATGGATTTTTTTTTTTTTTCCCCTCAAGCTCAGACAACCTTCCTATCTTATAATTTCTTCTAAATCAATTCATAGGTTATCCATATTTTCTCATCTGGAACGCTAATGAGCTTGTCTAAAATTCAGTTTTAATGCATCATTCTCCTGACTCACTGAGGTGTTCTTTTTCAAATCCACATCGCATTTCTGTATTATTCCCCAGAATTTCAGTAGAAATCAGTGGATGCACCACCATTGGAAAATCTGTCACTCACGCACCTATATATACACTGAGTTCAGAGCCTAAATCCGCCCCCC
>JAOBAS010000052.1:44358622-44377262 GCA_025311575.1 Elanoides forficatus
CCCGATACAAAAGGCTTGATTAGCATTTTTGGAGCCCAAAGACTGTGTACAACCATTTCTGTTTTTTTCACGCATTCTCCAAAACCATAGACAGCTTGGAGAACAAGAAAGTACTCTAAATATTCAGGCGTGAATGCCAAAATAAACCATGGATTTGTCTTGGTGGTGCTAGAAATCACAGATTCAGACAAATTGTGGCTGTATGGGACCTCAGGATGTCATCTACTCCAAACTCCTGGTCAAAGTAGGGCTGTCTTCAAAGTCAGATCAGGTTGCTCAGGAACTTGCGCAGCACAGTTCTGTTGCATTTTGTGGCCATTAAATCTCTCTCTTCTATCCAGTGACCTATTTTTAATGACTTATGGAAGAACTTCACTTCTCTATGATGTCTGAGTTAAGCAGCTCTTATGAATCTACAGTGGACTTCAGAGTTCAAACTGAACAGGGATTAAATATTTATGTGTTTATTTATTTATTTGCTAAGACAAACTTTCAAATTAGATGTTCTCTTTAAGAAGGAAAGTGCTTTGAAACTTTTTAAGGCGATCCAAATCTTTGCATGTGGAATGTGCACGTGGTATCTTGTGGCGGTTGTCGCTGCATAGGCAGATTGCAATCTAAGCCCAAACAGGTAAACGAGATACTAATCTTGACTTGACTAGACTGTATATGCAATTATAAGCAGAAAAAAGAAAAGCCTTTAAACTGGGATGATCATTAACTTATCTGAGAAAAACAGAAAGAGCAGCTGAATAACTTAAGCTAAAAATGCAACAGATAAACACAATCTGAAGGTAGAACATTTCTCATCACTTGAAGCTTTCATGATTACGTTTGTGAAGCTCACAAAAACACATTTTAGTCAACCATACTTTATTGGATTCAAAGTAGAGGAAAATAAGCAAAACTACTTATTTCTCTAATATGACAAATTAAATTACATATTTAAAAAGGGTTTTTTATATGTCCATACTATCTAGAAACCTACGAAATGAAGAAATCAAAACAGAAATATTCAGAAACGTTGAATGAAACAATAACCCAACATTTCTCTACCCACTCTTGACTGCACTTTATTTTCTCTAGTCTTCTTGACATACTACTAAAATAGAAATACATTGTTCCTCATCTAAATATAAAGGTAAGGATCTTGGGCACCTTAGTTTCCACCATTGAAGAAATCCACGTAGTTCAACTTGTAATTTCTTTATTCACAGTTGTTGAGGCATGCTATCAAACATAGCTCTAGCTAAACCAAAAGTTAACCCAAGCAACTTGAGAAACTGTGAAACTACAATGGTACTTTCACTTCTTAGCTGAGGTATTCTCTTTTCTGGGCAAGATGTTGGAAAATAAAACAAAGTGAAAGGAAAACAGGAAATTCACTCGCAGAAGACTCGGTAATTTGCATTTTTCACAACAGATCATGGTTCACAGCAGCTTCACTTCCTATACCAACACCAGCATCAGAATAACAGAGAGCTCGTAACCTCGTTTTCGGTTGGTATCAAAATGAATTCAGGATTTTAGTCCGCCTTCCATATCAACAACAAAATTATCAAAGTTTATAATGAAAAGTTAATTACCATGATATCAACAGCTATGTGAAATGAAACTTATATCTCTTTGCCTTTGAGTCTGTAAAGTTGTGTACATTGTTAGAGACTTTCATGTCCAGAACAATTTGTAGAAAGATAATATAATTTTTATTCCAAAACATAGAAAGAAGAATAGGTGTAATTCTTTGGAAAGTGACTCACTGTAAGGAGCACAGAAACCATACAGAGACCATTTGGGGGGAATTAAAGAAGTAGTGATTTACTTTTTATCTCTGTTTTATTCCAAAAACAAAAACATCAAGTCTGGTCTCACACTCAGAAGAAGGGCTACACTTCTATACAGCAGACCAATCTCAAGGTCCACAATGTCTATGAGAAAATTATTAGTAACAGGTGGATGGACAGATGGGGTTAGCTGGCATTCATTTTTAATATAATGAGCATTCCTAGAAGAAAAGCTACTTGTGTGTGTATTTCAAATAATGGAGCTACCCATTCTGAAGCTTACTAGGATAAAATCATGTAACCAGCTCCCCATTACTAATGGCAACTCAGGGACACAAAGGCACCAGGCCACGGACTCAGCAAATCGCACGGATGACGACAGAAGTTTGATGTCTACTGCCGTATTTCTCTGGACCGCACAGCTTCTGCCCCTGTGCGTGCAATCACAGCACATGTAAATTTGTTCAGACACAGGAAATGTGATATGCATAGACATGCAAAGGTTTTCTCTGACGAGAAAGAAACTGGTCTACCTGGTTAAAAGCTGGATAATGCTAATATGTAAATTATACATGTTACCTAGCATCACTTTCATCTTGCTCTTTTTAGACCATTGGACAATGTTTTAGGTTCTATTAGCAAATTTGACTCAGTTGAAAGATAACTGGTTGAGCATACACTCCTAATAGATCGCAGCATGAAATGAAACAGGTTTTAATAGTTTCTTTAATTTGGTTGGTTGGTTGGTTTTGTTTGTTTTTAATGTGAACCCATCTTCCATGGTATAATAACAAACCAAGGGTATGTACTCAGTCAGATCCCTGTCTTAAATCGAGTGTTTCATAAATTTCTAAATTGCTTTTAAAAGACAAACATAAGTAAATAGTTGTTGCTACTGTATTCCTGCTCATACTTTGAGACTATAAATTATTTAGAACAAGAACTTCTACACATCTTTGAACAGAGCTTTCCACTAGAGACAATGAACAAAAACTGTTCAAGTTTTTATTAGCAAAGATTATTAAGATAATTATGTAAAATGAGTAAATATAGCATCAGGCTAAAAGGAAGAAGCAAAACAAATCAAAGTTACTTGCCTGGGTAACGAGCGGCTCCAATAGCCTCTCTACTGTGAGAGTCCTGATTTCCAAACTTTTGGGGTCCCATTTCAAAATGATAGGTGATGTTGCAGAAGTCATACTCCCTAGAACAGACAAGATTACACAACATCCGTGAAAATTTTTAGAGTAATATCCAAATACTGCATATAATTTATTTAGTGAATAGCATATATGCTGTTCCTGTTCACATACAAAATAATTCTCCATAATCTTGCCAGTGTTCCTCTACTCCCAAGAACTCCCAGGTGCACCACTGCCACATCCACCAAGTGCTTAAACATTTATATTCAGAATTTTTTTTCCCTCCTATCCCCCTTAAGAATAGATACGCTATCATGCTGCATACATGTTGTACTGGGTGTTTTGGTAGTGGGGGGGCTGCAAAGTTGGCTTCGTGAGAAGAGGCCAGGGGCTGCCCCATGGCTGGCCACAGCACGGACCCACCACAGGACACAGCTGAGCCCATCCGCAATGCTGGTGACACCTCTGGGAAAAAAAACATTTAAGAAATGACAAAACGCTGCCTGGCAGCATGAGGAGTGAGGTAAAGAAAGTGTGAGAAACAACCCCGCAAACCCTAAAGTCGGAGAAGGAGAAGGAGGAAGAGGTGCTCCAGGCGCCGGAGCAGAGATTCCCCTGCAGCCCGTGGAGAAGACGATGGTGAAGCAGGTATCTCCCTGCAGCCCAGGGAGGACCACATCAGAGCAGGTATTACTGCAGGCCATGGAGGACTCAAGCCCACAGCAGATGGAGATGTCCTGAAGGACCTGCATCCCATGGAGAGCGCATGTAGGAGCAGGTTTATCCTGAAGGACTGCAGCCCACGGAAAGACCCACCCTGGAGCAGGGGAAAAGTGTGAGGAAGGAGTGACAGAGACAAAGTGTTATAAACGGACTGCAACCCCCATTCCTCATTCCCCTCGTGCTGCTCGGGGTGGGACTGGAGAGGAAGTAGAAGAGTCAGGAGCGAAGGAGTGAAGTTGAGACTGGGAAAAAGTGAGGGTGGGGGAAGGTGGTTTAGATTTTGTCTTTTTTTTTCCTCACGATCCAACTCTATTTTAATTAGCAATAAGTTAAATTAATTTTCCCCAAGTCAAGTCTGTTTTGGCCGTGATGGTAATTTGTAAATGATCATCCTGTCTTTATCTCTGCTTACAAGGTTTTCATCATATTTTCTCCCCCTGTCCTGTTGAGGATGGGGAGCGAGAGAGCAGCTTGGTGGGCACTTGACAGCCAGCCAAGGTCAACCCACCAACACATGGAATACAACAAATTCAGCAAGCCTCTTCAGCTTTTTGAGAAAAACTTGCCCACTGTATTCAGGATTTCTTAATTTTTGACCAAAAATGGTAATACTCATTTAAAAACAAAAAGGATTCACCAGACCATCTTAGGCTTAAAAGCTTAAACAAGGCCTAAACCAAAGGCAACAGCAAGTTGCTGTCATTTAATTTGCCGTTTCAGGTTTTCATGAAATTTTCAAGGCAGTTGACTTCATTTTTTAAATTCCAGACACAGAAAAATCCAGCTGTCAGGTTGTAAGAGACATACAATGCACCTCATTGAACTTGAAAGTGATATAAATATTTGGTGACAAGCAATGCCACACATAAACTAACTTGTCCAGAAAAAAAAAGGAGACACAGAAAAAACGGATGAAAAAAATGTTCATTTTCAATAATTCTGGTTTAAGTATTTCCCTTTCTTTTAAAATTAAAATAAAAAAGTAAAAATCCCATATACCCAGAACACGATGAGAACTCTAGCAGGGAAAGACAAACCGATAATATCATATTATACATTGTGTGAGATCTAAATCAAGCCCTCTGTATATCATACCCCAAACATTTAAAATTGTTTTCTCCAGAAAACTATGTTTAACTGACAAGCTAAACAGAGCAATAAAAAACCAAAACAGAAGTCAGTGAACAAAATCAGAAGTCCAGCTATTACTCCTTGAACAACAATTCACTTTATAAAGCTTAATTCAATAAGGTACGTATTCAGTACTTAGCAACACTATCTAGTATGTACAAAATAAGTTCTACTGCTTTATTCAGGAGAATGTCTTGACTAATTACTATCACTCAAAATTAACAGGCTAGTAAGTCTATGCAAAATTCATTCACGGTCTGCAAAAGATTTTCACTGTGTTACTAGCAGACAACCTGCTCAGAAAGCGAGGCACATCAGAATTCCCTAATCAATGTATTTATAAATCACATACAAAAACAGCCCTCAGCCTTCTCTCATTTGTAAACATTTGGTAGCAGAATTATCTAATAATATCTAGTGTGTGCTAAATTTACTGTTATTCAATTTCCACTCTTCTGCAAAAAATCATTAGGCTTCACGTTTTACAATGCTGAAAACACCCATACATGTGATTAAAGAAACCTATGAGAGTTTCTAGTTGCTGTAAACATAGTTGATGTGGGAGCTATCTTCATTTTTCCAACAGACAACATTTAATCATCTTTCAGAACCTGTTTTTTTTTTTATATAAAGATGGTTGCTACTCCAGTTGGCCTCTATTCAAAAAGTAAGTTTTAAGTAGACAATTATTCTAGTCAATAATTTATGAGTTATGATACTTTTAAATGTGTCAAATACAGTTTCTTTCTTTTTAATAAGCAGGCTTTTCCTCACTAACTATTAACATGGGTACTCAAACATAGACCTCTCATTATACAAAAATATATCCAAAGAGGTAACATAGTCCAAAGCCTACAAAAGGAAGCTTATTTCAGTGGATGGCAATCGTACAGGTGACAAAAGATAACTTGGATGATCAGTTGTTTCAATCAGAATACTGCCTCAGTTTCAACCTTTACTAAGAAACAGAAAAAAATATCCTTCAAAATTCAATATGAAAGGGTGAGCAATGCTTTCAACTATAAAGGAAAAGCCTTATTAAACACCTATAAAAAAGTTTTTCATTTGCAGTAAAATCTACGCCACAAAAGCAAGTAAGTAAAATTAAAAAGTTAAATTAGTGCATTTTCCTCAACATTTCTCCAGCTGCTGTCACAACAGCAATTTTAAATGACAAAAAAAAAACTAAAAAGAAGCTACTTGCCCAAGTGTAGGTATATGAATACATGGAATATTTCTTCCTTACCATTTCTACAGTGACCCTCCTAGACTGAACAGGTGAACGGGGACTGCTCAGCTGGATAAAGGAAAGGATGCTAACCATATCTTATGACTATTTGACCAAATATTCCCCAAACAATTAGCTTGAAGTACTCCACTGAAAACATAAATTGCTTCATAGCTTACACCTGGCTTGGGGTTGTGCAGTACCTTTGAGGAAGATAACCTGTGTGAGCAGAGGATAATGGCATCCCATAACATTTTTCATATAAAGATAAAAGTGTATTATGATAGATAGAAGAAAACAGTAGTAGCCATAAGTAAAAGAGATCTCCTTTCCTATTACCTTCTGGACTAGGCTTATATCCACTATTTTCTTAAGTAGCTTATTTTTTTTGCTTTCCCCTGTGGTTTCCAACTCATTTGCATTTTTTAAATTCTCAGCAACATACTTAAAAAACAGTCCATTCTTTCTTCAAAATGTGAAATTAGTTTTCTCATCCGAGTTCCAATCTCTGTAATTTAGAAACATGTACCGATTGTTCTTTGGGGTAAATCTCATCGAATTAAAGTTCACATGGTGTTTTTATGATTGCAGAGTTAAGAAAACATTTTTAGGAGAAAGTTTTAGTGAAACTTAATCTCTGTTGTTCAGATATATTATCAACTGGCAGAGTGTGATCATTAAGTCTGAATTTGAAATTTGATATTATTAAATAAGGAAAGTATGTTAAAAGCACTGTAATAATACTGCTAAAGAAGTATACACATGATTGCCATCCTAACCTTGAAACTCGCTCATTGTTTTTTCAAGAATATATTTAAGGAATTCTATTGCCTTACTCTGATTTTTCTTCCTTGGGCATGTGCCAAAATACATCTGTCTCTTGTTTTAAGCTTTTAGTTTTTCCTAAACACAGCAACACAGAAATGTCTTTACCCAGTCTAGTAACTATCGTTCAATGTGAACATTTGTTTAGGCAGTCTGTCTTCAAAGCCTATCTGTAAAGAAAATAAGTATTTACTTTAGTCAACAAATCATTAGAGTGGATTCCTATATTAAAGCCAAATTCCATGTCAGTGGAATTCTTCATTAACATAACAGTCACCAAAAATCTAACCCCACAACCACCCTTATCACCAACCTTTTCACACAGCAGAGTTTTACTTTTTGGAAACTTCTACAAAACCAAAATATTCTGCACTTGAAATTACTTGTTTGTCTATCACACTACAACATACTGTTTTCCTCTGCAATAGGTCCGCTTTCCTTGCAATTTACACAGATGTGCATTCTGATGGTCAAAAGCTGCTCACAGGTGACAGTGCATCTCATTTCTATGCTGCAAATTAAATGTAACAGTAAAAATATTTTAACTCTACATGAGCAAAAGCAGCATTTGCTGGAGCAAATTGATAATTTTTTTACAAATATAAACATTGCCAGACTAGAACAGGCCTCCAGCAGTTAGTCCAGTTCACATCTGCAATGCAGAACGCTGCAGACACAAAAGACAGATGCTAAACATTTCATACTGTATAAATTAAAAACCCATTCTACCTGATTCATAGCAAATCTGTAGGATTAATCTTGTGGCAATACTAGATTGGCAATACTGGCAGCACAAGTCTGTACTTCCAACAGTATATCTGCTACTGGAAGGCAAAAAAGCATCTTAATTTGTGAGAAGGAAAGATGTCCAGCAAGGCAGAAAGTCAGTAAGTTGAGAGGAGGCAAAAGGCAATATAATAATAATTCAGCCCTTGTTTCCAAATACTAAACTTATAATAGCCCTAATACTTCAAGGGATTTATATGGACTATTAAAAAAAAAAAAAAGTATGCTTTACAAATGCTTCTCCCACATCAATGAGCATCTTGGGTTACAGTCCCCATGTCCAGACTAACGGAGCACGGCCACACGTGCTTTAAACCGGCCTGATCTTCCACAGCGGAGAGGCCAGTTCAGCTCTTCCTGCGTGTTTCTATCCTTTGCACTTTTTAACAGCGCTACGAATTCCATCAAGAACATAACCCGGTTGAACACAAACTAATCCTACAGAAGAAAAACAAGTTTTCAGTTCCCTGCCTGACTTTGGATCTGCATGCGCGACAGCACCGGTAACAACCACAGCTCCGAATCCGGCAGCAGAGGTGAAGGGCAGGACAGGACTGCTTCTTCAGCACCAGCACGGACACAAACTCCTTTAAGATGACTGAGAAACTGAACGACAAACAGTCTGTGCTTTCTTGGTTTGCATCCTTAGATTGAGAACCGTGTCAAAACAAACACCTCTCTGCACAGAGACAGACTTAAGTGAAGAATATGGAATTTCTTACAGCAGGATACACAATCTCCTGAGACAGATACAGAAAAATTCTGACTTTGCAGACACATTGATGCGCTTCACTGGGAGCTAGAAATCTAAATAGTTGAATGGCTATATCCTTGAGTATGCCTACAGAGTATAACAGCATGACATTAGAGATGCACAAGCTGGCTCTGAATGACCCCATATGGGTACAGGGTAGGCTGGAGCACAAGACAAACTAGCTCAGACATTAGAAAGAGTAGCAATGCACACAATCGTAGAAACCCCACCACTTGGCTGATCTGGCTGGCAGAGGACTACAGTGATACCTGGTGGTATATATAGCTGAGATTCTGCTGTTATCTTACATTTATCTGCAGTATTGAGCAATGCAGACGTACCTTGTGACCTGACCCGAGCAGCGTAAAGAGCCGTTGCAAGAGCTCTGATACTCAAGGGAGCCTGGTTTCCAATGTTATTCTCAACCCATTTGTCCATTCTCTGTCTCTACTAATGGAAGAGTACAAGTAGAGATAGAAGGAGACAGAGAAGAATGAGTGCATAACAACTGCAAAGAAGGGAAGCAAAGGGAAAGTGCTAAGAGGACAGAGACTAACAATGAGGAGTAAAAGAGCAATGGAAAAGGGAATAGATAACATCCCTTTCTACAGATAGAAGCACCTAGTCAATGACAGCCCAGTACAGCCTCCAGCAGGTCTGGCTGAAAGGATCAGAGTTGACATGGGCAGTTCCCACCACCTTGCTTAAAAAAAAGAAGAAAAAAAAAAAAAGAAAAAAAAAAGAAAAAATGGAGCAGGATGGTTTGGAGAAATATCTGCCTCAGCATGCTTGAACAACAAGTTTTTGACATACTTGTTTATTTTGTTTCATAAATGTGACTCTTCTCTCTTCTTTCCTAAAAGTTAGGCAGGAAAAAACAAGTCAAAATAAACCTTTAGGCCCCACTCTGGAGCTTAACCACGCAAGGAATTTTCAATTTGAGCTTTTCTAAGCTCTCAACTTCCTTTTGGCTTCACAGCCTTCTCCCCTTCTGCTAACCCTCCACCTCCACCTTGGGTTGAGATTCTGGTCTGGCCTCAACGAAATAAAGCTCTTAAGACGGAAGCAGCCCATTATGCAAACTCAAGACTTCTAGCCAATAAACCATTAAGTAAAGAGGAAAAAGGCCTTGACAAGGGGAGGATCACCTTGGTAACAAAGCCAGTGGGACTGTGACCATGCGGTGCCCTGACACAGAAAAAGGAAAGCTATAAAAAGGCAATGGGTGAGTCATTCACACTTTTCAGTCACATTAACCAGCTCAGTCTTGGAGGCAACTGCCTACACCAAGACCTGACTGAGCCGGAAGGGAAAATTGCCTCCAGAAATCAAAGAGGCCAAGAAGAACTCGCAGAGAAGGTGCAAAATGCAGCGTAAGGGTCAGCGTAACAGAAAGGTTCCTCCTACACCCACCTGCATGACCTGCTTCCTCTTCTACTTTAACTAAAAGCACAGATAACACGCTTCAAAATTCTGTGCAAAGCCTAGCTATGTGCAATGTCCAAATTGTTTTTATCTACTGTATGGCTTAGAAAAATAATTCTACTTTAAAGGCTCACATATCTACAGCTACAGATTAACTATCTGTTTGGACTGTCAGTATTGCCTGAGTTGTTCCTGAGCAACGTGGTACCACAATGTGGCAGTGGTTGTACAAACCTACGCCCCGCTTGGTCCTGCACACCTTTGAGCTGCATCCAGTCCCTCAGAGGGCCATTTCCGAAGGTTTAGACAAACTATAATACGAATCTGAGGACAATCTGTGGACACTGGGACAAGAAGCTGGACTATGAATTCAACTCTCAGGTGGAGTTTACTACGCAGAAGATCCTCACTCTAGGAAGATGTTAGATACAACACCCAATTCTTAAAACAGCTAAAAATCTAACAGTTGGTTCTCCATGAGTAACCTGGTGATTTGGGAAGGGCTATCAGTAGGAAGGATAAAAAATAGGGGGAGATTCACATTTGTTTGCGCTAACAAACATTAGGACTAGAATTGCTTGGTGTGAAAGGTAATTTACTCCAAGATGAGTCAGCAATGAAAATGCTTGAAAGTCACACATGAAATTCCTATATTCAAATAATTTATCTTGCATTATTCATAAGAACATGCTTTTGTCCACTAAAAAACTTTTACTGTCAAGGTAGGGCAGTTTCTTAAAATGCTTAGTGAAAGTGAAGATTTTAAGGAACCAATACCAAAAAGGAGCCCAGCCGCAGCAAAAGACTGCCAAGTCACTTCTGCACAAAGATTTTTCCACAATGCGCTCTGTATTCACACAGGTCTTCAGTGCCTCCTAATAAAAATCTTCTCACAGAGTTCTGGATGTGATCAAAGCCTCTGAGCTCACTGCTGCTGGGATGCTGGTTCACGTAGGGTCATATTGCAAGCCCAGGAAAACCAAATGATTTTAAATCCGGTCCTTGGTACAGATCTTATGCTCTGCATTCTCTCTCCACTATATTTCCCACCAAATGACTGCAAATTTCTACATATAGCAAAGTAATACCTGTATAAGAATGACCCTCCTTTTTTAGTAATAAAACCATAACTTTTTAAATTTTTTTTCAAGTTCTGTTCCTTCTTAAGAAAACATTAATCTCATGTCTTGCAGGAAAAAAAAAAATTATTCACTAAATCTACTTAACCTCTTGTTATTTTTATTCACGGTATTAACTGGCACTAGTAATATCTGTATATTTTACAAAAACAGAGAAGTATTAAGCATCTTTGGTTTAAACTAATGCATGTTTGCTCCCCTTGCAACACGGAATTTGTATCTCAAATTCCAACAGTTCTTCAAAAAAAAGTTCTTGAATTTGGCTCTAATCATGACTTTGCAAGCTTCTGCATGTAGGGGTCATCCTTTCACTGGAAGTATCCTGTTAACAATTCCTCATACTTGGAAACTACAATTAACCTTACCTCTTGTCATGGTTTAACCAGCACACCTCTGTATTACCCTGCAGGTTTTCTTCGCTTCTCTGAAAGAGAACTCTTTATTCCACAAGATCAACCATTGCTACCTTCAAATGAAACAATTCACATTTTTTCCTATGGAGAGTCAAAGCTTTAGGGGTTTTTGCGCTTTTTTCGTTTGGTTGGCTTTTTAAAGAGATTATTTCCCTGCTAGTTTCATTACAATAGCAATACTGCTAATATCATCTCTAAGCGTCTTTCTCCTTCATTAAGCTTTACATTATCTAAGTATTAATTATTTTAATTAAGAGGGTTTTGTTCTTGTTCCTACAGATGCAATGCTGTTTTCTTGCACTGAGCAGAATCTTTTAGTTATCTGAACTACAGATACAACCAGCCCAAAGCTTGTATAATTTCACTGTGACATACTGGATGACAACAGTCTCCCCTTGCCCTTGTACGGTCTACAAGTTTCCGTACTACGGAGAAGGAGCTGTTCCATTTTCCCAGTCCATAATTAACACATTAAACAGGACTGTTTTCAAACAAAGCCCTGTGGGAGCACAGTTGACATCTGCCTCAGCAATTAACATTAAGGGCCATTAATAACCTTTCTGAACATTCCCCCCAACTTCCAGATGAGCATATTGTCTTGTTGCGGTATCTGCATTTGTCAATCTCTTCATCAATTGCCTCTGAGAAATTCCTAAAAATCCTAAGAGAAATTTACCATCTAACCTTGTGCTCATTAAATCTGCTTTCTTTAAACATCTTAAAGCAAGTTGCTCTCTCTCTAGTAAACCCATTCCAAATAGGCCTCATATTCTGATAGAAGCCACAAGTACCATTCCATAATTATTTACCTCTGTTCCACTAATCCAAAAAAAGGACAAAGTAAAAATCTGTAGTGATAGAAATAAATTTTAAGAATAAGAACTGAATTGTTCAATTCTGCTTCATCTCTTATTACTGAAACTTTTCCTGGTGTTACACTTATGCTGATGAATGTTTTAAATAAAACACAATGTGCAGATAGCCATCCATGGTTATACCCAAAAACTTTTATCTTCCCCAGCTGTGTGTTCACAGGATTTGCTGTAGTTTTGTTAGTTCGGAAATACTGAAATACAATGTGGCATAAGAATTACATCACCATTGTAGTCTCAAATAAGTTAATTTAATAAAAGATAAGAAGGGTCTGTGTTTCCTATTCAGAACAGTCCTTTATTCAAAAAGAAGTAATGCAGACAATCAGAGAACACATACAATTTCTAATGTAAAAGATGACATCCAAAGTCGTAACAGTGCAGATGACATGCTTAATGAAAATAACTTTAAATAAAAAAAATAATAAAAAAAAAAAGGTAGCTGTTTCTCCCAAAACCTACACACAACTTTAGAAAAATATACTGTAAAGAGAGAGACTAGACCTCCTAACACCTGTCCTCTCTTTAATGTATTCTATGTTTGGACTGATTTTGATTTTTCCTTAATATGTGGAGTCTTGAAGACATTCCAGAAAAGTAGGAAAAAAAAAAAAAACTTGTGCCTTTGCTTAAAATTTGCAGACAGAACGATCTCAGACACAGTATCTGTCAATTCAACATTAACCTCTCACAAAGCAATGGGAAAGTAGCCACTTGAATCTCTTAATAAAGTATTACACAGCAGTTACAAAATTACTGTTGCTATCATAGATTTATAGATTTTTAATTAAGAGAACGTAAAAGATTATAAAAATAAAAACCAAGAAGTTATTGTAACAGACTCCTCAATCCAGACCACGGTATACTAAAATCCAGCGAGTGAAAGCTGAAATTAAACAAGTTCTTAATACAAATAAACAGCTTCAAAAATATTTTTAAATAGGGAAAATATTTATGGGAAACAATTTACGAGAACCTGACATGGATTTTCCATCCCTTCTTATTATAAATTCAGAACTTCACTGCCTCAGAGGTAAGGATTACTTTAAACAGGACTGACTTCATTACAAGGTACAGTGGATGTAATGCAGGTGATTACACTAATCGCATCTCTTCCTTCCAGCATGCCATTCTGTCAATGTATGAGAACACACTGCTTAAAGTTTTGTAGAGGGAATGCTTGGTTCAATCAAAATATAAAACTATTACTGCATTGCACCTGGAGAAGCTTGCTACTTAACCTTAAATGCATCACAAGACACTAAAAAACCTCAACAAAACAAAAGCAAAGAATGGGTGGGAGCTGGTTTCATTTCAGAAAATTCTGTACAGCCATGTGAACACTTTCAAGGTCATTTTATGGTACCCAACAAATAACCAAGTTTCCAAAGAAGCTGACTCACAAGCTCCAGCAATAACTAAATTCAGCTTTCATTGAACTGAATTCCAGAACCCTTGAACTCTAGCAGTGAACACTGTATACAACCTACAACATTACTTTCCATTAAGATAAGAAGCATATAGATTTAAGAGTTCCCGCTAATTACAAATGTGCCAGTATGGGTCAGACAGGCCAGTGACATCTAGAGATTTATGTTCCATGGCAACATAATTCACATGGCTGGAAAGCCACTGGCACTGACTGGCACAATCCACTACTTCTTTAAAACTACTGATAAAATACAGAAAATTATTTGATGTGAAGAATGAACACGTTGGGGTTGGTTTGTTTTAAGCAATGTTTCTCCAGCTTTAGCTAAAGGGATTACTTACAGAAGTGAGAGATGGAAAGATAACAGTCTAGTGACACCTGATATTTACATTATACATACAGAGCAGTAGCATAAAAAGATACTATCACTGTAGCTAATTTCCTAACCATATCACTATTTTAAAGTTTCTTCCTTTATATCTTACAATGAAAAAAGCCAGTTTTCAAGACAGCAAATTTATTTGGCTCACATCCATGTCTTTAATAACTTCAGTGTACGTTACCAGCCATCACAATGATACATGAATGTTCTTGGGTTTTACTAGGGTCCTCATAGTAGAATTAAAAAAAACAAAGAAGATAATTCAACAGAGGCATCATCATTGTTTCTCTTCATTGAAAAGGCATGGAAAGTATCTCATATCACCATTTGTCCCTGATTGTGGTATGTTCATTCTTTAAGCCTGAGTAGCTTTTTATTTTGTATACAGTATCCAAATATCCAGTCAATAGGTGATTCTCCTGCTCTCACTAATCCATAGCATCCTATCACTTGTTCTGCTGCCACGTACAAAGCACTCGAAGCTTGTCCCTTGTGGCTATTTTGACGTTGTTCAGTTGGTTTTTACTACATGTTTACATTCCAGTCTTTAAATTCCCTATTTGTCTTCACATAATTCCACTGCGCCATACTATTTTTCTTAAGTAATTCTTATCAGTGCAGCTCCAGCTTTCTAATGTCTGAGAGCAGACTAGATGTGGCTGCTTCTAGTCTCTCAGACATTCTATTAATACTCTAGTTTGCAACATGATATTTAAGGTATTATCATCAGTCTATGTTTGCTTTCTGTGTAGTACTCATAGCTAAACATTTTTTCCCCCACCCCATTCATGAAGGAACCAATCATCCCAAGGACAAATGAGAGTCTACTACTTCTATTATTTCCCTATTCATACATTTCATGACTTATTCATTCCTTTTTGTCCAAGATGTAATTGTGTTGTCCTCTTAGCATTAAATTGGAGTCCAAGCCAACATTACCTGCAACACCTGCAGAACATAAATGGCCTTCCAATAATAATGTGTTTTTCAAAGGCCCACAATCATATTTTCAAAAACAATTATTTCCTCTGACTGGTGTTATTAACAAACATCTGAAACACAGGGGAAAAAACCAAACAAACAAAAAAACCAAAAACATAGCAGCAAACCAAATTTGCAATTTTTTTAGTTTTCATCAATTTTCATACATATGGACATGTTATCTATACTAGCTAGAACTTGTTCAGTCACTGTTCTAGAAATCTTTAGAAAAATCTTTTTTTAAAATTAGCTGATGAAATCTATATGACCACAAGTGAACACAAGACAGTTCCAATAAAATTAGTAGCCAGTCTAGACTACAACAGATTGAGAGAATTTCTCATTCATCACTGTGACTGTAATTGGGCCCTATATCAACCACTGGAGCCTGATCTCCTTGTAGCTTTTCTTTCAATTCAGCGAACCAAAAAAAACTACAAAGGCTTTGAATTAGTAAAACTACATTTTATTAGAACACAGCTTGGCCATTACAATAAAGAAAATTCAGAAAGAGAGAATCAAAATGAGAGGGATTTATGAACAATTGTATCTCCTTTCTACTGTGTCCTTCCAGGATAGATCTTTTCCTTTGGTCTTGTTCTCAGGTCTAGCACTTTGTAGAGGCTTGTTGGGTAGGAACATATTTTACTATGTCTTTGATAGCCTGAAAAAGTCCATTTCCAGCACTGTTATAACACATCTTCTTGGGTGTCTATTCATTACTTCTTAAGAAGGCACCAGGTTTCTGGTAACGCTACAAGTTCCAGACTTGCTTCTGTATCTCACGCTGCCTTCCTGATCCACCATACTCTTGTAATTCAAACAAACTATAGATAGTCCAAGCATTATTTTCCTTTTCTTTCATGCCCTTTCCCCCTCTTTTTATGTTTCTGAGAAACCTAGCTACTAACAATAAATTAACTGATCTCAGGACCGAGTACAACATCTACTGAAGTGCAAAATGCCAGCCCACATAATCTGATCATTTAGCTCTTTCCCTCTTTATCCTTCTTTCCAACCAAAGAAGAACCATAGAGCAGAATTGCTTTGAAGTTCTTAAAATGGCTATGAAAAAAGTAGATGAAATTTAACTTTGAAAAATGTAAAGTGATAAACACCAGGAAAAAGGACCAGGATCCTGATTACATACATAACGATGGTCTTTGAATTGGTTATTAATACCCAGGAATGCAATCTGTAAATTATAATGGCTTTATGTAAATACCATCTTAACATAGAGTAGCAACCGAAAATAAAGTGAGGAATTATTCTGAAAGAGAAAGAGAACAAAACAGAACACGACATTATGCCATTATAAATCCATATCATGAATACTATCTGGCCATCACTTTTCTACAAAGAATATTGCAGAAATGAGACACACAGTGGCAACAAGGATGATCAAGGACTTCAGGGAACAACTAAATAGATTGAAAAACTTCATTATGCAGAAGACTGAGGGGGAATACAATACAGCCAACAAAACCTGAAATATCATGGATGAAGTGAAACAATCTGCTGCTTTTGTCTTCTTCAATGAGAAAAAAGAAAGAAGGTGTCAAATAAAAAACCTACATGTTAAGTTATCAGCAAAGGTTGTGGAACTCCTTGTCATAGGGCACTACAGATGCTAGAAGTTTACATCACCTCATAAATTAACTCAATAAATTCATGAAAGGGAAAGGAAGGGGGAAAAACCAACCCACAAAACAAAAGAAAAAAAACCCTAACACATTGACCTGAAGCCCCCAAGCCGCAGGCAGTCTGAGGCTTGGAGGATAGTCCAGCAAAGTATAATAAGAATAAAAGATTGGGCCAACTTTTTGGAGTGATATAAATCTACCCTTTTTCCTCTTGTGCGACAAAATAACCAGGGCATGTAGTGCCAAGCTATCACAGCAGGAGTAGCTTTGCCCTGACAAGGCAGATCAGGAATCGAGTAACCCAGTAGATAGTGGGGGTAAACACAGAGGTGACAGCTCCAATTTGCCTTTCAAGCATGAGCAGCTTCATTTACTAAAAGAGGTGCATAGAGGAATCATTCAGCTTAGCACACAGGCACTCAAGAAAATGACTTCATATCATAGATCTACAATGTTGCTGGCAGTGAGGAATCAGATTTGAGAATGACAGCCACAGAGAATAACTCAAGTGTTGAACTGGTGGTGACACTTTCGTCTTTGGTATCTAAAAGGCAGAGATAAAGCGGTACTGCTTTCAACGCCTCTCACACCACTAGAAGTCAAGAGGGAGGTTGAGACAACACTCTATGGGCTATTGGTGCCAAAAGAGATAGAAAACACATGAGAGACAATATATACATACCATGTAGATGTATGCATGGCCTATTTATTAGGCAAAACAAGGACCCTATTCTTTGTCTTGTCCATACAGGTAACAGACATCCCCTTCTCTCCCCTGTGCCTCATTTCAGCAACAAAATATAAAGACTACTCATTAGTCCATCTCAGGTTTATCAGCTCCTTAATATCACTTCAGTTTGACAGCAAAATGTCATATTCAATCAAATACTTACTTTTCTTTTTCTGCACTTTTTCCCTTCTCTCATCCCAGCTTTTAAAGGACCCTCAATAGATCGTGCATTCTCAAAAGAAGCCATATAGGTTTACATCCTCTATATTACTTGTAATCCATTATGATCTTGCACAATTACTTAATGGTAACATAATAGCTAATGACAAAATTCAAAAGAAAGTGAACTCATTTCAAGAAATAGGATTCTATTCAACAGGATTTAATTACTTCCTTAGGTCACAGAAAGGAACTCAAACATTCATACCAGCAATTAAAATTTTTTAACATAATAAGGGCAAACTCCTCTGCAAACAGATATTATTAAGAAAATACTTTCCTTTTGAAACATTCTTTTTTTTTTTTTTTCCTTTTCTGTGTGTCATGGATAGAGAAGTATCCCACTACAGTATTTGAAAATAATATAATAGTACTGTTCAATATCTCCATCAATGACATAGACAGCGGGATCGAGCGCACCCTCAGCAAGTTTGCAGATGACACCAAGCTGAGCGGTGAGGTTGACACACCTGAGGGACGGGATGCCACCCAGAGGGACCTGGACAAGCTGGAGAAGTGGGCCCACGCGAACCTCATCAGGTTCAACAAGGCCAAGCGCAAGGTCCTGCACATGGGTCGGGGCAATCCCCAGTATCAATACAGGCTGGGGGATGAAGGGACTGAGAGCAGCCCTGCCGAGAAGGACTGGAGGGTACTGCTGGATGAAAAGCTGGACATGACCCGGCAAGGTGCACTCGCAGCCCAGAAGGCCGATCTGCACCCGGGGCTGCATCCAAAGCAGGGTGACCAGCAGGTCGAGGGAGGGGATTTTCCCCTCTGCTCCGCTCTGCTGAGACCCCCCCTGGGGTCCTGCCTCCAGCTCTGGGGTCCTCAGCACAGGGAAGACATGGACCTGTTGGAGTGGGTCCAGAGGAGGGACACGAAGATAATCGGGGGGCTGGAACACCTCTGCTGTGAGGACAGGCTGAGAGAGTTGGGGTTGTTCAGCCTGGCGAAGAGAAGGCTCCGGGGAGGCCTTACAGCAGCCTGCCTGTACTTAAAAGGGGCTTATAAGAAAGATGGGGACAAAC
>JAOBAS010000052.1:44377362-44424359 GCA_025311575.1 Elanoides forficatus
ATGTGAGAAAGGCAGGCTATTCTGGGTAGGAAGTTATTTTTAAACAGACATTACTCTTTTCCAGAAACAGATCATAAGTTTCTATCTTCTTGTAATTGCTTTACAAAGTAAATTGAGTCCCTCTAATTATATAATTAATATCCACATTTAGCCCTATATATTTGACATGACTTGAGCTGTTTACTGCTACATTCATTTTTTAAGATTGGCTAGGAGTTCCGATATGTGTTTAATTCCTGGTGAACTCTAAAACATCCAGAGTTTTTCCAGTGGAGGCTTCTAAAAGTACAGAGAACTATGTACTACCAGCAAGATAAGTGGAGAATGGAGCTGTTATCACGGGGCTTGAGCCAAGTGATCTAAGCAGATCTGTCCCCTCTTACACTCCTATGCTCATATTCACCAGCAAAATGGCATTGTATCTATATTACATAATGTATTTTACTACTTGAAATAAATATAAAGGAAGCAGAAATTAAAACATTTGACCTTAAAATTATAGGCATTGTAGTATCTAGTGAAGATTTCATTTTTAATGGACACAACCTTTTAAATATGCTTCACACAGGTTTTTGTTGTGGTTTGTTTTTTTTTTTTTCCAAAAGCGATTTCTAACTTTTCAAACCAGTTCCCTCCCAGAAGAAACTTTATTTTAAAGATACTGTGAGCCTCTGAAAGTTTAACAATCTTTTGCCGAGTGCCTCTTAAAAGCAACACGCTGCTTAATGAGAAACTCGACAGCTTTACTGCTTCCAACAGCTCCCTCTCGTGGCTTTTTGCTCACACTTCATCCTCCTCGGTGAGCAATGAAGCCTTTTAGCTTCTTAGGTTAAAACATCAGTGCTAATAAACCCAAGAACGCTGATCACAAAGTATGGGTGAAAACCGTCCTGCCTCCCAATGCTATAAAATTCTGCTATTATGCTGAGCATAGCAATATGACATTTCATAGGCCTCATTTGACAGTATCCTTACTAATAAAACTGCAAATGTTGATAAGGTTTTTCTCACGACTGACACTTCTGCGCTCAGCTGTTTCACTGAAATAAAGTTCAGCTATCTCGTCTAAGATGCTGAAAGGTTTCCTGTTAACATACCATCCATGCATATTAATATTCTCAAGAAGGGCTTGAAAGCTTCTATCGTTTTCCCAGCTACACCTATTGGTCTGATAGAAGGTCTAACCAACTTGTCTTTCTACAGCTTCCTGAAGGTATTATCCCCAGAACATGACAGAGAGACATGACAGGGAGCTAAGGCAGAGTTAGGCAAGGTGTTTCTTCTCTTATCTGTAAGCTGTAGTACAGATACACTACTTCAATCTTTAAATAAGCAAGGTCACTTACTGGAAAGACTCCAAGGTTGGGTTCACCTGGCCCAATACAGAGGTCTGCTTCTAGATTCCCATCTCAACTAGATGCCTTTCTACCAAACAATTTACCTCATCGAGGTGATGCCTCAAATAACATAGATGAATCACTCTCCAAAAGGCATTAAACTCTCAACTAGCTATAAAGGTGATTAAGGTTGGGGATCTCTAAAGTTAGGTGAGATGAATCATGTTCCAAATATGGCCTCTTGGGGCTCTTTGCTAGTTATTTTGCCCTTCATCTTCAGCACTACGGAGCCCATCTGTCCTACCTGACAAAGTCAATTGAGTCCCTATGGTTAGACAATTAACATCTAACTTGAGATGACCATTGGGTCATTTAATGCTAAATTTATTTCATATGATTGATCAGCGTGCTGGATTATATTTGATCCCTGCTGAACTTCATGAAACACCCTGAAATCCAGCTGTCACCTGTTAAATTAATGGATGAACTGCAGATGAAGCCGAGGATAAGTTAACTGAGTACTGCCACAGCTTGCTTCCAAGCTAGCTCATTAAAAACTAACTAGCAGACCTTGATGCTTCACTGCAGTCTGCAGCAAAGCATATTTTAAATGCTTGCCTATGGTAACTCCAAAAGCCTACAGTGGAGCAGAAAGTTAAATCAGGCCTCCTGACTTCCAAGCTAGTAATTCAACAGTCAGTTGTGTTCGGACTGGGAAAATACGTTTCAACAATTTGTGTGTGAGCAAAGATATTAGCTCACTTTGTGACTTATTCTGATAGCAATTAACAGCCTTATGGAATGAACTAAGCTCATTACTTGCAAACGGACAGCATAAAATCTCTGCATCACTTATGCCTTGATTTGCCATTGAATGTCCTTCTCTTTGCAACTGGAGGACTTACACCAAATGGGTCTAATCTTAAAATATTTCATTAAACAGGAAGTTCAACTAAACAACAAAGTTGTTCAGTGAGCTATTTCCTTTAGACCACTGATGTGAGGCCACAGTCACTCCAGTTTATCACATCTCCAGCTATTACAGCACTACAGTATCCAAACAACAATATTAGAAGCCCAGAAGTATGCGTGTTACTGATGGACCAGATGGCTGCTGCTATAGAGTATATGCAGCAGCTGAATTGTAAATGCCTTTCCCTCACCGAGAGTGCTAATCTGGGTCTCTGTGTTCTGAGACCTTTTTTCATGAATCTTTGGGGAAGACAATGCATTTTGAAACCTTACTTCCTCCTTCAGATTTGGCCGATATTTACTAACCGGTTCAGAAGTTGTTAGTGGGAGAATGTACTGGCAGGGCAGTTCGGGAAAGGTTCAATGGGTATCTAGGCTGGAATCTAGGCTGAAATATTATTTTACACTTTTTTTTCCCCCTTATACAGTTAACAGAAATATAACAGAAATTGCTTCATGGTTTCTTCCATATGAGATATCACCAGGGTAGCATCTTTTACTTTGCAACAAGATGGCTGCATGCAAAAAACCTAACTTAAATGCAATCCTCCTCTATGACAATGGATTATTAGAAATATGTCTTGCTGGCATATAGCTAGGCTTCATTCTTCAAATTCTCTGCATGAGAATGCCCTCTGAGTGAGCTTTCCTACTTATTAACGATGAGTCACATAGGTAAAGCTACTTGTGTATAAGGGTTCTTGTGATTGCTGGGCTGATCTAAATGGATGCACAATTATATGATTAAATACAACAACATTTTTTACTAACTACATATAATTTTGACTGTCACTCAAAATTCAATTTCATTAGGTGACTCAATAAATGACTGAGGTAGTCTGGTATCTGTCCTATACAGACCTTCATGAATACTACAAATACTGAGCTAAATCACATAACTTATCTTAGACACAAATGGAAAAGCTTTACAAAGAAACTAATCTATATTCATCTTTTACAATGTTTGAAATCTCCTTCTGTTTGCTTGCATTTTTGATCATTAATACAGGTTTACAAATACTGTTGTGCATGTAGGTGTTTCTAAGTGCACAGAGTACATGCAGTTTAGCCTATGTTAAAAAAAAAGGCCAGTATATACAAGTTTGTCTGTCCTGAATGGTCCAGTCTGGCTTCACAGAACTAGTTAAACTAATTTTTTCCCATCTAGCCATTAAACAGTGTCTCCAAAGAGATTTTGTCTGTACTGCTGCTGTAGGTCTTCTAGCAGCCACACCAGCTGTGCTCAGCTTAGCAAGTTACTCTTTTTCCTTTCTGTTGTTTCCTTCTCAGTCCAGCTTCAACCATCTTATCGTGACGAATTTAGTAGCAGAGGGTATGTATGCTCTGATTACTAATACATAGAACAGATATAGTATAGTTTATTATCATGCCCTGACCTATTTTTAACATAATGCACTGATGTGTGTCTAGGGAAGCAGGATGGCATGGGAGAAACATTTCCCTCTCTCTTCTCTTTCCACATGCACACACAAATGCACACGTGAAATCTGTTCTGTTTTTGGAAATCCCTACTAACATATTCAAATACAGGTATACCCGAATGGAAGTCAAAGTAGGGCAATATGTACAACGCTTTAAATGTGTATACGAGCACGCCTCAGGCACAAATCACAGGACAAATAGATAACATAGACCATGTATCTGAACTCCTGCGTTTCTACTTTGGACACAGAGTATGTATGCCTACATGCAGAATGGGAGAGAGAAATATGCTGGTCTAAGAGAAGTTCTGAAGATTGTTCCTAAGAGGACACCATAACCAGCAACACTCTCCCCTGCTACTAACCAGTATTTTTATTTCCCGTTACCCAAAATGAAAGGGTTGTTCCTGCACCAAATCTGTTTGGTCACCAGTTGCTTACTAGGCGATGCTTTGGACCAAAATTACCGTCCAAGTAACACAGACATACTCCACATGGGCCCTGTTGAGAATCATGTGAAAACCGATCTAAGCTAAATTTGAATGAGCAGGTTAGGAATTAGAAGCAGTCCAGTCCAATCTCAGCTGTACTCTTTGCAGCAGGTATGCACTCAAATGACTGGGAAGGCACACTGATAAAACGCTTGTCTCATTGGTTCCACCCTGCTTTTCTGAAATTGCCATTCCTTCAGATCCACAGAACTACCATGTACTTTGGAAGGAACACACACAGAGCCTTTAGTCCAAACCCTCTTTTTCCTCAGCTATCTCCCTTTCTTTGCCCAGCTGAGTAGAAGAGACGCAAGCCTTTGTTTTTAATTTGATTAAGCTCGGGGTCAAATTCTGCTTGCTGTTACTCTGGAACAAACACAGAATGGCTCCAGATTTACAGTGGTACAAGTGAGAACTAAATTATGCCCTGAAAATTCATTTAAAAATCTTTCAGACACCTAAACAGATGGATAAATCAAGCACAGATTCTCAGGTCAACCTCTACCAGAAGGCATCTCTCATCTAACTTACGGTAGAAGTAAGATGCTATGATAGCAGCTAACAATAGAAAGGAAGATACAGTAAGGGAGGGGAATATTTTTCCTTACCAAACTCACTTGATTTAATACAAGGCATGCAAAATTAATGGTGGCTTTGAGTGATACCTGTACATTTTATAGGTTTATAAATTGGTTGTAGTAAAATCTTATACATCCTATATCACTAGGTATTGTTTCAGCCTATTACAGGAGATATCTATCTAGAGTTGACTGAATTGTATTAATCTGATCCTAGTTTAATGATGCCTTAACATTTTTATGGGAGAATTTAATGTTTGCAATATCCATGTTCCTTATTTGAAAGTGTGACTTATAGGTTCTCATCTTCCTTAAATTATGAAATCCTTCAGCTAATAAAGGAAAATGATTATGGTTTGCAAAAAAGGCAAAGCCATTTAACAATCCATATAACTGTCTATTGTAGGTCTTTGCATAATAATTGTAATTTAGCTATTAGGAGTTCTAAAGGCAGTTATCAGTCATATGCTGCAATTCTGAAGAATAAGGAAAAACTCAAATTATTTAAGGGCTTTGTACTTTCCAAAGGGGGAAAAAAAAATACAGCAGAAATCAATAATACTTTTAGCAATGAAAAAAATATGTTCTACTGAAATAACCAGTTGTTGATGACAATTTTTCTAACTATCCAATATTAAAATTTTCAGCTTTCCTCCATTTCACTGCCACAAAATGATCTTCATTTTATACAGATACTTCTGTAAGCAAGGAAAGCCAAGTTAGGATTTGAACCTGCAATTCTTGATGCCCAAGATTTTCCATTTTCACCCTAGGTACATGAAAAGATATGATCAAAGAAAACAAATGGACTGTAAACTTGGAGAATATTTCTTTTTCAATATGAAATTACTTCATATCTAGGGTATATCTTGACTATTTCCTTCAGTGATGAGGCCCCCGACATAAGAAATACATGGACCTGCTCGAGCGGGTCCAGAGGAGGGCCACCAAGATGACCAGGGAGCTGGAGCACTTCCCCTATGAGGACAGGCTGAGAGGGTTGAGGTTGTTCAGCCTGGAGAAGAGAAGGCTCCGGGGAGGCCTTACAGCAGCCTGCCTGTACTTAAAAGGGGCTTATAAGAAAGATGGGGACAAACTTTTTAGCAGGGCCTGTAGCATTAGGACAAGGGGTAATGGTTTTAAATTTAAAAACAATGTAGATTCAGACTAGATAAGGAAGAAGTTTTTTACAATGAGGGTGGTGAGGTATCTCACAGGTAGCATCAGAAATTTACTGGTTCTTAACCCATTTTGTTCTTTATATTGTTCCATTAGAACCACTTCTTCAGCTTCCCCTAGAAGTTTGTAGTGAATTTGAAATATTGAACCTTCCTTAACTTTGAAATTCCATGTTGTGTAAGAGCTAGATATGAGTTTTGGAATATCACCACACACTTGGCATCATAAGGAAACTTTTAAGCAAGGACTGGTAACCTCTGATGCAATTTTGGGAGAAAAAATTAGTTATAAGTTATATTTCACTAGTTTACTGCAAGTAAGCAAAGTAAATTAAAATATTGACTGAAGATAAACCTTAGCTATGTAAGCCTTCAACAATATAATGCATCACAACAAAGAGCACATTTAATCAAATCCATAAATGAAACTAACCTAATAACATATGCAAAATTAAAGCCATGTTATACAATATATTACTGAATGATACAAAATGCTAATCCCAGAAATGTACCATTATCTTGCCTAACTCTATTTAGCAAAATCTGTTTACAGAAACACAGGTTTGTAATCTATAACGACATGGGGCAATTTAAGGTAGTATTTGCTAAAAATTAAAATACTGGAGATAAGATTTATGGGCCAGGGTCTTTTGCCAGGAATATCACAGAAATACATAAGTATGCATTATTTTAAATTGAGTTAGACAACTCAACTTACTTATTCTTTTTCCTAGCAAAAGAATAACAAAAAGTAAAAATCACAAAGAGGAAAAGCTTAACATTTTATTTCTATTGCCACTGAAATATCATATTCAAAGCCTTAGTTCAAGAAGATCAAATAATGCCCTTATGGTAAATATCTCACATTATCAGCATCTTGATAGCACTTATTTGGGAAGCCTGGCATTATTTATGACATGTACTAGTCTTTCCTCTCATTTGTACTCAGCTCAGGACAAAAGAGCATTGCCTCTGAGAATATGATGACCTAAAGGGAACATATCTTCACCATTCGTCTTCACTTTTACGGTTAACAATGTCACCTTTTGCAATTTCTATACAATTCTCTTCAGACTGGGAGCCACAGACTTCTCTCTTTTCATTAACATTTTTGATGCTACAAATTTCATTTAGAAACACAGTATTAATGCCTGAGAAGAATGCATGAAATCAAAAGAGATTACTTTGTAGAATTAATTTTGATCCTGTCATCAGTGAGACAAGTGCCTTAGAGGGGAAAAAAACCCGACAATTTCTTAAATGTTCTTGATACAATCAATATACTAATCACCACTGCTGTGTCTTACTTTCATTCAGACTTATCTATCTATCATCCATAGTTCCACTCTCTTAGAATACTTTAAGATAATCTGTGCCATTTTACCAGCAAGTAACAGAGCAATGAAAAGTAGCTCAGCTTATCCTGCCCAGATAAAAGCCATACCCTGTAAGGGCCCAGCTACTTCTAGTTCCATTAAAATAAACTTAATGAATTTAAATGTAACATTTTCAGAATAAGATTTGCACACAGTTGACCTTGCTCTCTGAAACAACCTTTTACACCATCCTATTTGAATCACATAAATTGTCTCCTTTGTCATTTCAATTCCCTACGGCTATGATTTTTCCTTTTCATATCCTGTCATCAGCTGCCTAAGTACAAATACATCTCATAAATTATACTGTCTCAAGGAACTATAGTGTAATTTTCTACTGTTGTTGTAATCAACAGCTTAAATTTACAAATAAAAATGTATGGAAATCTACAGTTATATACTAAATATTTAATTCATCTTCTTGTGAGATAATATGAATATTTTTCTGTGGCTGAAAGATTGTTGTTGGTTTAGGAATTATTTCCTCTTTTTCTTTATTCCTATTCCCCACCCCAAATAAAAAACAAAGGAAAAAGTAGGTGTATTTTAAAATAACCTAGAAAATTCAAGTAATTCCTTCTAGGTAAAAGAAAAAGAAAAGCACGTATAGTTCTTCCTGAAATTAAAAACATCAATTTGACAAGTTACTCTTAATTTCCACATTCACTACAGGAGAACATAATATATGGATAAGTTTTATTAGGCATACAAAGCTGTACAAAGCCAACTTTCTAATATAAGAGACAATTCAACATTTTTGTGCCTCTCATTGTTAAACAAGAAGGAGGACTAACTTATTTACCAAGCGTGTATAGACTCTCTACCTCCTTCTCCTCAAATGTGGTAATTACTAAAGTGTTTAAACATAAAATTACACATAACAGCTTTAAAATTATATATAAATCTTTTCAGTCATGTTTCTAGTTTTGCATTCAAAATCAGAAATTCCCTATGATTGCTTGTCAACAAAATTTCAAAGTAATTTCAGTGTTAACAAAGTGATGTTGTTTTGGGAGGTCCCACGCATTACCTGCCTTTCCCACTGTCTACTTTCAGCTTTCCAGTGTCTACTGGTTTTCCAGCTAGAACCGATAGCACCACAGTCCATTTCTAATCTCACCTCTTACAGAGACCTGACTCACACAGACTTGCCAAGCCACACAATTCAAGTTGAAATGGGATTTGTTACACAGGAGTTTTCATATAGTACACAGAAAGCTTAACGCTGCACATTGCTGATCCAACAGAACACTGTAGCATCTAACTACACAGAAGCCTGAATCCAAGAAGCCTGAATCATGGCTCCTGTTTAGTTACCATTTCCTATTATGCACCATTAGGCACAAGTGGTTAATTAGTTTTTCCCATATGCCAGCACGTACATAAATTCCAACTATTAGCAGTGTTAGATCATCAGTTTACACAAATTACCTTTAAATCCAATATTTGCATATCTTCTGGTCTGCATATCCTCCTCCAGACAACAGCACGTATGTTTTGGAGGACTTTGTTAGTTCTTTGAAGAGATATATGCTTCCTGGTATTTAACCAAGTATTTAAATTGTCATCACTTTCATCACCAAGGTCTTCATTACTTCAGTTGAAAAACTACATAATCTGTCCTAGGCTCACGTATAGTAATTGAAGGGCACAATAATGCTGTTTCACATGTAACATTATTTCTGCTCAATGCAATACTAAAACTTATGAAGCTCAGAGCACTGGATGGAATTTCCAGATAAGGCTGAATGGCACTTCCAGTTTCACTAAAACAAAGTACAAGGCATAGCATTCTTCCACCTCAAATCACTGAAATCTCCATTTATTGAACCACAATACTAAGTTCAGCTTGTTGGATGAATACGTCTGCCCAAGCACAATCCCAAGTTATGATAATTTCTACCATTTTCATACCAAAAGCGTATCGCCGCTTCCCATCTAGAAAACAAGTAGTGCCATCTGCCAGCTGGATGACTACATCTTACCCCTTGAATCTCATCTTGAAATGTTTTTTGGCTTACTGCCACGGTTCGGCATAATCAATGTGAAAGAGCATGTAAAAACAGAACCTACAAACAGTATCCGAAAACGTCATACTTCAGACAGACAGATTACCTTAAGTAAAATATAGAGTCAGGTTCTTTCTTTACTTTAGAAGATATAATGGGAAGGGAAAAGTAGTTAAAATATGCCAGCAACTCTAGCAAAGCTAAATGAAAAGCTAAGGTCCCATTGACAGCCACATAATGATTTTTGAGATTTTTCATGAAAGGTCTTAGAGGAGGGAAAAAAAAAAAAAAAGCTAAGCTTCATAAAATAACAAGCAGAACAAACCAATGTAATATATATATATATATTTTTCACTTAAGACTGCAATATTATAAACCTCTTCAGCTTTGCCTTATGCTGTGTAACTCCTACAGAAACTACCGAGTCATTTCCTTGTATTGCAGCAAAATGCATTAATTTTTCCCAACATATCTGCTGGGTTTTTGCTCTCCTTTGCTAACTATGGAAGCCTAAAACTTAGGTATCAAGCAGACATCCAAGCAAGGTTTTGGATGGAAAGAATTTCAGTATCAGCCATGAATACGCTTATGCTTAGTCATGCCAAAATGTTATAATGGCATTCACTATGTAACACAAAAGAAGCAATCATCTGAAATAAGGACCACACACAAGACAATCTTGTACCCAAGGAAACAGAACAGCAAAGTATCTCATTTTTCACACCAGATTACACAAGCAGTTACAAATTCTAAAGGAAGTATGCTAAAAGGGCTACTTTCCACTAAAAGAGAAAGGATATGATTTTACAAGCCCAATAGTATGTTTTCATTCATAAAATCTGGGAACAGGGCCAGACCTGACTGCATACATTCAATTTGACCTTTCAGGAACATTATTTCACTGCAGAACCTCCACACTAACACCTAACTTTGAATTGTACCACTAATGCCAGTCACAGATACCACCTCGCAGCAAAGTAGTAGTTATTTATAAAATCCTTCTGGGACCATCACTCATAAAGTATCCATCCTACAGATTACACCAAAGAGCTTGGTTGTCTAAAGACAGTGACGATTTTGGATCCTAATGATGCAATTCACTAAATTATGTTGATTAACACAGAATCTTGCAATAATGGTAGTGACTGCGTCCAAGAAAATAACTCCACTTTTCTATGACTGTTCAGTTCAATGGTGCCCAAACTTTTCAGCCAAGAAGAATATTAGCTTACCCTATTAACAGGAGGTGGCTGCAACTACAGCCAGATCAAGCCAACCTACTCGTAGATGGAAGTCATTGTAGACAGAAGTCACATAATTCATACAGCATGCACTCTACAGCACCTGCATGCAAACACACATCCCAGACTGGGATCCCTCATCCTGACCGAATTCAGAAGCTTGCAGTGAGCTGGTACAAGCAGAATAACACATACACCTCACACTTACCTTCTCATTTCCTCTAGAGACCTTTTGAGAGTGAGCTCCAGCATGGATAATTTTCCTACTGGGCACACGTTAGATACTTTAGGGTGTAACTGACACAGAACTGGATTAGAAGCCACAAAATTGTGTTTCAAATCCTTCCTCAGCTTTAGATTTTTTTGAGTAACTTCAAGATGTCACCTCATCTGCGCCATTCTCTTTCCGTCCAATAAACAAATACAGTGTTTCCTCCAGTTCACCAAAGTACTGAAAAAATAATTTTGTGATTTTGAGACGTTCAACATTACAATTTCAGAACCATACAGCTATACAGGTATTGTATTATGCAAGCAAATAGAATATATAAAACTTAGAATGAAACTTTGGTGTATTCAAAGTAAAAGGACTTGGTCACTTGAAGTGACCAGCATTTCATTCATCCAGAAACTAAAGGAGGGTTATGTTAGGATTACTCTTCATTATATTTCAGACTTTCTAAACATCTAAACCTTTGTGTAACTCAACTTCTCTAATATTCAATATTTTTTTCATAACAAAGAAATCTAGCACCAATTACTTTTCTGATAACATTCCACTGGTAAAATCAGCATAAAAGTACCAGAAAATTGGAAATCATACTTGTTCTGGGACACTCTCTTATTCTTATAAATATATCACTTTTTAATAAATTACCTATTTACTGGCAATAACTGAAACAATGCATACAATTTATTAATCTTCTGAGCTATGCCATCTCAGTAGATTCATTAAAAACTTTGGCAAAACAAAATTTAAAAAATCTGACCACTTACATAGTATACAAAATTCAAAGACTAACCAGACTTTGATTTTTTTCAGAGTTTTTATCATGAGCCTAATGACAAACCTAAGACTCAAGTCTCAAATGATACCTTATCATTCTTCAGATTATTTGAAATAACTTTAGTTTTCTTTTTTGGCTATAATTCCTGGTACTGCAGTCAATCCACAACATTTAAGTTATAATTATGACCCTGAGGGCTGCAGATTAAGATAGCATTCATCAGTAGTTTGGCAATTCAAAAGAGTGTGTCAGACACAAAGGGATCTTAGAAGAGTAGGGATCTTTTTCTCCCCTTCCAGACCATGATATGGACTCCAAATCTGTTTTATTGAAACCACTAGCAATTTTCTCTATTGCCTTCAATGGGAAAAAGATTAGAGTTCCTATTATGTAAGACTGATGATGACTACATGGTGACTAAAGCACCAAAAATTCTTAAGCTTGACTTACCCCTTAATCTTTTTTAAGACAATCAATTTTTTCTTCTTTTTTTCTTTTTTTTCTTTTTTCCTGTTTCCCATTCCCTTTCTATTGAATGCACATCTCATTGCTTTATTAATAACCTTTGGAGAATATTTCTAAATTTGGGGTTTCAGATGACTTGTCCCAATTCTTTCTTCTATTAGTAGCTCTCAAAAACTTGTCTAAAACCTTTTCCCATCAATGCAGTATTTAAAAGAGTGAGTTACCTTCTGTTAACAGTTTCTGATTGTCATTGTATTTTTGTTTGTTTGCTTTAAAGTCATGTATACACTGAACATGGTACATTTAAGTGTTTGAAAATAAAGTTAATTCTGTACATACCAAAAAACAAAGAAGTGGAAAGACGGATTTTGATTCATTCTTGTCCCCTTTTATATCAAGCTGATTGTGTTTGATACACTTAGCAGAACTGAATTATGGATTTCACATAATCTTTCACAATAATCAGAAGAAATTTCTCCCTAGCTACAACAGCACACATTTTAGAACCAGCGATACGAACAATAATCACTATTAAATTATAGTGTCAGATCTTTGTTTACTAACTTTGGTCTAGAAAGCTCATAACGTTTTAAGAACTCACTCAGGGAAAGCAAACAATCTATATACAAAGAACTACACATTACTGAGGACACTTGACCTAGATCTATTCATTTTAAAGGCCAGGGAAGCAAATGCTGTGCTACTGAGCTTGAGGGGAGACCTGGACCTTGAAGCCTTCTCCTTGTGTTGGGTCAAGAACAACTTTACTTCTCCTAGCTTTGGAGAGGCAGATATAAACACACTAGCTATAAAGCCAATAGCTAACATGGCCCGTTTAGTCAAATTTTCCTGGAAAATAACTTATTATACCACTAACACCGAAGTGTATAGTCAATTTGTGAACAGAACAGATAAAGCAAAAAAGAATGGGACAGTGCTAGGCACCCAGAATTCGATGATTATTCTGAATACTTCCATTGAAAGGTTTACTTCTATTTTTCAAACTTCCTCTGTAATTTCTTCTGTTATTTAAATGCCTCATTGCATACATAACAAAAACCCAGCAAAAAAAAGAATTTGCATAGCAACTATTCCAAGGAATACAGTTCAGCAATTCATACCATAAAATTTTACGTACTTTGACCAATGCCTTTCTTTACTTAGATGGATTTCTTTATCTATTTTCAAGTGGAAATATTAATATTGGTCATGAAGAGTTTCACATTAACACCTTATTAAAAACTAAACTTTACCTGAAAAATGATCCCTAGAGAAAAATGTGATGTTAACCTTCCAAAGTTTAGCATTTCCAAAACTCTAAGGTGATTCTAAAGACATTTCAAGCAAGAATGTTTTAATATTCAAAATGTCTACAGTGACATCACATAAAAGTACAAGGAGAATTTATACAAATATTTACATTAAACAGGAATTTTCCACAGCAAAAAGATAGAGAAATAAAGCTTCTGATTAAGAAGCCAGAATCTATATTTAGACTAATCGAGTGGAAAGTTTTTAAATTTCTTTTTCCATTCAGATTTTTTTTTTTTTTAACAGTTTACCTGTCAAAAGCTTCCTTATTACTGAGTAAAGTATTATCACATTCTTTGTTGCAATACCGAACTTTTCTGAAGGAACCTACCAGTGGAGTCCGGTATTTAAACTGCCTCTGTGATAAAGAGAGCCCCAAAGAGGCTCAAATTAGCCATGTTCGGAGCAGAATGCCATCTGAAATAGCTGTTTGGAAACAGAAAAGAGTTTAACTTAAGCCCACTTTCTCTTCAAGGCTTTAGGACAGCTCCAGATGACAGTGCTGCACATTGCAATTGAGAACAGGGAGCCCCCTCCTACAGTAATCCATCCCACCCAAACAGGAGTGACGGTCACTCTGAATTTAGAGATGCGAGCAGCAGTCACCGTGTCTCATCACCCAGCTCATGGTTACAAGTCTTCATACAGACTGGGAGAAAGCTGCCTTTGATGCTTTCCTCAGCCCAGAGTCCTTATTCCCTAGGAAAATGCCCTAAGCAACAGACCACAGCCTCCTTTCCTCTACACCCATCCAGTCTTTTTGCCCCTACAGCGGCAGCACTCTCCAACTCACCTTCTGCAGGTGTGCTACTTAGAACAAAACATCATGAAAAAAATGATTAAAAAACCCTAATCTGAAAAAATAATTACAATTAAAGATATGTAAACAAAGTGATTGAAGCTACCTCAAAATTCATAATAGTCAGTCTGAGAAATTTCTGGGTTTAAGACACTAAAGAGTAGTGGTGGGCGGGTTTTTTTATTACGTTCATTAATAGACAGTGAAACTGAAATGCAAAGACATCAAAGCCTCTAATGTCCCAGCAACATCTGAAGAAACAATTAGTTAATGCTGAAAATGAAGTCTTCAATCGAAACCAAGACAAAGAGTATTCTCATAACTGAATGAAGAGAGAAACTGTTAACTGATTAAAAGCAAGGAGACAAATGTGTTTAGTTCCATAAATAATGCTCACCAGTAATTAACCGAGGTACTGGTAGGGATAGAGAAGTTACTACCAATAGCTCAACCTCTGCTTTAGGCTGCCTCATCATTATGAAATAGTTTTACCACATTGAAATGAGATGTGTTAAACATGACAAATTCATGTAAACTTCAAGAGAAAGATCAAATAAAGAAGTCATGGTAGAATGGAGAAAAGGAGAGTTTGCAACATGTCTATCTGAGAAGGATCACAAAGTCATAGAAAAAAGAAAAAGAAAATTGCTGATTGAAGGAAGTACAGAAGCTTTACAAAAAGCAGAGAAGATCAGGGAACTTGGGAAGAGGATGCTCCAAGGTGTTCATCTGCTGCTTTAACCACTGATTTAAAAAAAAAAAAAAAAAAAATCATAGAACCAGGAAATCCAAATATATCCCAAGGTATTCAAGTCCAAAGGCTTTGAATTGTAAATTATTTGCACTAAAAAGTCTATAAATAACTGTGATGTAAAGAAAAAAAAAAAGGAAAAGAAAAAAAATGAAAAGTTAGAATGTGAAAAGACTAAGCATAGAAAGCACAATTTATATTCGCTTTAATAACATCAACCTCTCAAAAAGATTCAGTTACAGGAATGCACGAATGCATGTCAAAATTAAACAAAATCCTGCTAGCCATAACTTCCATAAACTGAAAATACCTGGACCATCAACAGCAACACTGAGGTCTCCACAAAAAGCAAAAATTAAAGTAAGAAAGGCCAAAAAGCTTATCTGATTATGTAAAACATCTCATTTTAATCAAGCAATCAGTTGATTACTCTAGAGTGAGAGGTCACTTAAATATAAAACAAAACAGAAAAAAGCATCGACTCATTAAAGGAATGGGGAGGAGAGGCAGGACCAAATAAAAACTTTTCCAACCTTACTCAAAAAATTCTTTTAAAATTTGCTGTTCTCCAGCTTTGGGGTACGTTTTCAATACAGGAATGCATTTTTACCTAAAGTGGACATTTATATGCTTCAGAACCCACATATATACACATTATGGATGGTCTGAATTACTGCCTTTCAAATGTTTTTTCTATATCTTGTATTCTGCCATGTTCTTGTTTCAAGGTAGAGCAGGTTTGGAAAAGCTTTTCCCCAGAACCTGCTGCAGTGAGCTCCAATGGAAGAAACCAAACAGATGGTTTCTTGTCAGCAGGCAGATTATAACGGAGGATTTGCAGGTAAGAGCAGAAAAATATTTTTCCACTGATACACACCCCTCCCCTCAAAATACAGTATCAGTATTTGTGATCAATCTTTCCAACGTATGGATTTTACACTTATCACATTTTGAGAGGAAATAGTTTGGGTTTTTTTTCCTATATTCTGCATAGGAGAAGCTGTTCATGGTCATAAAGGCAGCTACAGTATGGCCGAAAAAAAAAAAAAAAAAAAAAAAATCAACTTCTCCAGAGGCAACGGAAATATGACTGGTTATGCCTTTTTTACTCAAAGTCAGATATGTATAAAAAAAAAAAAAAATCTGCCTACAGGCAAGTGCCAGCTGCAACTGCGTTTGTTCCATCTTCCTCATTTTTGCATAATGGTTCTGGAGTGAAACCTGACTTCACGCTCCTGAGACAATTTTAAAATAATATAAAGGGGAGTAGTTAGCAAGCTATCCATATTATATTAAATTGAGCCTCGAAAATTAAAATTAGTAAGATATGATGTGTCACTCAATGTCCTTGATACCTATTCTATAACATGAATTATTAAATCTGCATAGATCTTATCCACCTGAGCAAATTACTAAGATTCTATTGTATTTTGAAACAGAAATCACATCGGAGATCAACAACAGTTTGTGTTGTCACATATTACTTACAGTTTTTAATCACATAGGTTTTAGAACTTCCAATCAATACAATGTACTTCTAGCTCACTAAGATGAAAACTAATGAGCAAAACTAATTTCAACTGGCAAGTTCATCAATTTATAATGAAGCTGAAGATAATTTTTTTTTTTCTTTTAAATCACATGTCTTTGGAAACTAAAATTTTGCTTTCAGACAATTTATAATGACTATTGTACAACTTAGCTAGAGGAATTATAAAAATTGTAAAAAATTACTAAAAAATTATAAAAATTCAATCAATAGTTTGGTAAAGGGACACAAACATGTCAGACTAGGGAAATGAAAGAGTGGGAAGAAAAAAGGTAGATTCAGAAGTATTATTTATGAAAAAGATTTTTCTATATTTCCTTATTTTATCCAGGAATACTTTTCAAAATCATATTTTATTGGGGTTTTTGCCATAAATACAGTATTAAATTTTAAGCCAATCCTCAGTATACTTATCACCCCCTTGCAAAATAAACAGAGAGCTAGGTAGAGTGTAAAACTGCCCTATGCTCTCTGCAGGAGTTATCAAGGTCAGAACTGAAGTTCCAGCTGCATTTTTCAGTGCTATGCATATACTCTAAATCACAGTTGGTTTTATGTTCCTACTTTAGAATATACTTCATATGTAATATACACACACTACACAAATGAGCATTATAAAACTGGTAAAGCATTTAAAGAAAACTATCAAGGAAAAAAATTCATCATAAAGGAGTGACAGAATGCAAAAAAAATTAATATCTAAATGTAACATATTCACTACATGCAGCCTAATGGAAGCCAAAGTGTTAAAGTGGAGGAATTCACTCCCTAAGTACCTGGAAGAAAATTCTGCTCATGAGGCCAACCTTTCAGGAGGTGCAGTGAGAAAACTGTTTTTGTTTCAGTCTATCTGTTCAGACTAATTCCACATCTTTCCCTTGCAAAGTTCAGAAGATAACTGGTATTTGAAAATGCCACAAAGCTTTGTTTCTTCTATTCATTTGAGCATTAACAGAAAAAAAGAGAAAAAGAAAGAATCAGTATAATAACCTGAAATCTACCAGAAACCTACCATTACTGAAACTGAAAGGATATGATGAACATACACACACACACACAAAAATAAATAAAATCATTCATAACTACAAATAACATTTGTTATACTGATTTAAATGGTAAGAAAAATAATGTATTCATCCTGCATATACATTTTATTAAAATAAGAACCATTTAAATGCCAATTTTCTGCATTTTAATTAAAATTTCCATTCAAAAGCTCAACTAAAATATCAGTCTATTAAATAATATTATCAAGCACTCTTTAAATGTAAATTATTAAAAAAATAAGAAACTAAGCAAAGGAATTTAAGAAGCTCACAAGCAGACAGCCAAAGTGAAAGACCACAAAGCAAATTTAGAAGATAACTACATTGGGTCAGTTTGTCAAGTTTTGACTTCTGATTTCAATTTTAATGGTAGTATTTTCCATACCTATAATGTTCAGAATAAATTGCTTTGACAGTGATAGACAAAAACTAATGTTTAAATGCGAATATTCCTGGCTTTATTTTTATGAGGAATGTAAATGACAGATTGTATTTAAATGTAAATCAACTACTTTTAAAGGTCATTGATCAAGTAGAATTGTTTGCCTCTTAGAAAAGTAACTGATGAGGAGAAAAACGCAACAACCTCAATTTTTTTTTTTTTTTTTTTTTTTTTTCTTCAAATCACAGTTCTTTAACTTGAATGAGAAGTAAGACAAGGAAACCACAGAACTGGCGATACATGATGTCTTTCCAATGGTGATCTGTATTTAGAAACTGTGGAAAAGACTTTTGGAAGGAGCAGTTGTGATTAGAACAGGCATACGTATTTGGAAACGTTGTTTAAGGGAAAAAAATCCTGCACTGTCAAGAAAATAATCTGTACAAATTTGATAGGTCTTTTCCCACTGTAATTGCTTGGATTTCAGGACTTGCAGATCATACGTTACCCCACAGCAAAACACAGTAAGAAGTGTTTAAGACATAGCTCTACTGCTTAAAATGTCAGCAATAAAATACTAGAAAAAGAGATGAACTCCTTTCAAATTTAAATTGTGTCTGCCAGCAGTGTGTGCTTACATTAGAGATTCACTTGTAGCATTCTTGTGCCATTTTAAACTGTCTAATAATTAAAAACAACAGCACATAGATATCTATTACATACTTACCTTTCCACACAAACATGTCATCATGTTCCACATCAAATACACAACTCTTCCATAGTTGTAAGAATACTAATCTAAACAAAGTGAAATTAAAAAGCTTTATCCACTGTATATGCTTTATACAGAAATATATGTAGAGAGAGAAATATATACAGTGAAATAATAATGATGCCATAACCATTTTCAGATAGACTTCTTTATTATTCTTTAATTACACTAAATGAAGCTTTTAGATTCTCAGGTAAAAGAATTGTGTCCATGATTTATTTCCACTATTTCCAAACATTACTCTACAGTCCAGACTAGTGTTTTAAGCTATTTTCAACCTTTATTTTCTTCAAAAAAGGAAAGAAATATTTTATGACATTGTAGATGTAGTTTTGAAGCAGTCATTTGAAGTCATTCTGGATTCAAATACGTTTAAATGTAACAGAACTTCCTGGAAAACATAGTTGAGACAAAGATGAGCAGTAATTCAGACTAAGCGGTTAAGCACCTTTCTCACGTATAATACCTCCAAAGCAAAGGTGGAATAAAATATCTCACTGCTGGCCTTTAATTTCAGGTCCTTATAAATTTGAGTTTGGCCACCTGGGATGACATTAGCTCTTTGCCTCATGTTGATTGTGGTTGGTTTGCATCGTTGTTTCAGAGAGTAAGGAGGAGACAGATTTTTAACAGGAATGATTCAGTGAATTCCTAAAGCAGAACCTGGGGGAAGGAGAAAGAGACCTATCAATCTAACTTCCAATAATAAGAGATTTAATAATTCCAAAGGTTGAGGCAGAAAAATCCGTATGTCCAAAAATGCTGGCAGTGGGGAATATGTCCTCTGGGCAGATGTTCTACAGGCCAGTAGCTTCAGTTAGGGTGTAAGTAATATTCTCAGACCTAAAAACTGAGCTCCACATGAGGTACAAATGTAATCCCTAGCTTTGCTTCAAAGAAAGATTCTCCTACTAACTCTCAGCCTATTTAAGCTCTTCCACTTACTGGAATAAGGATGGTAAACTTGGCATCTCTTATGAAACAAAAAGATACATATGATTTCTCCAAATCCTCACCCCCATTTTCCATACTTCCCTATTTAATAAAACAGGTTGCAAAGCTGTCTTTCTGCACAGCAGAAATGACAAATCCATGTAGACACCTGTATGTTTGAAAAGAGTATGTATTTCTGGAGCACATTCTCCTGCAGTGCCAGGTTGTACTCCACAGCATCTAAACCCAGCATGCAACAACCACGTACCAAACAGGAATTTAAACCATGGCAATTCTGCCCAATATGTCCAACGAGGACGGTGCAGCAAGAGGATAACAACCTAAACACCTGCTCCTTCCTGCTTTGCTCCGACCCCCAAAGCTCTAACTCTGTAGAAAGGATCTTAACATTGCAGGTCCTGCCTGACCTGCGTAAAGACCCGCACCAATTCATATGACCTATTCTTTTACTTCTCATTTTGATCTTTATAACACCCAAGTCACTGGATTTTTTTTTTTTTAATTTATTTTACCTTCTCCTAAATATTCCGACAGCAATTTCAGACACTCAGAGGTCAAGAAGTTGCAGTACTGAAACTGAATTCAATCCCGAAATTTCCATTTCTGAAACTCTGGAATAATACAGGAATAATCAGAACTAAGAGAGTGATGATTAATTTTTCCTTAACATATGGAAATCACCATGCATCTATAAACTCCATATTCTACAGAACTGCCGATCTTTTCAATAAACAGACCAAATGAAGCAAGAGAAATCTGTCAGAGGAGAAACTGGTTAAAATGCCTGACAGAAAACCAAGGCTTTTCATTTTAATACTGAAAATTACAGAAATGAAATAATGCTGGCAATGGTATGATAATAATCATACATAAAAAGTGAGTGGATTAAGGGGAATAAAATAATCTTAACATTACTTCATGAAAATGCAAACTTCATTTTTTTATGTTTTAGACAGGAAATAGTAATATCACTTTTTCTTTTTTTGAGATATATGATTGTTGTCCAATCCCCTTAGAAAAACCAATTTGTGATGTCACTTACAGATTTCTGATCTACATTTTCCAAAACCATTGGCTTCATATCCATAGGCAAATAGCAAAATTTAACACAACTAAAAAACCTAAAAATTGACAAAATCACTATAGCACAGAACTTAATCCAAATTAAAAAAAAAAAAAAAAAAAAATCACATTTGAAGCCATTTCTTTTTCTTGAAGCAGACCTACCTAGATGTGCTGCTTAGAAATCAAAATAGAGCTCTGAAGTATTTTTTTATTCCAGTTGATACTTCAAATTTACTACACACTGGCATCTCAGCAAGAACCAGTTCAGCACAACCTGTTTGCACACGGCAGTGCTGCCAGAGCAACATCATGGTGCCGGAGCTCCCTTGTCTTGTCTTCTCTTCCCACATTTCACCCCCATCCCAGCTCTTTCGCCATATGACCCACCAACATTTATTTATGCGCTGTGATGCTGGGCTACTTGAACATCTCGGTTTTTTCCATCTGTGTAAGAGATGCTCAAAAAAAGTGTTAGGTTGTTTTGTAGATGGTAGTGGGAGGGGGTTCAGTGAGTGGTAATCTTGATTTCTTGCTCTTGCGTGCTAGAGGAGCACATGGCTACTGCTATGGGTGCCCTGACAGTGCTCACAACCCACTCAAGCAGACCTCTCACCAATGAGTTATTCCTCACCGAGTAGAAACCCATGTGTGAGTTTCTTATACGTCTCCGATGTGGGTTTACTGAAAAGGGAAACCCACAAGGCCTTTTCTTCAGCTCCTGTTCCCACTTCCCAGGTGCAGCCTGAGCATCACTTTCCTCCTCAAGGTAGCGCAAAGGGCTGCACGTCCTGAGCTGCTCCCGTTGCACACACCACGGACAACTGCACGTGAACTACAAATGGTACCTGAATTACAGCAGCAAAATACGGGGTCTAAACCGCGCGTTGCAACTTCCAAATTTTTATTTTATACTTTCTGGTGTGCGCAAATTAACAAACTGTTACTAACCCGAGTCAAAACTAAACTGGTGGAGGAAGAGATGGGAGGAAATTTCAGATGCTACTGAACTGGAACTTATCTAATGAACTTGCTAGTTTGAAATCCTGGCTACAATTAGAAACTGAATATACCACTTTTCTGGTAGATACTGCTCATAAAACCTACTGGCCAACACAAATTGCTATTAGCTTTTTGCAATACTATTTCTTCAGCTGTGAGACCTGCAACTTCATACCATTGGCAAGGCTGCTACAACAGTACTAAAAGTGCTATTATGCTATTACTCTAAATGCTTAGAGGGATATATTATAAGCAGAGGGAAAAAAAAGAAAACAAAAAAAACACACAACAATTTTTTTTTTAAATTCCAAATGAAAAAATTTGAATACAACCAACACAATTATTTCTCCTAATAACAGGCCCAGGATTTTCCTTTGCCAGTCCTACAGTTCTGATTCACCATGAAGGGAACCATGAAATCCCTCCCTGTCTTTAACAGCAACTGGTTTTTATTCCAGCTTTGCCTTGCACATCCCAGATGAGATTTCTTAAGAGTTCATGCCACATAAAGAATTTTACTGTAGAGATGGGAAATTCAGCATTTAGGCAAATCAGGAGTTCTTTTCAACCCAATAAATATTTCTTTTATAGAGAAAGAAGTTTACAAAAATATTATACAAATTGTCTCTGTGGTTTTTTTGGTCATTTGCTTATTTTTTTTGTAAATCACAAACACACTATGCTGACTTTAAAAGTATCTGAGAATAGTTTTTAATACCACAATTTCACCATGGAAGACCTTGACTATATTTATGTTACCTTGTAAATGGAAAATTAACTCTCTTAATCTTGCTAATTCATATAATGGTTCTAAAATCCAATAATTTTTTTTTAAAGGCAAATTTTGACTACAGAGGCATTTTCAGCTCCATTTAAGCTAACATTTAAATTCTACTATTTTTTTTTTTAATTTCTGCAATGATTCTAAGTTCATTCAGTCTCCGAGAACATCACACAAACATGTCCTGCATGCAATCTTTCACAAAATCATACTTAGAGCATCCCAGATTTGGGGGGCATGGATAGGAGGGGTTAATATCAAATATTATGTTCTACCTGATGATTCTCTGTGCCAATCTACAAGTATAATTTAAAGTTCCCTCAAAAGCATGTATGAGGGCAAAAATTAATATATCTGATGATGTATTCATACCTTTCCTCAGCTTTCTACTAATACTACAAATGCAGCAATAAACAACTGATGTAAATTACTGAAATTATCAGTTACTCTCTACATACATCTCCATTCAAATATCGACTGAATTCTGACTTCAGCCTTAATCTATGCAGAAAGCATACTTAGCCTTGCAGGTAACTTCAAGAAAACTATTAACTAATGAAATTTTCACTTGTTCCAATATATCTATGTAAAGTATGTTAATCCAATATTTGCACACACACACCACCCCCCAAAAAAAAAGATCAATACAAATGTCTTCACTGCTACAAAAAACAGAAGTGTCATTTAAGAATATCTGCACATGAAAGTTCAATGTGGAACAACTGGCAAAGGCTTGCATCAACATCCAGGTACCCAATATAAATAAACCCTCAAAAGGATGCTTTTCTGCTTTACCTTCCTTTTACCATGACTAACGAGCATTGATCAGATCAAAGGCTTTAACTACCAGCTACGAGTCTTTTCCAGTATAAATGTCTTCCTGCCATAATCAATTTATCTACCTGCCCCAAGAAAATCAGTTTAGATGTTGGTATGATTTCTCAGGTAGAAGAAAAATTTTCAGCCTCTTCAGGCTGGCGATCCATTACTTGAAATAAAATATTTTCCCATGCACCTTATATTTTCTACAGAAGAAAGAATAAAAAAAAAGGTATCACAGGTAAAGTGATAAAACTGCAAACACCGCAAAGATAAACAGACAACAATGAAAATAATTCAGCCACAAAATCTGAGTTATTTAGTAAATAAGGATCATTCAAGAAAACTGTTGCAATATAACAAAAATGCAAAAGTATAAAGCAACAAAGAAAAAAACTGGCTACTTCTGAATAGAGTGGGAACAGCGTGAAAAGGAACGACTAAAAGGTTTTAAAGGTCATATGGAAAGCAACAGAAATGCCATACTGCATTCAGTCCTGATATTCAGGTTTTAAAGCAGTTACCAAGAAACTAGAGAGGTACAGAGGAAAGTCATGTGGCTTCTATACCTTGTGTCTGGATAATCATATCCACAGTCAAAAATGAAATTACTATCTCTCTGTCCTCTTACATAGGTACTATTTTTGGATTTCCTTTTATGTCGAACTATCCAAGCTACACCTAATCTTCCAGATTTTACACTCTTATGACATTCCAACACATCCATATACCTGAAGCTAAACTTCCTCCCCTCCTCTTCCTGATATTATCATCCTGCATCTCACTTTCTGTTAATTGAAATCTTATTCCATCATATGCACTCAGGAAACTGTTACAGAGATGCTTCAGTTTTTTGTAAAGCCAGTGCTTTCTCAAACTTCTTCCACGAAATAAATCACCTTTCTGCATCATATTGTTCACCTTCACTTTTAAAGTTTTTCAAAACTTTACTACAGACACCCACTAGGCTGTAGTTTAATGAGCCTTTCCTTCTGCAGCAGTGATGGTTTCAGCAGTGTCCACCTACACCTCACCACTTCTTCATATCCCCGTGCTCTGCTCTCAGTTCTGCTCATACAAGTACTTCCTCAGGTGTACAATGAACCAGATGAAACCAAGAAAAAAATCCAGGTTTAAAACAGGCATTTTTTAAAAAGAAAGTTAATTCAGCACAGATCAGCTGTGCATATACATTACAGTATAGCTCAGGAGGTGGTGCAGAATGAGAATCATCAACAGCAGCTGCTTAAGTTAGCCATGGAACTGAAGAATTGCTGCAAATAAGCCTTCTGCAACAGGAAGTTGACTTCAGTTATAAACATCCCATAAAGCAGCTGACTAAATTGTTTAACAGGTGACATTCAACCTTCTCAAAAGCTGTGTTTCACACCTGCAAGGAAATTCTTCCAAAGGTCTGTCTCCTCACTGCTTTCTTTCAATCCCCTCCCCATACTTTTCGTGGCTGCACCACATAAAGAAACTCAATGGCAGTTGGGTTGGGGTGGGTTGTTGTCACCAAGCCTTACCTTGCCGATCAATTCTAACTCAGTCTGTGTTTGCACTCCATCTGTCTAAATCCAGCTGATGTCTTTCATTCTTAACAGAGCGACTGAGTCTGGCTTTGCCAGGTATTACAGCATTTAGCAAAACCAGAACGGGATCTTTGTCCAAGACTCAAAACCAAAGGTACTAAAATATATGAAAACCAGCCTCCCCTCTCAAAGAACTGTAAACAACATCACTACCCACATGTGTATGACAACTACAAGGTGAATTTCTCTTGCTTTGCCCCTTCCCTCATTTTTTAAAAAAAGGAATTAAATCTGGAAGCACTGACATGATGTTATGCATTACGGTCAAGTTCTTACTATATGGATACAGATACAGGAAGCAAAATAAATAAATAGAGAATAATGAAAAATAGAGAAAAATAATCTTTTCAGGGATTACTAAATAGATGTTATTATTTAACTTAGATTGAATTTAAAAAAAAATAAACAATTCAAGAAATATATGTATATCACTATATACTGAACTTTGAGCATATGGATAGAATTAAAAGAAAAATAATTACTGAAAAAACATTTTTTATTCCATAAGCTAAACTAATTTTTTCTCGTCATACAGAGATCTCTAATCTGACTTTTCCTTCTCTCTGAACAAAAGGGTCTGAATTTTTTTAGTACAATTTTTGCAAACTGCATGTCTTCCTGAACAGGTGGAAAGGCTGTTTGGAGAGCATTTTTCTGCAAATAAAATTTGATTGGTTCAACATGGACCTTTCATGTAACATTCCTATAATGAGTAAATTAGTAGGTGATATAAAACCCTGAAAATGGAAGGACTGTAAATGAAAAGCTTAATACGCTTTTTACAGTAATGCTGAAAAAAGTGATGCCATGTTTAAGTTGATCACGTTTTTATTCACACCCCCAGGCAAACCAGCAAAAACTCAATGAGCGGTGTGATTTTATTAAATATATTTATAATGAACAATTTTCTTCTCCTTTGAAAACAACTGACTTGAAGGAACACGGTAGCATAGTGAATGCCAGCTGACATCTAGGTACTACAGGCTTTTCAATTCGCACAGGATTTCCTATTATTGACTGAAGGTGAAAGAATCACGAACACAGAAAGAGAAAAGAAAAAGCAATCTTAAGAAGCCAGGAGCACATGAATTTTAAACAGATGAGAAAAGTACAGCAACTTCGTAGGAGTTGGTGGGAAGCCTGCTACACTTAGAAAGCTGTTCAAACATCCCCTCTGCTGAGCCTATAAGAGGCTGCTCAGGACACCCATTGACTTCAAAAAAATCTGCAATCATCATGGATTAGAAACTGCCTTGATTGCATCCATTTGTACCAGAAGCAGGACAGCACTTGTCTTGTGAAAGCATACTACGAAATGGTAAAGAGAATATACTCGGCTTTACAGATAGAAATCTCTGCTCTTGAGAAGGACAGAGCAAAGAGGTGTTGGACAAATATACAAAAGTTACTCAACTTACTTGGTTTTGTCCTAACTCCACAGAGGAAGAAAAAACTGGCTGACCTTACTGAAAATTCAGAAAAATCCATATGCCAGAAAAAAAGTAGCATTTAGACGTGGGATCTTTCTATATCCCTTACATAAAGAGGTCTGAAGAACAGTGCTTGATCCTTAAAACATCCATCACTCCACAACTGTACTTTTTGAACCAGCAGACATATATAAACACACATGGATACAGACTGTACAGTTGCAGTGAGAAACATACATTGTCAGATATTTAACTGATATATGTCAGATATTTGAATCCTCACAATTCATTCATCTGGAAAAGCAACAGCCATATCCATATGGTCAGACTACTTAAATATGAGATGCTTTCAGTTCTGCACTACCAAGTTCTGTAAGTAGTCATTTCAAAATTAATACAAAAATTAAAAAAAATTAAAAATAAAAATAAAATTAAAAAATAAAAAAAATTGGAATTTCAAACATAAAAAAAATCAAACTTTATTACATGAGGCTCTATGCAAGGACATTTTAAAAAACTAAAAGTATTTTTTCACTGATGCTATGGTGCTATTCCCATAAAGAAACTGCTTTCATCACCAATGGCTCTGAGAAGAATCTGGAGAAGCAATACAGAAGGGAATAATATTAACTCATAAAAAATAATATAGAGAGATATGTAGACATTTAACAGCAATAAGTATTTTCTATGCCTTCAAAGTGAGGACAAAATGTAACTGTAGGGTTGTATTTTGAATTGTTTGTAACCTGTCCAAGCAATTACCATCACTTTGTGCCCTGACCACAGAGAAAACCAACATATCTAACCCATTTCTTTTTCAGTCTTCAAAACACCTTTCCAGTCTGACTACAAGATGACTCTTACTGGAACTGAAAATCCCTTAAGTTGAGGAGAAAGTCAGAAAGAAAGAAAAGACAGAAGGAAAGACAAAGGCAGAAAGAAAATGCATTTTCTTCTTTACCAACATTAAAACATGAAGTAACTTCTTGCATAAATACATAAAAGCCTGCAAATTATGATGGGATTAATTAACAAATGACTAGTATTTGCAGGCTAAAGGAAATGCAAGAAGTAAACAGGTGACAATGAAGTGCTAGTTCTTCAAAAAAAGCAATTTAGCTAACGTCAGATTAATTTTTCCACAGAAGAACTTTTCTTTTCATACACAGTTTCCATCTTGATAGTGAATCTTTGATCAGTATGTCTGAAAAAATAATCTCTGTGAAGATTAAGAGAACAAAGGAACCCAGATAAACTCAAAAACGGCAACAAAACGTTTCAGGTCACCTAAACTACTACAGGCACCTCAATGGAATACAAATACTTTTCATATAGGATTATAATGGAAAGTGAAGTGGTTTAAAAAAAAAAAAAAAAAACACAAAAAAACCCACAAACAACTGTCACCTTACATACCTTTTCAAACAAGATAATACATTAAGCATTAATAAAAATTGGTAACAATCAGACAATGTCAATCCAGGAATTACAAAAGACGAAACTAATCAATGCGTACTGTGGAATGAAACCCAGCACTTAAGCCACTCGTATCTTAGACACAGAGAGCAGCAAGTGTGAGACCAATCATTAAAAAATGAATACATGGTGATCGAAAAAACATAATTCCATTTTAGTGACCTGATACTATTCATTGTACCTATTTCCTCTAAAACACCTTTAATTAACACTTCAGTCTCAGACACCTTTCCTGTAAGCTACTCTGTGAAAATCCTTCATAAACCGTTTCACAGTTAACAAGGATGCACCGAATCTCCCTGGCTTTTCTGTTGGGCCTCGTAGTCTTTCAACTCTACCTTTTCTACCTCGCTTGTCTAATGGCTGCCAACTTGCTGGAACACTTCTTGCTTCCAAAGGATTTGAAAAAGATTCATAATTGGTTTTCAAATCTTGAACACTTTTGCAGAATTATTTTTGGCCTCCTTTACAATATTTTGGGCATTGAATACTTGCACATTATGATCCTTTTACAAAAATATTTACTTATCTAAAAATAGCTTCCTCTACTGTCCTGATTCCTCATTGTCTTTTCTTCATTTTCTATTTTAATGAACTTTATTTATTTTCCTTACTGCCTTGAAATTTCTTAAGAACAATAACCCCCAAGAAATTATTATGCTTTAGTTCTTTTCAACTGCCTTTTAAGCATATCTCCCTGTATGTGTAGTTCCTTTTGGAGATCAAACACTACCATAGTGAATTTGGCTTTTTTTTCCCCACCTCCTACGAGGCTTTGAACCAAATGTGTACGATCATTTCATATGTTTTCAATAGTAATGGGTTTAGTCCTATGCTCATTCAAAAGCAAGAGTCTTCCTCTTCTGTGATCCCTGACTACAGCTCAGGAAAGCTGTCTTCAGACAGACAACTTCTGCCTCATCATCGATGAGCTTTTCCTATTTCATTGCAGAACTTCAGTCCATAACAATATAACTATACTGCCTATTAAAATACTTAACTTGTTTATCTAACTGGAAGGTAAAGCACAACCTCACATCTTCCCTACATAATTTGTATAGTATCACTAGTCCACAGACTGAACTCCTGGCATCACTTGGAAAAAAGGATGGGAAGAGTGAAGTGACTACTTGCTAATGACCAAAAAAAAAAAAAAAAAAAAAAAAAGAAAGAAAAAATAAAAGCAGAATACACCTGTATAAAACTCACTACACAAAAATGCAGATCTTATCAAGCTCAGTGACCAGGAGCAAAGTTGGCAGATGAAAGTGCATTTCCCACCACTGCAAAATATGAGGAACAACATAGGGAAAACATAGGGAAAAACAACCCTACTTTACACGTAAAATGATCAGCTTGCAGTTAGCAACTGATCCTGGAGTCACAGTTGGAAGCCCTCTAAAAACCAGCAGTTCTGCACAGATTTGGTTTTGTTCAGGAAATGAAAAGAGGGCGTGGGGGGGAATACTTCAACATCACTTGTATAAATTTACTACACATCTACATCTTTAATGCCATGTGCCCTTCCACCTCCAGAAAGGTCTGCTAGAACTGGAAGATGTATCTATAAAGTCTCCATGATGAGAGGCATTGAATGCTTTCCACAGGAAAAGAGTCTAAACACACTTCAATCTTCAATTTTCAATATAAATCACGGAGAAGAAAGATGATTAAAATAACATGAAGACGGACAGCATGGCGATGAATAGAACTCACATTACTACCTATGATACAAGAACTTAAATGCACCTCAAATTCTTCAGTCATCAGGTTTCTAAGCATCACATAGGCAGTACTTCTTCCCTCAGATTTGTGGAACCAGTGGCAGCAGGATGTTTCAGAGAGGATGCAAATATTAATGAAAGAAGTTATGAAATAATAACATATCTGTCCTCAGTTAAAAACTATTGTCCAGTTGCTACCCTGAGACTCAGGAACTCCATAAACAGCTAGCTCTTACAGGCTAGGATGGAATAACCAGGGACGAATCAACCCATACATGTCCTCTTTGTTTTCAACTACCATTACAGAAAGAATACCAGATTTTTTATTAACTTTGCCTGTAATCATCATGTTCAATATTTTCTGAGTTAGACTTATGCAGACTTTGGCATTTCATGTATGCCATCAGATCAACTCACATTTCTGCTAAAATCCTCTATTTGTTCTAACACAAGCTACTTAATAGTCAAGAAGCTTCATCAAGCTTTTAGCGTTCAGTTCATTTTCAAACTTTTTAGGCATCCTGGTGTTTGTGTTTAGGAATCAGATTTCCTTAAATAGTGTCAATGGAGGCACCTCCAGAAATTGTTCCAAACACCTCAGGCAGATATTCCTAGTCATAGAAAAGTTCTACTAAACCCAATTCATCCCAATATTTGCAGATTTACAAATGCGTAAAACAGCACCTCCAAAGTTTAATTAAAACTTTCCTAACTTGCACATCTGTTAAAAGCAAAAATTAAAAAAAAAAAAAAAAAAAAAATATCCCCCAAAACACAATAATAACGAACTACATGCTCTACTTCACAAAGCCAGATTTCATTCACAAATGTATCAGGTTTTATTCTCAGCAGAAGATGACTCATTGCATGGTCACTCCCTTCAATCTTCAAACATTTTCCTAATATATGCAGGAAACAGAGCTACAATAGTTTGCTTATGAAAAGTGAGGGGTTTTTAATAAACCAAGAACTTGCAAAAGATGGAAGAATTCTACTCATACAGAAAAGAATATTTAGTATACAGTAGAATATTTAGTAACAAAGACATACTTTCACTGGGATTTATCCATGTGTCACAGAATAATAGAGAAATAATAACGAGGAATTATTACTATATGAAAGAGAAATTATCAAGTAAGTTTTGCCCAAATCTAGAAGGAAATATCAACCAATTATTGATAGTGATTGACTGAGATTACCATTTCATTTATGTAAGAAATGAACAGAAATAAACAAAGCCACAAAAGCTTAGTCTTAGTCTGAATCTTCTATACAATACACTACTCTTGGCCAAAATGTAATAGAGAAGGCAAGAATGCCGAGAACAGTAAAAACCAGAATTTACTCTCAGTCTTTCATCGCAGTCTATTTTTATGTTATTTGACAGGAAGCCACCCTAACAGCTCCTAAAAAGTAAGAATGTCACAAATCTTAGTTTCATTGCCCTTTTCATAGAAAGTTCTTCAAAAGCTCATGTTTCATATGTTTTCTTACTCAACTTTTTTTTTTTTACTTTAATATTAGCTTTTTAAACATACAGGTATTTTAAACTGCCTTTCTTGTTGTGTTTCCCAGTTGCACATAATAGCATCTAACCTCTATTTCATAAGTCAGAATTCCTTCTACTCATTTTTACTTCTTAATGCAAGCCAGAAAAATGCCTCAATTACTTTTTTACTCCCCATTCTGTACATAGCAGAAATCTCTGATTTCAAATCAAACAAAGGAAATAAAGACAGCTGTAAGAAACAAGACAACTCCTCACAGTAACAGAGGAAACATATACAGAGATCTCGTTTTTTCTCAAAAGCACTCAAAGACCTATGATTTTACCTCTTCTGGGGAAGAAATAAACCCTACAATTCCCTTAAATCAGGACATTGGCTACAGCCTATATTGTCAGTCCTAAATATTACTCAAATCTAACTGATTCCAACATCCACAGGCCTTCTCTTCAGGCACTGTTAGTAAAAGCAGTAAGACCATTTTTCAAACTGAAATACTATTTAACTCTAACAGTAGCAGATAAGAGAGAGCAAATTGAAAATAAATAAGTAAAATGAACAATACACTTACGGAGGTCCTACCATCCCATGGTAACTGATGAGGCTACTCTTGTTCCTCCCAAATCTTCAATGAACTGAAAGTTTACTTCTGCTGTCTCAAAGAATTGGCAAAAACAACTTATAAATGGGAGCATAGAATTAGTATGTTAAAATTCAAGCTTTTCTGTAAGTAACCTCCACCATATTTTCTTGAAGGCTGCTTTTCTAGAGCTACTTGGAATATAATGGGGGACAGATTCCAGCTGACTCTTTACCACTTCTTAACCTATTTTCTACAAGATCCGTGTTTCCCCACCTCAAAAGCAGTCTCAGCTAAGGCAAGACATGGTAGCTCAGCTGCAAGATTGACAACTTGACATTTATGACTACTGTAAGTTCTAATAGCCTGAACCAATTACTTGATCTCCACAGCCCCCAGCTTAACATTCTTTTAAAAGATTCTGGTAGTAAACCAAACCAAAAATCCCTCTAAAAATTGTTTTTCTATACTTCATCTTATATGGATCTTTGGCTAAAAGAAAATGATTGCTGTTTTCAAGGAACATCTGTTTAAAATTGATTACAAGAGCTTACAATGTCCAGTGAGATTAGCCTCTCATTCCTTTTTTTTCCTATTAACCACTATATTACCACGGAAAAAGTTAGCTCTCTTTCTTGGATAGTTGTTACTGCTTGACCTCTAGATGCAAATTATTCGACAGTGCTTAATGCAGGTAAGTCTCACAAAACTGGTCACTTGAGCTGCAGGCTCCCAGGTAATAAAAATCTGATCACAAAGGGCTCTCGTTTCCTTTGCCTCTGAATTACCCCAGTCTTTGAGACAGATGCCACACAACTCATGATGAAGAAAGACACCTGCTATGCTTTGGGGAAAACTCAGTTTTTGCCTTAAAATCAGCTCAAACCATGTAATCATTAAAAAAAAAAAAAAAAAAAAAAAAAATAGCTGTTTCTGGTTTGTCACCTCTTGGATTTAAATGGAAGCAGAAATACACATTCTTTGATCATTACAGAATGTTTATGAAACTGCATGGAAATAATTCACAGTGCTGGACTGTGACAGCAAAGCTGTTGAGAAACCAACAATAAAGGAGACAGTGATTTAATTTCAAACACACCGTAGGTGGTTGCTACTAGAAAAAATGAGAACTATCATTGCTGACAAGACTGCTCCAACCTCCCCCTAATCTAGGGTGCTGATTTGGGCAGAAGGGCTATAAAACCCAGGAGTCATGGATAAAAAGTGACATTCCTTCTAGAGGACAGGCAGCTGTTGCTTAGAAACTGTTTACAGACAGATCCTGCTGGTGTATCTAAAAAAAAATTTAAAAAAAATTAGGTCATTCTTGGCTCTAGGTGGGAAAGGTCTTTATTGATATAAAATCCTCTACATCTTCTCTTCATGCTTACTGTCAATAATGAACAATGCTTTAGGCAGAATTACCAATTTTGAAACAATCTGGTGACTAAACAGGGTGGATTCACATCACGGTTCACTCAGGAGGCTGAGCCCAGGCTCCAGGCATAGACCAGACTGTCTTAGGAGAGGACTGGCATCAAAAGTGAAATCAAAAGAGGGGGTGGCAAAAGTGCAGCTAGTCTTCTCATCCATCTCTCAATTGTTGCAGAGGGAAAAAAAATACAAAAATTAAGAAAAGAACATGCAAATACCACTGGACCAAGAAAAGAATCTCAGTTCTACTTTTTAAATGTATGATAAAACCAGGTCTGCTAAAAATGAAAGGGGAAAAGCCGTAACACTTCTTTGAAGCCATGAGAGAACAAAGTTAGCCTTGAAGAACAGAAGGTAAGGTTTGAATTGGATCATTTTATTATGAGAAATGGTACAAGGAGCTCCTAAGTGTCTAAAACAAAGTTGCAAGCATATGCAGCGCTCACTGCACAGAGAAAAACAAATTAGTTCAGAGAAGATGGGAAAGAAAAATTATATCAATCCAGAGCCAGTTTTCTCCCCTGCATAAATAATCCACGCTTGAACAGTTTCTCCTCATATAAATAACTACATTTATAAGAAGCCTCAAGTAAGAATGCTCTTATATCATTATTCACTTAAAAACCACTCCAAAAATTCAGACAAATCACTGCTTTCTAACTAAGAGAAAATAAAATGCACAGCTTGTGGTAATAAACAGTTCATTGTCATCCTTCCAGAGAAAGTCATTTTTTTCTCTTAAAAATAAATGTAGCACAGGCTTGTTTTCTTACATTAAGCAAATAATGTCAAATAAATACAAGGAGAATAAGTACTAATACATGGCACCTAAGGTAGCAAAGGTCCAGATGTGATAGTGATAACCCCAAGAAACAGAGCTGGTGGTTTAGAACAAGTGCCTCTGGTTTAAACTTCAGGGGCAGATTTTGAATGCAGTTAACAAAGCACATATTCTCTATAGTGTCAACATAAGGTCACTATACCATTCTTTAGGCAGGAAAAATAAGGATCATGAAAGCATGTGTAATTTAATCATTGTTGCTTAATTCAAAGGAGAAACACAACCCTGTGTTCTGACGCTGCGAGTGACAAAGAAGGTCTCTTAAGATGATTTGTGGAAACTATAGGTGGAGTTAACATAGGATACATGTTTGGGTTTCAAGGGTTATCACAATGTAACACAAGTTCAAAGTCTGTGAAAATTGTTTAACTCCCTCATTCAATGCATGGCTTCCCACAGAAGGAAGGTGGCTAATGGGTAAGAGCCTACTCTCCTATGCCAGAAATATAAAAAAACCCAGCAAAACCAGAAAAGCCTCTCAAGAACTACAAATATTATTATCTGCAAATTAATCTAGAAATATACTTTTGATAAAAATAATCATACAGAGAACGTTAATTATTTACAAAATTGAAGATAACGTGGCCCATTTCCCAAAGGTTCATAAAGCCACACAGGAGACTTCTGAAGCATGGAGGAGAGGTCAGACTGATTTTTATTCATGTATTTCTGTGCTTATCTACATGGAAAACAGAATTATTTTCTAGTTAGCCCTTTGTCAGGTTTTTCAGGTTTTAAAATAACTGTTAATGAAATCACAAGCCTTCACCACAAAAAACATTAACAAAAGGAGCAATTAGACAGCAAATATTGGACTGTAGCAACTCTAAGCCAGTGTGTAGCAAAAAAGCATCTCCTTACATTCAGTTGTCTTGAAATAAAACACAAGGAATAATAGATTACACTTTAATGAGGCCTCACTATAATGATAAGCATTTGCTAACTGTTTTCACACAAATACAGCTCTTAAAAACTATTGTTTTCCTTTGGCTTAAGAACATAACTCAGCATGAAATAGTTCAGCAGTGGAACTATTGATTACATTAACACATAATATATCCAGAAATCACCCAAAGCATACGTAATTTATTATAATAAAAAATAAGGTTGTCTATTTTCCATCTTTTCCACAGTATTCTGCAAAATTTAATTTTAACGCATTCAAATATTTTTAACTTTAAAAATACTACCAACACATAATTTTCATTAAATTACAGAGAACTATACAGACATACACTTTTTGGACTGAAGTTTGGACTGAATTTTAGGGTTGACAATAGGCAAATACTTTATTTAACAGAAGTAAAACATGGTAGGTTTTTTTTGTTTTGTTTTGCACTTTCAAATGAGAGGACCTTGATAAATATGGCTAAAACCCAACACTTTCTTTAGTGATGATGAAACATGTGCAAGGACTGCACATAGTAGTATCACTATTGTGACAGAAGAAATCTAAGTGATTACAAACCTTCATCAAACTGATCTATTTTATTCAGTGGGAACCAAAAATGAAAGTGCAATAGTTGTTTCTCAGACACCAAAATTTCCTTGGAGAAACAAACAATGAAACCTTTCTAACATACTGACTATGAACACCATCCTTGCATATCTTGCACCTCACTTTGTAAGATTTTTCCATAGTACTCTCTATATTTAAAACACAGACCAACAACAAATTTAGATCCTTCATATAAGATATTCTGCATGTGAGATACACGCACCTATAATACACACAATTTTAAGACAACATTCATAATTCTCCCTATTTCCACTTATCCAAGGGATCTCTTAAGTGTCAGTACCCTCACCAAATTTCATAATTATTTAATGTACCTTGCCACGCTAAAGACTAACCAAGAATTGTGGTTCCTTCCATGGCACTCTTCCACCAATGTTAGCACCATTTGAGAGAAATATAATGAAACTCATCAAGTAACTCAATGCATCTGATACATTTGGGTTTCTTTTTTTCAGCACCAAGATGAGCTGTAACCCAGGACATTGTACAGAAGCAAGACAGCAGCGACAGATACGACAGAGGACCTGCATGGGACCCATGACCTAACTGAAGAGCAAGCTGAATACTGTAAGGTGTCTAAAACGTGTGTTAAAAGCTCATGCTTAGATAACTGAGTCCATCTGTAATGTTTTGTTCAGCTGGCCCAACATGACAGAACGAGTTTCTCACTTCAGAGGAAAAGCTATCTTTAGATCAAAACAGGAACAAAAAATAGCTCATTAAAATAAAAGTTTGAGAAGTGTGTATTGCATATTTTCAGCAGCTGAGAAATCGGATGCAAAGAAGTGATGATGTACTGCACACTTACTGGCTTTTGGTTTGGGGTTTTTTTTGTAACCTGTTGAAATGTTAAAAAAAAAATCCCACTCGCATAAATCATTTGCCTTCTAAAGCATGTTACAGATACAATTAGTACTCACAACAGCTCTATAAGGTACCACAGATAAGCATCTAAATTTTCCAGAGATTTAAGTAACTTACGTATCATTGTAATACCACAAAGGACTGGCTCCTGCTACACTTAGAAGATCTAGACACAGTCCACACCCAAAGGCAGAGCCAGCTCCAGTAGTATTGGGTAAGAGCTTTGCAACATTAATGGAAATTCTGTAATTACTTTTAAAGGATCAAGGATTTAATCTTGCATAATCTGAATACCCAAACTAGTCCCTTAGCTAAGATACCCAGAAACCCATCTGCAATGCTGGAAGAGGCCCCTGGTAAAATAAATCATTTTACTTGGTCATTGTGAAGTCTTTCTCTTGTTTTGCACATTTATTGAGATTGGAGAAACATATTTCAGATTTGAGGCACCTAATTTACTACAAAAGGGGTCTTATGTGAAGACCAGAACTAAGGTTCTATGCGGGTGCTTTTTTTTTTTTTTTTTTTTAATGCATAGAGGAAGTTCATCTACTCAAGACACAGTATTTTTTTTTTTCTATTTACATATTTCCCTCTGATTTAAAGGAGGTCTAAGTACTTGAAGCTGGTGAAAGTCTTCCTGCAACATACCTTTCCTACAGCAGCTACACCTTGTATTTCCTACACCCTAGCTGTAATGGACAAGAAGTTACTTCAATTCTAAGCATTTTTTTAGTAATTTCTAATTAAAGCTAGGTGGAAATGATTAAAAATACATTTTTAAAAGAGTGACTTCAAAATTCTTTCCTCATTTACATTTTTGTGGTTTCATCCCAATGAAAAAATACTTTTAATGAAGAACAGTAATAAAAGAGAAACATCCAAACCAGCATAGCCGAGAGCTGAGCAGACAAGGTCACTCAAAGTCTTGGAGATCCAAGTTCAAACTGCCCAAATCACACCACAAATTTCAAGCACACCTAACGTGTTTAAAGTCCAACATTTTGTTTCCTTGGGGAGTGCAGCTTTTAGTCCTTCCTTCGAAGCTGTTCCTTTTATGTAACCAAATACTAATTGCTCTGGTCCACCCATGTCCTATCATTACAGAGTCCGTCTCGCTCACGCTGTGTTTCAAGAAATACTTAAGTTATTGTGAATTAGCTCCCAAGGGTGGATCGGGAAAGGCTTTAGCCATCACAACTCCTGAAACTTCCTTAGGGTACAAGAAATCTTTCTTCTGGATATCACGGCAGCAGAATGGACCTCACACCATCTGCAACACTTTTATGGTGCCGAGAAAACAAAAATAAGAGAACCCAATTTTTACATCATTATGGAAAACTGATTTAAAAAAAAGTGTTTCCCCTTCCCCCTGACTGATCTTTTTATGGAAAACCTGCCAAGAAGCTGTTCTTGGGCTACGTAATTTTTTTTGTTTGTTTCTCTTGGTTGACTGTCAACCACCCAGCAAAAATAAACTCATTAAGCCGACAGGAGACCTGAACACACTCATGTTGTCAGTGCATCTCAGTATCATTCTTGTGATCACAAAAGCTATAAAATAATTAAAATAAAGTTAAGCTGACTCCACCTTTAGAATGCAACTGAGTTTCGAAGGATCTGTCAGTCTAAAGTCAGTCTCTCGCAGCAGGTGAGCTAAAGGGTACAACTTCAGCGCCTGTCAAGCCAAAACAGTTCTGAAACTAGTAGCAAACAAGAACATGGGAGTGTGGATTCTCAAAAAAGCATTTGTGTCATCATTACAGCTCTCAACCTGTGTTTGTAAGCCTCCTCTTTTTGCATCCAAGCCACACTGCTTTTCATGTGTTGGCTCTGTCCACATATCTATGATTTTTCTTTTGCTGCCACCAAATTTGTAGTTTCCTGAATGGATACCCGGTTTAAGGCTCACCTGAAGACTACTAATCAGTGATATTTCTACTTAAAGCAAAGAAAAAAAAAGTCACCACGGCTACTACAGTCACTCAGCTTTCTCAACTACTTCAAGACATTAATTCTGATGGCTTTTTGGCTATGTTTGCACAAAATGTATGCTTCCATATTACTCTGTCATGTAAATTAGGTTATGCTGCAGCATTTGAGATGAACCTGGGACCATAAAATACCTCTGGCTGGCATTCCAAGAAGACTCCGTAAGAAGCAAGGTGATCGTTTCTGTGATTGCAGTAAGGAAATTATCATTAAATATATTAAATATAATAAAAATTAATAATAAAATGCTATTTCTTACCCTGCCAATTGAAGGTAAATATCGAACATAGATACCCCATATGTTTTCTAGTTCTTAGGCTGAATTTGTTAAAAAAAAAAAAAAAAAAAAAAAAAACAACCAACAACAAACCAAAAAAACCTGTTGGTAGTAAATACAGATTTAGAACAAGGCAAGCCAAAAAGTATTTGAAAGGCTGTAGAAAATGCTCTGGAAATGCACTTAAGTTATTTAGAAGATGAGGAAAGCACGCAGGGGAACGATAAAATTTATATAAGGTTTGATGCTGGTTTTCACACAAACGGATCATAAGTAGAAGACAATCCTGCTCAGGACTTGTGTCCTGACTGTTCTTTAGCATCTAGAAAGCACCTGTACAGTTCCATTACCCTGACCTGCACTGACCCAATACTCCCTGGGCTTAGGCCTGAATGCAAGGGTTTGAATTTGAGTATAAAAGAAAAGACTTCGTTCAAGGATGCAAGTCACCTAAAAAGTTTTTAGTGTACAAGAGCAGATTAAAGCATCCAGGGATTCAGTATGCTGGCTGCCTTAGCCATACACTGAATTCTCCCTAAGCTATGCAAGTAAAATTATATCATAAGATAGCAACAGTTTTTCTCTCTTTTTTTTTTTAAAATGTTCCTGTTCTTGCTAGATATCAGATGTGACCCAGAAACAGTATTTAGCAAGTCCAAAAGTCCAAAACATTTTGTCAGCTGAATGAAATAGGCTTGAATTTTACAGAAAGCAAGGGCAGCCCACCCAAGTACAAGTGACAGCTTTGCATACTGCTGAGGGCTCTGACTAGTGCTCCCAGCCAACTAGAATATTTGTTTGAAACTATTTATTCCTATTCTATCCCTACACAGCCTCATCCTCCTTCATTCATAGACTTCCTGACAATTTATTTTTCTTAGAAGTATTTCTGCGTAGCATCTAAGCACTGGAAATGTAGATTACAGAGATAATAGATATGTTTAAAATTAGACTAAGCAGCTGTAATTCTGAATTTGCATTTCTGACTTGATTATAGTAAGCACTCAAGACTATTTGTATAAGAACTAGAAACGAGTACATATGCTGCAATAAAAATACATGAATCTCTCTCTCACTTTGACCCTGATTAAAAAAAACCTCGGTAACAAATAACAGTTGTTTCTTTCTAACTGATGAGAAATGGTAGCTGTTTCTTTGCAATTCTGTAATGTCATTTTAAAGATTCACCTGTGGATTTTAATTGCAAGAATTAAATTAACCAGCGTTCCTACATTTTACAAACGGAAGAACTGTTCTCCTACTTCCAGATTTAATCTGCTAAATTATCTCAAACAGGACTGCTAATGCTGATGAGTGATAGTCTAATCTTAATCAACAACAGGAAAAATAAATGGCAATTGTTTAAAGCCAGGCTTGGTTATGTGCAAGCACTGCTGGCCCTAAAAGATGAATGTATTTTTTGATTATCATCTGTAAAAAAGAAGAAAAGAGCTACTTAAAACATGCATCCTTCCTGCTCTGGATGCTTCTCACTTGAAATTTTAGTTGTTATCTATTTTATACCTTTCCTTGAAAGGCTGAACAGTCTTTTGCTATCTAAGCAGTCAACATCTGTAACCATCGGATAACTATTTATGAAGAGTTTTGATAAATTCTCGATCAAAATCTAGCACAGATTATACAAATTATTTTACTGAAATATTCTGGCACAATTTTAAAAAGTTATAAAACCTTTTCCATTTTGGTAAAAACTGAAATAACCATTTTCATCATACGATTTTCTACAAAGATGAAGAAAAAACAAAAAGTAATTGGCTTCTATACTCAAAGTTTCTCAATAAATATGGTGGCATTATTAAAGCAACAGCAGCTTTAGCTTCCAGGAGTTTAAGCATGAGACCTAGTCATCTTAATAGGAAATATGTATTATGCTTCTTTCATCTAACAAAATAATCAGATGTTCTATTACACAACACTGGCCAAAACCACAAATTTAACCTCCATGCATTAGCCCCATCTTGCTTACAGATGCAATATTGCATCCAGTGAGGGATATGCAACGGTTCAGATATGAACTCAAATGAAGAATTAACCATGGGCAACTTATCACAGCTGATTATATTTTATATCAGAAAGAGAGACCATTCAATAACTGTTCAAGGAAGATAATATTTAATGACAGAGGATGCCACCACTATTGTTTATTTATTTATATTCATTAACATAATTATTCTCTATTTTTTTACATTCATTAATTTATTTATTTACAAAAATCTCTAAATTGACTCAAAAGTTACAGAACACTAAAGAGGACATCTTACTAGACCAAGGAGCAAAAACCAAAATGTTTTTCCAGAGGCAGTGAAGGAGAAAAAAAAATCTTATCAGATAAATATATGTCTCAGATTATTCGAGCAAATGAAACTGCAAATATTTTTATGTCACTCCTCAAGAGGTTTTATTCATGTTTGTTAACACGATTCCTTTGGAAAGGACACAACTACTGCTACTAGCATTATGATACTACAATAGAAATAAAACCAGTGCTTACTAAACTTCTGTAGTAGTATTTTACTTCATAATCTAACCTGAAAGTTAAATCTTTAAGAAGAAGTTTTTCAGAATTTCTTTTGATGTTTGGAAAGGTTTAGAGAACTGATAAAAGCAGTTTTCTCAGCTCTGCACAGGTTGGATGAAGTTTCTGTATTTAAAATATAAGGAATAAAATATTTCTAATTGATCCATTTCTTACAAGTAAACCTTGGAGAACTGAGAGATTTAGCTGTCCCAGCTGTGCTGAATGGGCTTTAATGGAGAATTTCCATAAAGACAGATTCAATGGAATATAGAGGGGCGGCTTTTGTTAGTAAATAATAGAGTATTAAAAATTAAAGTTGGTAAGTTGTAGAAAAGGACAAACTGATTAATCCATTTACAAGAAGCCTTAAGTAACTTAAAAGCTTAAGTCCCATTTGCAGAAGTCACCTGGGCAACGGGGAGCCTAGCCTGACCGAAACCACTCCCACTTTCTGCTTAGCAAAGTGAATTCAGAATTTAAGTTCCACTTACATTCAGATGGTATTCTGTTCTAATATTCTTGTCTACTTTAAGCATAACGTAACGTATACTTGTTTTTAAAATACATAGCTTCATAGAAAAGGACAAGTACACAGGAGAGAGAAATGTCACATAATAATTATTATAACACCAGTGATAACAGATTGAAATATCCATAAAAATAGCTTTTAAGTATTCTAAACACAGAGATTCTTCTGCATAACTCCAAAATCTACTATTTTTCTTACCTATCAAATTAAAACCCTGTGAGATGTTCTTACTGTTACGGGATTCAGCTTCACTTAACCGAATAATTCTCATTATTTAAGAAGCCTGAAAACTTGGGCAGTCTCTGCAGCAATGCTGAAAATGTTTCTCTACTGTTCTCAATACTAGAATACTAATGCAAGGAGTGATGTGACTGAAAAGTGTAGCTGGCCAAAAAATATTCCAAAGGAAAAAAAAAAAACAACTTGCTGTCAGAAATGCTGATTCAGCAGAGTAAAAGCACTTCAAAGAAAGGGGCGCTTTGTCAACGCATCCAATGAAAAACTACTGAAAAGCTTTCCTCCTGCTCCCCATAAAGTCAAAACGTTTTGCATGATGACAGGAAATGAAATTCGAAACAAAATATGTATATTGAGGGCTGGTGGGGGGGTGGCGATATTCCTACTTGGGGAAATAATTTTCATTTTGCTGGAAATTTTAAACTTCACCACCTTGTAACAACCCAAACTAAAACACTATTCCCAAAGACGAGGATTCTCCATAACACAAAATCCTGATTTTCAGCTAACTGTACTGGTAAGTGATGCCCACAACAAGTTCATTTCCTAGGGCAGCTGATGTTTTATGATGTAAATGTGACTTCAACCTATCTTACTGTTTGAAAACTTTCAAGAATGCTTTCTTGTATACCACCACTGTTTGGAACCAGATATCTTAGTACTCTCTCAATGGCTCAGGTATAATATTTAGGAAACCACTGAGAAAACTGAGATGTAGAGCTTTTATCCGGTAACCAAAGACAAAATTCATCTACAACCACAGAGCGCCGAGTCTGCCCAACTGAAGACTCAATACAACAGTGTTATCACTCTTTGAGATACATTTAGATGTATTACAAATTCCCATAGGACAGTAAGAAGCTGGAATACAAGAATAACTTAGTTATTAACCACATCTTTTAATGGGCCAAAACCTGGTTTCTGTTCTTTGCTGTCATGTCTTCAACTTACTCGTTACAGAAGTCTTAAACACTTTTGTCTCTTTCACATTAAAATACTAGTACAATTATTTTCCAACAGTGTTCAAGGCATGCTAGACTTAGAAGCAGTTTGATCACAGTCGGGTTCACAGTGGTGTTGATACAGCTGGAGGACCTTACCCATCAGTAATGGAGCTCCACAAAGGAACTAGAGTCTCAGCCACTTCTGCTTCCTGCAGAAGCCTGCTGTGTTGGAAGCTGTGCCTTGGGAAAGTTCTCGCTGGTCAACTGATACACTTCATTGTTTATCTAATTCTTCAGGAAAGTTTATCCTAACAAAAGTTAAGTTTATATGAAACAAACAAGTTTATGTTAGTCAAGAAGCAGCTCTTAGCTAGCCTCTGAAACAGAACTTCCTTTTTGTCACTTTCATCTTCCCCTCCAATTCTGTTCTTTTTATATCTTCTTCTTGCATCTTACCTCAAATTAGCTTTAGGGAAACAATTTCTACAGACCTGAGCCACAAAAACTCCAATCAAGTTGTGACATAAGTATGCTACCATAATTACTATTAGATTAATGTCGTTACTCTTTATTTCTGTACACCTGCCCTTCCTATTTCCAACTACATATTGTATTATTTATTTCTGTATACTTGCCCTTCATTTTTCCACTACCATTTGGTATTATTTCTAAAACCAAAGTATGTTCTATGCTTTGTACTGCCTATGAACAAAGTATGGAGAAAATAAATAAAAAGCTTAGCTTTCTTTAGCCAAGCTTTGAAACATGCTATATTAAAAGCAAAAGCCGACTCTGCTCTGAAATGTAATAAATTGTATGGCTCTGCCATCGTATAGAGAAAAAAAATAAATCTCATACTCGCGTGTTCAGACAGCATGTAATACCTAGAAGGCATTGTCATAACTACTACAATTTGGCAACAAAACAGATTTCAATAAATACTGCTATTAGAAGAAGCCATACATAACAAGAAGAAAAGTATTAAAGGATAACAAATTCCATACTTTTTGAAACAGTAAGTGTAAAAAATTGATAGGTGAGGATGAAGACATTTCTTGGCAACAGCAAAAAAAAAAAGGAAGGAGGTGCAGATTTGTAAGAACAAAAAATATCTTAGCCCTCGCACAAGTGTGCTACTAAACAGGGACTCTGAACTACACTAAAAGTGCAAAAGGGCAGATACATTCAATAAGTAATTCTGCATTTGCAAAGAAGTGGGATGATTTGCTGGTACCTCATGAGAATGATTTATTACTTCTTCAGTCCATTGCAAGTACAAAGTTAAAACAGTATTACTTTGCAATAATTTTTGGTCAGCAGGACCAAAGGTCACCACAGAATAGGGTTCTCACAGGAGTGTCCAAGGAGATATCTATCCCACCAGCATGAATTTTTAGCTATCCTGAAATACCGGGGAAATTTCAGGAGTCTGAATGAACACTATTGTTACAACTGTACTCTAAAAGCACTAGTGAGACAGTGTTTATAGCTACAGGAAGGTTAGAATGATGGCAGTCCTGGGCAAAACAACAATTTAAGAAAAATTGTATGAGATACACCTGATACATCAGAGCTATATAACAAATAATAGGAAGTAAAATTAATCAAAATTGATCTTCTCTAAATGAATCTGGTTTTATTATTTGACACAATTGATACTTCCAATTGCTAAAAATATCCATGTGCACGTATAAGCTTCTATGGCAGCTGGTGTAGTATTCTATGACAGCCTGACGACAAATTAGCAGCAATTAAACAGGTGAAGAACTGGTTAAGTGATATCTCAAAAAGAAAAAAAAAAAAACAGCTTTCGAGAAGAAAGCATCACAACGTAACCCAGATTAACATGGAGTTCCCCAAAGGTGGAGCCACTACCATGAAACACCTTTTCAGTTATATTTAAGTCTACACAATCAATCGTGACAAAATTTGCATGTTATAAATTGATAGAATGCTATATAACTGAGATAAATCAGTTACAAAAAGCAACCAGGAGTGTTTGGTATATTCAATCTATGCTAGAAACAAAACATTCTTAAAATAAGCCAGGTACAAAGTTAAAAAGCTACAACCAAGAAACACACACTAGCCTACAGAATGATGAACTCTTGTGGAAAGAAACAGTCCTGCAAAGGGTTTGCCACAGTGAGCGTACCCAGTGAAAAGGAGATCAAAATGCAGTGCTGCATTAAATATGTATGTTAAATATATATGTTAAATATGTAAATGTGATGTATAAACAGAAGAGTAACACTAGAGAGGTAATACTTAAACTCATAAAACACTCCTGACACAAGGCATTGGCACGCTGTTTCCAGCTCATGTTTTCACAAATATGCTGAAAAAGTGGATTTGGGAAAAAAGCCACATAAACTGAGTTGAGAGGAAAATGCATGCAGTGACAAATTTAAAGAATTTTAGTTCACTTGTCTTTTGCAAATAGAAAAGAGAGGGCATACTAGGTTTCAGCAGGTAAATACCTCCATGGTAAAAAAAATACTTAAGAATTCTTCAGCATAGTGGAGAAAGGCACATCGCTAACTAGTGACTGGAAGCTGAAGCCACATAACTTAATAAACAGCAGATTCTCCACCTCTTACTGTCTTCTGATCAAAATTCCAATTTTTCTGGAAAATATGTTTCAGTCAAATGCAAGTTATTGTACTCAGAAGTAACTGGATAAAATCCCACTGACTATAATAGACAAGGGGTCAGAGCAGATCTAACTGCTTCCTTTGGCTTTAAAGTCTCAGTCTATGAATATTCTTGGTTTTCAGTGGTTCGAAGGCATTTCAGTAGTACCATACATGCTCAACATTAATATTAAAAGAGCTTTCAGAAATCTGCATAAATTAGGGTTGCATTTCCATGTAAGGGCTCAAGTGACGCTGGAGCTTTCCTGTTGAGGCTTTTGTCATCAACAGAGCCCATTAATGGAATTACAGCTATCTTGTACACAGCTGAGGTGGTATTTCTGTAAACAATGGTTTACACAATTGAGTGCAAAAGTTCATCCCTCAGGGCAGTACTTTTTCTCCTCTAGAAAGAATTCTGTTTGACCTGGAGTATAAAAAACCTGATACAATACATAATAACAATCATAGACACTATAGGTAAAAAGGGAAACCAGCAGCATTGTAATAGGCACAAAGCCAGTAAGATCTGTTGTTCACATCAGCAACATCATTTAAGACTACCCCTATTTATGCTACTTATCTTGTACCTTGTACTCCAAAACACACACCATTCGCTGCAATCTTGACAAGTTAACAGAATCAACATTTCTTAGGGAATACATGCCAAGATAATGTATAACGTGTGTTTTAATATTATTCAGGCTGAGAGAGTTTTTCTATAGTATCGGCTGCTGTGGTATCTAGAGATTTCTAAAATAACAGGGGTTTTGAAACATATCTATCCTGATGAAGTATAAACACACCTCTAATTCAGCAAACGGAAGCTTAAAAAGGCTGAAATTGTCTGAAGCGTGCTAACAGTCAAATAAACGTTCTGCCACTACACAGCTGATGAAGAGAGGAATACAACCACCAACTGATCATTTCAACTGATGGAGCACCACCTTAGAAAGAAAACAGGCATCGCAGACAACCGGCGAGACACGAGGGACGGCATTCAGCCCTCCAATCTAGAGAGAAGCAGGTGCGTGCTACCTACTCCTCACGCTACACCCCACCGTAAATATGTAAAAGTTACTTTCCCGAACCCTCGGCGTACTGACGCTCCCCTAAGTGCACGCATCCACAACGCCAACTTCCCAAACGGGCAAGGCAGCCAGGGAAGTCTCGCAGCCTGTGACGCCGCTCCCCACCACCACCACCACCATGTCTAAGCAAAACTTCTTCCACTCCAGAAGCCACGCAAGGAGACGCTTTGGCCGTCGCCTTTCGGCCAACCTCCACCCAGCTCTTCGCCATCCCCAGCGCGCTCCACGGAAAGACAAAGCCGCGTTTCGAACTTTCGCTCTTTGCCAACCGGAGCAAATCCTTTGACGGGAGCTAGCACCTTTCGGGCTGGATTCCGGATGGGATACGAAGCGAGTGGTTCGAAATGTCTCAGACCCTAGCAGAGGCCTAGAGGGAAGGGATGGAGGAAGCTGCTTTCCGCCGGCGCCCGCAGCCCCCTCCCCACCGCACACCCCCCCACCCCCAGCCCCATCCCCCCCGGCACCC
>JAOBAS010000052.1:44427493-44442952 GCA_025311575.1 Elanoides forficatus
AATGATACAACTTCTTCCCTTCACCAGTAACTAAGCTGCAAATACATCTCTTGTAAATTCAAACCAAAGGACTCATTGGATTGATAGTTCTTCTAGGTAGGGGCAGTGCCTTACTTTGTTGTAACTGGCTAGTCTATTGTGAATTTTAATGGAAACAAGCAAGGTTCCCAAATAGAACACGGTAAATTACCTACTCCTTTATCACAGTGCATTACATCACTAATTGAATGTCAGCTAAATGTTTCTCCAGGCATTTGACTAAAATGAGCATGAGCTATAGTTTACATATAAGAACCATAAGTAGTAAATAAGCATGATTATGAAAAATGATACAACTTCTTCCCTTCACCAGTAACTAAGCTGCAAATACATCTCTTGTAAATTCAAACCAAAGGACTCATTCAACTCTCTGTGCATGTTTGTGTTTAAAGTGTGTCAATTTAAGAAACAAATCGGATTACTTACCTAGTCCAGATTACTTTTATATAAAACAGAAGGCATAGGTAGCTGGACTGTTGCTAAGAGGTCTGCCAGAATGGGATAAAGAAATCTGAAAATCCGAAGTGCTGTAAGAACTTACTTTTCTCATGGTCCTCAAAGAGGGCTCTGTCCACTGTTTAGGCATTTCTTTCTTTCCTTTAGGTCATTAACTGATTTTTGAAACTACCCTTATTTTTTATCACTGTTAACTGTCTCAAAGAAAAAGAAGAAAACTGAATTTGTTGCCACTGTTTACTAAAAACTGAGATAAGCTGCTAAGCTGCTCTGGAAATGGATGTAGCTCTTACCAGGCAAGGGAGGCCAACTGACAGTTCCTAACAAATGCTTGCAACTGCCACGGGATCTCACACTGCCAACATTCACCTATGTATAGAAAAGAGACATCACCAAAGCATCAGAAATATTGGGCACTTTGATTAGCAAGACAGACAAAAAGACTATTCTGCTTAAGTGAAAGATGCATGGGTGGTCATTGTAAATACATGTTGGTTTAGTTCTATGCCAACTGTGGAGCTCTCTCTCACAATTTAGAACCCAAATATTAAGCATGTACATGGAAAATAAGAATTATTAGAATAAGAACCACAGAAAAATACAAAGAGGATCTGCTTCACACTTATCAGTGAGCCTGCTCCCTCATGGCCATTTAATCTTTACCTTTACTTAAGATTTTCATGTTGAGTTTCGCAATACATAGTTACTCAAAGGAGTAACTAATCAGATACAAGTTGCATTCACTTTAGCTTTTACTGAGAGCAGCTGATTGAAGTGGAAGGGCTACCTGCAGAATTTCAGGGGAGAACCCACACTCAGAGACACATACATACATACGTATGGGCAAAAGGTCCTGGAAGAGTTGGGGTTCTTGAAGCAGCACCCCACAACTTTAGCCCACCATGTGCCAGTTGAACCCTCTGACTGTGCCCACTCATCTCCTGTAGGCGTACTAGTCCTTATCTATATAAAAAGCCATCAGGGAGTGAGTGGGATCATTGTTGAAAGACGTTAATGCAGGACCTAGATCTGCAGTGGTGGTGTGATCAACCAGAAGGTAGCTGTGCAGGAGAAACCGCGGTGTCTCATGAGCTCTGTAGACAATTTGCAGTATTTATGTTGCGGAGACTGTGTGTCAGAAAGAGCGTTTAGGTTCTGTATGTGCAGTGTGCTTTTGCTGCTTTTGAAGAACTCAAAGCTGTATGATCCCTAGGATAAAAAGCGAAGGAAATCAAGGGTGTTTTTTAAGTTTCTCTGCTTAAGGAACTCTATGTTGGCATTTGTGATTATATAGGCAGACTGGTGGTTCCAAGGGTATCGCATTGCAAATTTCAGCACATACCAGTCCTGGTTTTCAAGTACTGACCTATAGTTTACTGATGCCCAGACAGATCTGAACTTGACTTTCTAAATCATCTGTTGAATATTTTTCTATCTTTTTTATTTTTTTTATGACAACATTAGATAGCAGGTACCTTGACGTAATGTAATGTACAGGAAATCATTTTCTTCTATGTACCATTTAAAACTGTAGCGATCAAGCCATAGTCTGTTACTTATTATTACAATAGCTGTGACATGATATCCAGCAAATAAAGATTTTTTCCATAAAATTACATGTTACATGTGTTCTCTGACAAAGTTATTTTTGGATAGTGGGGATAATAATCTAGAATTTTTATATTCTCCATCATGCAAGAAGCATTTACACTGAGGGTAGATCTAAAATTAATCTGAGCATATTTATAAATATAATCACAATGTTACATATTAATGCTATTTCTAGCTTTTTGCTTTTTTTTTTAAACCTTTTTTTTAACTTAACGATTTATTTATCTTATTTTTTCCCCACCTTTTGTCTTAACTACTGGGCATTTAGGTTTTGCTGTAAAATACCTATCGTGTCATTTATCTCTTTTTCTCTGTTTTCTTCTATTTTCCAAGCATCCAAATACTGTACAATATCAACTTCTTCAGTAAGACGTAATATTGACATGTTTTCAGTTTTAAAATAGGTTAGTCCATTTCTTGAAGTATTACAAAGTATGTTTTTATCTTTACAGCTAGCTCTCGTGAAAATACCACAGCAGGAGTTATCCCCCTTGCCCCAGCATAAAGTCTCAGCATAGTGTCTGCATACACAAAAAAAAGAAAACCTCCGCAACTTTTGCTCATCTTTTCTGTTGTAGAACTTTCTTCTACATGAAGAGAGATTATTGCTAAAAACGGTCTCGATTGTTGCTTCAAGAACATGAACTTTTTTGAGTTCTTATTTCCTCTGTTATCTCAATACCTCTTTGTGTCTGGATGGACTTTATTTCTTTCACCACCTAATCCTGAACCCCTGTTCCTATTTGGACAACATTTGTGCTTTATTGAAGAAGGGAATTTCCGAGAACAGGAAAGCTAAGACTAGCGGGGTTTTTAATGGAAAGAATCAGTTAACTAATACCTGAGTAAGGGAAATTGAGGAGGATCTGTATCTTAGGCAACTCGAGCAGACTTTGAAAGCTGCAGGTGGAACTTACAATGCTTTAAGCTTCTTTTAGGCTTAGTTATCTTTAAAGACAAACCAGCTAGTAAGTTGTTTCTTTAAGGTAGATAGTTGCCTGCCTATGCTGAAGGGAGATTGTCAGCAGCTCTGAAAGGTACTTCAGCGCCTTATATTAAAAAGACACTACTCTTTGGGTTTGATTGTCTGAGTGCACATAAATATACAGGGATTGACTAAAATAATTCACTGCCCCTGAGCACATTTTGGTACCTTTTGGGCAGGTATTTTAAAGGCCTGTATTTTGGTTTAGGTATGTCATTTTTGGCATGTTTGCTTGAGCACTGGGTTGCAAATATTTCCTGCTCCTCTGCAGTGAGACACTTCTGTGCTAGAAATTAACGAGCAGTGCAGTAAGCAATAGTAAAGCCTTCACACCCTGCAGGTCATTTAAATTGGATATTGTACAAAGAGTCATACACAAGGTGGGTTCTGACACTAAGAGTCTCCTGCCTGCCATGGCCTCTGCCACCCCTTTTGACTGTTTTCTCTGGCTCAAAAGAATCTGCCAGTTAGAGCATCCAGGGACTTACCCTGACTTGTACCTCTGAAGTAACTAGAAGGCAAGTAGCTGATCCAGTTTATTTTCAGGAAAAAAAACCAAACCACAGGAGGTATAGCTATCCACTTTTTTATGCTGGAGAGGATAGGACAACTACCTTCACTTCTTTCAGAAAGCTGACTCTAAAAATTGGAAAGAAATGCAAAAGACACCTGCTTTTTGCTGTTGGACTAAAGTTGACTAGATTAATGGCCACTATAGCAGACTATTATAAGGCCTTTTCCTTAAGTGGTTGCTTCTCAAAACCACAGGAATAGATTTTAAATTTTGTTAAAATTTTATTTTGAATTTCAGTTGATGCCACCTATTAGCAGGGCGGGGCTATGTGTTCATGGAGGTCATCTCTCATCCTTTAATTGCAAGAAGGGCAATGTGTGGTAGATTTATTGCACCTGCATATTTTGAAGGAGGGGTGGAGAAAGAGAGTTTTAGAAATCTTGCATATATTCAGAGAACGCGCTATAAACTGGAATATTCAATTCAAATGCCATAAAATGGTGCTCTCACACTTATAAAATGAATCATGTTTTATCTGGAGAGGGGTAGGAGCTACAGAAAAGATTAAGACCCAGGAAAATGTAACTTCTCAGCTCTTCCTCAAGCCTCCTTGAATGACTGACTTGACTTCTTTAAAGCTGCCTCAGTTTTTACACATCTAAGTTGTCTTAATTATTCATATATCAGAAGATTTTCTTTTTTCATCTTTCCTCAAGGCTATTCTCTCTACAGAAACCTTGATCACATAAGCAGCTTTTAAGCAGCGAGCACTGCTTTTCATGTTGACCACCACCTTCTAGCTGTTTCCCATCTGTTGTTTGTAAACACTTCGTGTCTTGTGCTGCTGATGTTCTTAGCTCCTTGGAAAACAAGTTCTATTTTCTTATGTTTGCACACTTCATCAAAACAACAGGAAATCTGTCCATAACTGTGAATCCTACGCAATGCCAGAATATAGTTTTTTCTTGCTAGGGATCTCAGTTAGTGAAACTTCTCAGAGGTAAACAACTATGTTGCAAACTGTAAGACAATGTAGTTCATATGTACACAGAGTATATGTTCAGGTAGTCTTGTCTATGGGGGAGAAGAAGACAAGTGAGAGAGAGACCAAAGGAGGGAGCTGGGCTGAGTGTGTAAGAGACGGGACAGGAGGTGGTAGAGGAGATACGCAGAAGGTGCAGAGATTAAAAAGTGCAGTATGTATTTTTGGCTCATGCCTTTGCAGAACTAGTTGAAGTTGTCTTCTAGAACTGCTCTGTCCCTAGAATTCCTTTCTTTTCCTAACCAAAGAAAGGCTTAGGGAGAAGGATTAATATTGTAGTAACTGTCACATAGTAAAAATGACTCTCTTCAAAATTTTCAGTCTGAGGAACAGAAGGGTTTTCTGTGCTGTTGTGGCTCCAAATGCAGTTCATTAAGTATTCCTCTGTTGAAGAAAACAGCCAATGGATTTGCTTCACTTCAGGGAAATGACTGTCCTCAACCTTCTGCTTTTTTGATTATTACATCCTGTTGTGCTTTCCATACATTCAAGGTGGGATGGAAAGCTATCTGGTACTTGCTTATCCACGTGAAAATTGCTGGGTTCCTCCACTGAATCATAGTACTTTTCTGCAGTGTCATTTACAAGTATTGGGTTACATTTTGATCCTCTCTCTGACCTTAGTATACAAACTCTTGTTGTCTTTATGAGACTTGTAGGAGACAAAACATGACAGGGATTCTCCATATTTGACGTTGCATCTTGGTAATCTAGAGGTAACTAGCTGTAGAACTTTTGGTCTACAAGAAAAAGAAACTTGCTTTTCTTTTTATTACCCATTCTTTTTGTTTATAATTTCTCATTTGCGCTACATTAAAATTCTCTGTACTTACTTAAGGGTTAAAACAGATACTTGTGATAAATTACTTGCTAAACACTTTTTATCAGAAGAAATGCAATCACTTAAATATATTTTCTATTTTGTGAGCACAAAGTAATGGTGAGATAGAATCAAGATTTGTTTTAGACACCATGAAGTTTACAGAAATTATCTCCCACATCTTGAAGTATGTAAAATTTCTAATTTCTTTTTTTTTTCTCTATTGACAGAAGCCCAAGATGATGCATCTTTCCATTAACATCTGTAAAAATGCACAAAAGACTTTTAACTAAAGCGTGGCCTGAAGAAAGTTAATGAAGTTGTTAGTAGTCTGCATCACAGATGAAAAGACTATGGATGATTCTGGTCTTTTCCTTCAGGCCTTGATGAATCATGAAAATGACAGAAAGTTGATTTTTCTAAAGGAGCAGCAGCTGTAAGTAAAAACAGAGGAGAAAAATCAAGAACAAAATTAAATAACGGAAAGCTGATGACAAGAGCTACTTCTGGTGGTGACCAATCTGTTGTAAGCTGAAATGTTCTTGCATCTTAATGGACCTTTTGCCCTAATTTACAGAGTCTTTCTTGCTAATTAACTTTTTTAGAAAGGTCATGCCTTTTTTTCTGCTAAAGATCATGTACTTCTTAGTTGAAGTCCTTTATCATCTACAGTAGCAATACAGCAACATAAAATTCAGAGGTTTTGATTATGAGCAAATTAATAAATCATGAGCAATAAGCCTGGACTATTTCAGACCCCTTTGCCCTGTCCTTACTTTTCACTGTCAGTTAAAGAATTATACAAAGAATTCCTTTTTATGTTTGTTTGTCATGACCACTGTGAATAATCACATTGGCTTATGAAGGCAGAGAGTTATCTAGCAGCAGGCTCATCCACTTCCAATTTGGAGATGGATGGAGTTTCAAACAGAAAGAAAATGACATTCTGAAAATCCACATGGACCTTTTAATTGTGAGAGAAGTATGAGAAGTGCAAGAAGAATGCTCCATGTAAAATGAGCATGCCACATTTAGAAAAATCTTGATTTCAATATCAAAAATGCTGTGCACATTGAAATTGAATTATGCAGCTTATTACTTCTGAAAATGGTTGCACCTCTTGATCAATCAGGTCAAGAGTTACATGCATTACATAAAGCACATGTCAAATAGGAATGACACTGCAGGAATATTTACATTTTCAAAGCATTCTTCATATTTGAATGACAGCTGAATGAACCATCCCTTAGAAAAAAGAAAGAAAGAAAACAGAGAATGCTCGTTCATTAAATTAATGAACCTGCTCAGAAGTATTGAAGGAACATCTAGCAAACTATAATGATCATAAGACTTGCAGTAATGTGTTGGGGGGTGGGGGGGAAACTACCACTGTCCTAATTTGGAAATTTCTCTGACAGGGTACTAGGATCCATTCCATTTCGTGATTTCCTCATGCAAACTACATAAAATACTTTATAAAAACTGAGTAATTTCCATAACAAAATTTTGGCAAATTAAATCAAAACAGGTTGCTATGATAGTTCCTACAAATCTTTCTGTTTTAGCTTTGTTTTGTATTATAAATATGTCAAGATGAAGCCATTTCTGTCAAAACAGAAATTTTTTCCTTTTGGGAAAATTTTCCAGGCATTTTTTCAGTGCCCTAATTTTCAGTATTCGTCAAAGTCAAGATGAAGGCTAATTTCAGATGGTCTAACTTACATCTGCATAATCATAAACCCATGAGAACATAGCTTTAGTCTTCTAAATGAGTAATGTCATTAGATACAGTATTGTTAGTTTAATTGACTTTGTTTACTGCTCTGTATAACAAGTGACTGAAAAATAAATGACACTTAACATTGGCTAAACTGTTTCTAGTGGTTTCTGAAATAGAACTCAATGGTATAGATATGAGCCATTGCCAGAAAATGTTAACAGTTCTGGGTTTTGTTCCAGTAGCACAATGCCAAGTGAAATCTAAGTGGATATAGGGAATTGCATCTAGTCCTTTGTAAATAAGAAACAGGTGAACTCTCAAAGGTACAGACATAAAAATAGCACAAATTTATCGTACAGACTTCATTGATGAAATCTTACATAAGGAACTCTTTTAATATTGGTGGTGGTGGACCACTGTAAGTGTTAGGCAATAGTGCAAGTAAAAAAAAAAAAAGTGTCTTTCAGTGTCAGTACATTTACAACAGGATAAAGTTGACTCACAGTTTTTTGGGGGAGGGAGGGGATAGTATTTACCAAATTGGTAGTTGAGTCTTCGCATTCAGTGGTATAGAAAGGTCTGGGTATTTTCAGATTTTAGATTTTTTGACATCAGAACATAAGAACTATAGGTTGGAGAAGGAGTTGCCAAAGATAGAGTTCATTTGTGTGGGGCAATAAAGTTGATAAACTACAGTTAAAGACATTTCTTTAATTAAAATTCATAGATATGCCTCCTCGAAATTAACCTAGGTGTGTCCTATACACATGGGTTTTAATGCAAAGGGAGATTTTTTGGGATTATCGACTGATTGTATCTCCTAAGACTGGCTGACATCTACGTTGCTTTATGCCACAGTCTCTCAAAGTGTGATCCAAGAACTACAACATGGCAGCAATATATGCTTGAATTTTGTCAAGAAATTAGAAATCATTTGATTAATGGCAGCTTATTTCTGGTGCTCTGAAGTTGCTAAGAAAGAAGGAAGAGGGAACGTCCCGAAGCAAGGAACAAGATAACCAAAGAGCGTATTGAAAAACAAGGGGAAGATGGGCAGAGAGTATAATATTCTGAAAAAGCAGGTAGAAGAGAGCTGATTTAAGATCGATGAGCTGAGGAACTGCAGGAGCCAGTGTTACCTGCATTTTTTCAGCATATGCTGAAAGGCATTGTGCTTGAAGGCATGGAACATAGACTTTTCTCCCCCAAGCTGTGGAGTTATCTCAGAGTGTTAAGCAGTTGAGAATGGAAGAGAGGGATGGACCATATAACTGTATATGAGATGTTATGTAGTCCTATGAAAAATTATTCTTATCACACAATGTTAGAGAAACTCCTGATTTTTGTTATATTCAAACTCTAGCTAACTTTCCTTCCCGCCATACACACTGACATTAATAGGACTTCTGCAGTTGACTTGCAAGGAGCAAGATGTATTTATTTTATGCTTTTATTTTAATGTTTCAATGTTTTTGTCCTGCTAGCAGGTTATAAATGCATATGGTTTGGGAGAGCTTAGAGTAATAGGGAGTAAAATGGGAAGTGCTCCTGGGAAATTGGTAATTTGTATAAAGCTGATGAGAAAACAAGTTCTTTACGTGAGGGCTCTGATTCTGTTAAAACACATTTGGCTCGAGGACAGCATACTTGTTGGCACACACATTTAGGTGTGTCTGTACTTTCGTAATGTGCACAGAAAAACGGCGTGTATCAGTGCTTTTTATTACGTATCTTAGCTATATGTGTCAGCACTGATTGGGAATATACAGACGTATTGATTCTGTGAATGTGTATGTCTGAAGAAGACTTCTGCTATCACTTAGAGCCATCATGCATTCAGTCAGGTTCTAGACATAGAGAAACCATGTAAAACTGGGAGTCAGTATGTATAACACAACTTGTTTAAAGGCTCAACAGGTGCAAATTTATGTAGCAGTAAAAAGCACGTGAGTACTAAGAATATCTGTAATTGCTACGCTAGCTATTAACACGTTTGAGGGAGCACAATCATAGAAATATACTCATCATAAAAGCCAATGACAAAATAAAGATGTTCAAGACTATGTGGAAAGGGAAAAAAAAAAAGAAAGCTTACAATTCAGCATCTGATTTTCTAAAAGTCAACGGCCAATACAGGCCATCCCATGAAGGGTACTCAAGTTGTGTGTTACTGATACTTTCTGAACTTAGCTAACAGTAAAAAAACTGTCAGAGTAGTTCAAATCTGGGATTTATTTGACCCTAAATGTTGTAAAAATCTTACTAATGACTTAAGAAAAAGACATGCAAACAACCACAAAAGATGAGCATTATTTAAAAGTAAATGGGGGTGTGGTACCTTGACCCATTTAGAATATTAAGAAGTATGCTGCATTAAAGTATTGAATATGTATTTTCATTATTTATTGAGTGGCCAAAAATATCTTAAGAGCCTTTTAAGTAGTGTGTTTTAACATCCCTTTCCCAAAAGTGGGTTAAGGCTTATGTAGCCTGCATTTACAACATGGGTCCCTTTTAAAAAAAAAAATTCCCAACTGTACAGAAGGAGCTAACGCAACGAAGCATCCAAATCCCGTACGTCTTAAGTAAGCATCTCCTTTGACCTTGATATGCCTAATTTGACCTTGATATGCCTAATTCTGGAGCAATAGCCACAGGATGTGGTCTAGTATCTATTAATGACAAATTATCTTGAACTTTTTTTTACTTCAGTGCTGCAAAAGCACGATGATGATGTATACTGGCTCCTCGGACTGCCTCCAGATGAAATTCCCTCTTTCACGTTACAAGAACAACAGGGAGCCTCTGGTGATAGGAGGGAGGCTGCCAGGTTACTGCCCGCAACGCAAGATTCTGTAAGAACAAAGGACTAGCACGATCTGAATTTGACATAATGAAGCACCTAATGCTAATAACAGTGGTGAAAAGGGAGGGAGGGAGCAAAGGTTGTTACCACAAGATACTCCATTTGTTCAGTTAAGACCTTAATCGTTGTAACTTTTATTAGTTGCAGGGAATTATAAATATGTAAATTACAGGGTAGTTTGATGAGTTATAGCTGCATGGACATCAGATCTAAGCTGAAACTGTAAAAATGAGATATTGAGCAAATAAGCTTTAATACTATCATATTATGTATCTCACCTCTCCCTCTCAGAGTTTTTTGTAATGTTACTTCCAAACAGTATGTTTCGGGAAGAATGTTGTCTTAGCAAGCACACATTTAGGTATTCCAATACATTCTAATATGCTGAGGACTCTTATTTTATAAGAATCTCTTTTTTTTTCTTTATAAGGTGACAGTGGATATCTGTTGAAAAATTGCCTAATCTCTCTCTGTTTTATCTCCAGATTCTCCCTGAAAACTGTATCATTATAAATTATAATGAAACTCAAAAAGTGACCAGAATAGTAATTGAAAGAACATTTGGCATCTTCAAAATGAGACTTAGATGCTTAGATAAATGTGATGGAACAGAACTAAACTGCCCTTCAAGAAAGTTTAGAGTAGTCCTGGTAGGTGTACATTATGTAATACAGCTATTAAATATGGTTCATCTGTAAAGACAAAAAGGATGCAATTTAATAAGTCAATCCAAATTACGGAAGTAAATGACCATAACGATGTACACTTGGAAAAATATTTCATGACAGGGCAGAGGAGATTAAAAATAAGGTACTAGCTATGTGGAACCAAAGTGTAAACTGAAGTAAAACTGACGCCTTTATTCGGAAGTGGTGCAATAGTACTGGAGTACTCCGACGTGGAACTGCAGCACAGGAGAGGAGGTACTGTTTCTGGCTGTTATGCAGACCTCCCGCATGTTGGCTCGTATGCGCCTTCTGAGCCTCCTGTGTCTTTACATTTCATCCTAGAACCATTTCAGTGTCAGTAAAATGGAAATTAGAAATACCATCTCTCCAACGCTAAAGGAAAAGTGGACTGCAGACAAGTAGACTACAGTTTCAGGCAATAAATGGTTTCTGAGTTCTTTACTTCTCATGCCAAACAGCAGGACTGGGAACTGCTCCCCTTCCCCTCACCTCCTGCAGTCTACTCAGCCAACAAGAAGGCTCTAGCAAATGCTACTAAATTAGGTTTCTGCCTTTTTTTTTTGTGTGTGTGTGTGTGTGTCTGCGAAAGTCCCCAAATTATGCATTTCTGTATGTATGTGCCCAGGTTCAGCTACAGCAGGACAGGCAGTTCCAACAGTTATGTTAGCACTTCTAGCTTTGTGCCCACTCCTTGAAGTGGGAACTGTGGGTTTGAAACCCCTCAGACAGACTGGCCTCCAATCCGGATCTTCTTAACAGGCTCTTAACAGGTTAGCTTGGCTCTGCTGCTTTACTGGGCTTACCGAGGAAAACGCCTGGGACCAATTGCTGCTTTTTGTCCTACCCATCCTGGTAGGATATCCTGGAACATATCCATCAGCTCAGGTTCCTCAGGTGATCTGAAGGTACGGTCCTGAATTGCATGTAGCCTTAGCCTGCAGGTAGCCACTGATGCAATCAAGCTGATCATGCTTTGTGCAGTGTAGGAGAAACTCAGGTGGTTTAGTAAATTCTCTCGGGGGAGGACGTACGTACTTATAGCTTCTTAGGAACTAAAGCAGTTAAGCTATAGCAATATTCCTCTTTAGGAACCGGGTCTTACAATCAAGTAAACACCTAAGGCACCCAAATTCTTTATCACCTCTTCTTTTGCCAAGTTCTTCATGGTCCTATAGGGGCGAACATGCTTTCCCGGACAAAAACCTGCACTAATGTGAATGGGGGACATAATTTTTTGCACTGCAAGTCTAAATAGAGGGAAGAAAAATTTTTCGGCCACAGACTTTTCTGTATTTACAAAAATCAACTCAAAATTATGTAGTTATGAAAGACCCTAAGATAGGCAAGGTATTGCAGCTTTTCCAGGAAAGCTCGTGTGAAAAGCACCCCAGTATTAAGTTATTTATGCATAAAGTGCAGTAAGCTCTTCCATGAACAGTATTACGTGGATTTCTGTCCTGTATTTTCTATACATGCCCCTCAAAATTTCCCCAGCTTTTATTCTGTCCAGTTTTTTGCGCCCCTCATTGCAAGGAATGGCACGTGGTACACAGAGCTTTGCTTAAGCCAGTTGTCGTGCTAATGTACATACGCTGTCAGACCAGCTGGCTCTTGGCAAACAGCAGAGGTCAACGTCAAGTTCTTGCCTGTCCCCCTGCTATGAGAACAGCACAAAACCATTTCTCTGTAAAAAGCGCAGTATAACTGTAGTCCACAGATTCCGTTTTGTTTAGATAATCTACAATATTGCAGAACGTAAACAGAGATAAGAGGGTCAGACACATACACAGAAAGAAGGAAGCGCACTGCACTTAATTTCTCATGAGAAATTTAATTTTTTTGTTTTAATTAAGTTTTTCCAACTTAATCCAAGTGGTGTTATGCAAGAACTGATGAACAGTCTTCAGAACTAATTTTTTTCCCTCTGTCTATAAAAATGTATTTATTTCTTACTAATGAGAAATGAAGGGCCAAATCATCAGACAGGAGAAAGCCGTGTTAATACATTCAACTAAAAAGATACCAATTTGTACCAGATTTATATCTGGCACTTGTTAGTTCTGGTCTGCTTATATGCTTCCAGGTTTGAAAGGAAAAGAAATCCTCCTACATGGTTTTGTCACAACTGTCTTGTTAGGGATGAATTTGACCTCCTCCTCCACCAGTCACATTTTGGAGTTTTTAGCCAAATCAGGGCTATCAGCAAAGTGAGAGGATTATGGAAGAGAGGGGGAGTTCTGCTCTGACATTTTAGGGGGTCGTGCACAGCTGTGGGATGAGCAAGGACAGATGTTACTGCAGGATTAATCATGGTTCATAAACCTGGAATAGAAAATGTGTTGAAAATGTTTGTCATAGGAAAAAAGAGTGAGGGACGTTCTTGCTCCTGTGGACTGGATGGGCTGTACAAGACATTCGGAATAAATGTGGCTGTTGAGCAGCTAGTGACACTACATGAAAAAGAGCTTCAGCAGGGGAACAAAAGAGATACTGGTTTATCTTTACTGCTCATTAAAGTCTGTAAGTATTGTATTGACAAAATTATGCACATTTTAAACAAAACTCTGCAAGATGTCACGAGCAAGAAAAACAAGTCACAGGGTGCAAGGCAAAGCTTTCCTCCGAGGCATCGATGTTTAATCAGTCTGCTGTTACTGTCCCTCTCTCACAGTGACTGCAGTGTCATCTGAGTTGTGGACTTACTGCATTGTGCCAAACAGTTGATCTAATACAGCTGTTTAACACTTTGCTGTGCTCAGCTGAGCCACAATAAATGGTAAGTCTGGAGTAGATAGAAGGCTTTTTAGCTCATTCTACCCTCCAGTGAAAAATAGGTTCATCCTGAAATAACTCACCATACCCAACATCCCCTCCAAATAAGAAAAAACAAAACCAGAAGACCAGACATAAAAAAAATGGAAAACAGAATGACATAGGAAAAATAATCAATGGCATGCTGTTAAAGAAAGTCACTCTGTGGAAAGGATTTAGTATAGCAAAAATCAGTCATAGGTTTAAACAGGGTGGTACATAACAGATAAGGAGATCTGGAGAAACTCTGGAGAGAGGTTTACTCCATATTAAATTATGATGAAACATCTGTACTTTCCATCCATCACTGATTATATGAAAGAACATTTGATTCGGCAAATTATACAGGGGCCTAACCATCCAGCTTTTACAGAGAAAAAAAAAAAAGGGAACAGGTTATACAACCTTGAAAATATCCAATTTTTCTTTTGTGTACACAGAAGCAAAATGATGTGTGGTTTTTTTATACACTAGGCCATTTCTGAACAGGTAGTCATTAAAAATATTGGTTGCTTTCTCCTAGAATGAACAGTTTTCAAATATACCAAGAAAATGTGTTTTATTTAAAAAAAAAAATTCAATTAAAGATAAAACTGCAGATTCAGATCCCTACACATAAAGGGCTTCAGATGTACATTGCCAAACTTGAACCTGTTCTTACAGTTGTAGTCTCAACTTCTAACCCTAACTATCTATTTTTCCTTCCTAATGTTCATGCAGAACCATCCATAACAGTGACACTCAGTAAAGTCTTTTCTATCCTTATCCATTTCATATTGCTCTGTTCATGTTTATTAACACTTTTTTTTTAGTTAAGTCCTTCTCAAAAAGCATCTTTCTCTACTAGTTTTTCACCAAAGCAATTAGATTACAACATCTGGTAACAGAACGCCCACTAGAACAGGCAACTACAAAGTACCACCTAATTTTCTAAGTTTTCAGTCTCATTCACAAAATGGCAATGATCCTGAATTTTAAGTTATCCCACAGCCAAATCTTTGAATGTTAGCCAAAAGATAGTCCTAGCCCAAATATTGCTTTCCTCGGTCCAATCTGTAACGCAGTGTTAAGATCCAAGAGGAAAGTACTGAGTCTTACAAGTTGCAGCATGACATTTCTTCATGCGTGTAGCCTTGCCCTGTGAAAGTAAGCCAATGCAGGTAAGTTTGATTCTCTTTCATTCTAGGGTGGCTTAAGTCAAATTAACTTGCATTTGCTGTGGGTGCACACAGGGACAGTAAACCACAATTCTATCATACGTGGTTACGTGCTAAGAAGTTGGTAACTTCACCATGAAGCTTTACTAGGTGGCTAAGAAATGGAAGGCTAATCAGCAGACCGGGTACTAAATGTGTCTGTATAACATGGTTCCTTAAAAAGTACCTTCAAGATTGAAAGTCCGATTAGTCTTTGCTCAATCTGACACGAAGCTGGGTTGCTTGAAATGGCTTTTGGATCTGAATGAAGGCTATGATACAAGAGCAATGTTGTAGCAAAGGCATTTGGGGGGGACCGTCAGAAGAGCATCACCTCAAAGGAATTGCCAATTACTTTTTCCACTTCTACAGTGTACACAGTTCATGACAAAAGTTACTTCGAGAGCTTGAATCAGGTTGTAACATTTCCAAAATGCACGGCTAAGCAAGAAATGTCATTCACTCAAGCCATCGTTGAAATGTTTCTAATTACATCCCTGACTAATTACATTACTGTATACCTTTTAAGTAGTGGTTTTAAAATTACAACACTTGGCTCAAAATTGATTCCTTATTTTTAGGCAATTCTTCCTACCAGCTTGAACCAACAGTGCTTAATCAGATGATAAGTTTTCACGTAGAATTGCTGATTATAGTCCCAAAAGTGCAAAGTGCCGCAGGATCAGAGGAGGATCAGAGGGGGGGAGGGG
>JAOBAS010000052.1:44443052-44458343 GCA_025311575.1 Elanoides forficatus
TTTTCCAAAGAAATCATAACATGGATAATTCAAGAAACAGAAAAAGGTAGAATTAACAAAATACTTTCTTTTTTTTTTTACTTATTTGTTTCTTATTACCATTTTTGTAGATATCTAAGTATTTTCTGAATGTATAGAGTTAGGGCATGTAAAAATGCATCTGTGTACAGAAACATATACTCATTGCATTCTGTATTACCAGTGCTACTTTCAAAGAAGAAATGCATCAATCCTACAAATACCTCCTAATTCTCTCCTACTGCCAGGTGTCTTCGTCTACATGCTGCCAGCTCTGCAGGCATGTTGCCAGCATGATATGTCATGCCAGGAAATACTGCATTTCCACTAGCCATCTCAATCTTGAGAAGCAGAGATTAACGGACGCTTCAAGTCAATTTTTTGATTTACATAAACCATTTTGGAGTGACATGATTAAAGATGGCAGTTCAGCCAGAACTGCAGATAAGTTTTTGTTATTTAATAGCTCTGCAGCATCCTTAGTAACAATAATAAAAAAAATGTTGTTAAGAGCATATGTAGATTGGCAAAAGGCAGCCATTCCTGGTACAGAACTACAAATTTACTGACAAACTAAAAATGCCTGCTGCACTGGTTTTGGCATCATTTATTTATACCTTATCTATTAGCTAACACAGAAAGATAATTGTCTTTCCTGGCTACTCTAGGCATGAGACAGGGATTCCTTTACTACATTTGAATTAAACATAAATATTTATCTACAGGGTCTCATAGCTCACACAGACACTACAGGATTGATCCAAAAATTCTGGGTGGGGCTCTTGTCTTCAAGTGGAAGGTGGTTGATGAAATCAGGTACAACAGTCGTAGCTTAGCGGAGCACTGATAGCTAATTTTGTACTGTATGTTACATTAATACTTGTGGTTTATTCTGTTTAGCTGGGAAAGACATGCACAGACCTGTGCTTTAAGAGGGTCTGGCTCAAATGAAGAGGGACTATGTTTCATTACATAGTGGCTTCCATCGTTTCATGGCCATTAGTAAAAATGCTTGCAAACCTCTGGGCTGAGTGATTACTAAATGATACTTTCCACATCTGCCCTTCCATTGCGCTCGCTGTCCATCTTGTCCATTTATCAGAGTGTAACTGAGGCTTTGGAGCTATTTATTATCATTTTTAGTGGAACACAATTGACCTTGTGTTTGTAGAAAACTTCTTTTGACCAATCCACTTTAAAGAAAAAAAACACCTCCAATCAGTTTATAATGGTGAAACAGAAGGAGAAATATAATGGTATTGATGAAATGGATATAAGAATACATAGGCTGCATTTTAATTCACTTGTGGTGCAGTTTGCAACTAATAAAATTCCTCTCAGGAAATTTTTTAAGCTGACCTCTTCAAAGTAAATCACAGCATGATTCACTGTATGCCACACAGCTAGTTTTCATAATCACAGTGTGTGAGATGATAAAGCAAAATTGCAGCGAGGCATGCAACTAGAGGACAATTGCGAACTATGATCCCACTAAGAGTGAGTGCAGAAATTCAATTAATGTTCCACTTTTTAAGAAGAATCGGTGAGGACACATTGTATTTGTTCAGAATAGGAAATGGCATTCAGGATTTCAGCGTTCAGCTCCTAGCACTACTACCATCTCTCTAGAGGGGATTTTGCTAATGAAAAGACCATGGTTCCTCTCCAGCTGTGGCTTTCTGTGACACTCTGTGCCTACTGCTGCATTGCCAAGTGCTGTGATACTATAAGAAGAGATCTATAGGGTGAAACATTCAGTGCTCAGCACCCAGTGTCCACGCTGTCTATGTTTTAAGTGTTTTCATGCCGGAGTAACCCTCGTCCACCTAATATAACGTGCAGCAGCTGCTCCAAAGCCAGCCCATGATGTGAACTAACACGTGCTAAGCGGACATAGTTCAACTCCAAATCAAGTGGTTATCCAAACTAGACATGCAACCTCTTTGGCACTGACCTGAGAGGATAAGCTGATGCTGTCCACGGATTATGAAACATCCCGTCACATGGCAATACTTAAATGAGGTACAAAGTGCACTTTTTGATTCTGTAAACTGTGGGTGAATGCCACACTGGTGATCTGAGGAGAAGACATGAGTTTTAATGCCGAGTTTTACACTGTAAGATGATTTACAATAAAGCCGCTTCAAAGAAGATACAGCTTTAAAATGCGTCTAAACTTAAGCTCTTCTTCCTTCTCCCAGACTTAATGCACTTTTATTTACTTTTTAGATAGGAATCCACTTATAGGATGGTATCGCATGGTTGCCTCACACAGGCTCTGTTGAAACTGTATTTGCTTACTGCATATGGCATTTTATGAGGCTTAAGACAACTTTTAAAGGAAGAAACATCAACTCCGGTTGCTGATATTTTCAACTGTATGGTCCTAATTTCCTCAGATTCAGGGATCAAAATGCAGAGGGAGAGAATGCTGAAATAGCAGACTCGTTTATAAATTTTATAACAGTAAATACAAGGCAGAAGACAGACCCTTAACCGCTAGTGGTTTGGGTGCAGGCAAGGCAAATAAACAGAAGTTGAATACATTTTTTTTCTAGTGAAATTGCATAGACAAAAGGAAACGAGAAGACACAGATCTTTCTCTTCCTCACCCCATTAAGTCCCTACCCGGGTATCATTCCTCATCTTGATGGGAATAGCCGAATCCTGTTTCTTGCAAGGAAAGGAACATCACTGTCTCCTTACTGGGTAGCTTGAACTGGTTGCAACTGGGGCTGCTGGCATATGCCAGTTTTCTTCACATTAAAATCAGACTTTTTTCCACTGAGACACTGTGGGAAATATGCATACGGGCCTGTGGGAGTACAGTCAAACTCCAGAAAAAGAAATGAAAACAACATCATAGTTATTTATAGGGAAGATCCTGATGAGTCTGGAGTCATGAGTTGGATTGAATCACTTGTATTTTTTTCACATCTTTGCTTAAGTTCCTACTGCCTCATGTCCAGTTACCTACATCTGTAACAGATGGTAAAGATGTTTGATTTGTCCTTGTACAATTTACTCGATTAGCACATGCACATTTTCCAGTCTGTTTAAACACTGAGGGGGGCGGGCAGCGGAGAAGAGGCTGATGTTCCTTTCCTGATGGCAGCTGAGCATGAACAGGCTGGAGAAACAGGACGGAGCTGTGACAGAGAAAAGACTAAACTGCAGCTTATGGGCAGACTGAAAGACCTCTGGGAATTCTGAAGAGCTTTTTGGAAGGGACCCAAAATTAACCTTTGCAGGTGATGGGAGAAGGAAGGCTCCCAAGAGGACAGTTTTTCAAAGCAGGCAAAAAAGCAAAGCTGGAAATCAGTACTGGGGAAAGTAACCTATCCTGCAAGGACATAATGAGCAAGCAATTTTACAGTCTTCAGTGTCATCTGCCTCACCTAGCAAACTTGAGATTTCCCTACATATAGAGATCTCTTGTTCTAGTTTAGTGGTTTTGTGTTACAATAAACATGATGGTAGCACTTTCAAACCTTTAGGGTGTCTTATGAATGAGCATGATGCAAGTATGTCCGTGTATTCATGTATTTGTATGAGTGAGTGAGAGAGGAGATGAGTTTCAGCTCAGACTATAGCTTTGTAGATAGCCCTCACAGCCCTCTTGGAAAGGGGGACACCATCCTTCCAATTTGCTTGAGGTTCCTTCTCCTCTGTACTCCTTTCAAGGTAACAACTGCAAAAGACACACAACAAGGAAGAAGAAATATCCTTTCCCATTTTTTCTTACTCGTTTGGCTTGTAGTTTGCTTGCACTTCTGTCTTTTCAGCTTGACTTCAAAGTACTTTCTTAGAATGATTCCAGAAAATGAAGCTCTGGTCTTAAGTTACTAGATTTCTGCTGACTTCAGAGGAGATATAATTTTGCAAGTGTCATATCTGGTCTTCTGGTGTTAAGCTCTGTTAACACGATGTGAGAGGGAGATGGGAATTTTACCTATTGTCAGACTCCTGAATCCTAAGAAGACAAACCACAGAGCCACAGTAAGTTCAGCCACCTATGTTCTTGTCTGATCAAAAGCCATTTTATTCCCAGGTGTTTCAACAGCAGTATCAGTTAATGTCCAGGGAATTTGTAGCATTTCCATAGCAGCCAGTGACATGAGATAGAAGAATTTAGAAGACAGAATGGGAAACACAAGACTGCAAAAAATACCCTGTTACAGGAAGAAATCCTGATCTGCGCAGGTGACTCATCAGAACACAAAAATTCTCCCACGGAAAAATCAGGGGATGCCAAATGATGGAAGGAAAATCCGCAAACACACCTGCACACATAGACTTGCAGATACATTGGCACAGGCTCCTTATTTTCTTGAAATATATATTCATTTACTCTTGTGCAATGTGTAGAGAAAATGTTAGCAAACCAGGACGGCTCCCCGAGTCACCCCTGCAAAGGTGCCTAATCTGACCATCCCCATATTCTAAAAATTTCACTCTCTTACTGATCCCCTCTTGCTGTGGAAGACACTCACAGCATTGTTGATACCTTGCAAAAATATAACAATACCAAGGTTGCCCCAGAGCCAACAGCTGGAAAAAATGAGCTTGTTGTTTTAAGGTGAGCTTTTATATTAAAATAATTCTTCACAAGGAAAAGAAAAATCATGAGGAATATAAGATGCTCCTGTAGCTTCCAAGACTTTGATATGGCAATCTGTAGTACTACATACTCATAGAGACCCTTAAACATTTCAGATTATTGGCCTTATGCTTATTCATGTCAAAGTGGTTGTGCACAACTCAGCTTTCGTTAAAAGCAGAATTTCATTTGTCGTGAGCTTTTTAACATTTTAACTTTGAATTTGGAGATCTTTAAATGCAATCAGCAAACCCATTTTTAGCAAGGGTTTCTTATCATTAATTATTCTTTGTATTCTTCTTTGTCGTGATGGTTATGTATCAAAAGACAGAGTGGTGAATGCTCGGGTGCCACTAGCTATGATTGTGTTTTAGGCCGGAATGCTTAACATGAAGAATTTCATACAGTGTAGAAAATAAATAAATTCCCACATGCATTTCAGTGCCTGCCAGAAATCATCTTTCTATTTACAACTGAGTGACCTGAATTACCTTTTTACACATATAGATGAACCAAGACTCTGTAGGTAATCAAAAGACCATCGCACAATTTTAGATATTGATCTCTGAAGTAGAATAGCAAGAAGTCCAGAATTGTGTTCAGTGGAAAATTCAGGTGTCAAAATATATTTTCCAGTCTGATGCAGAACAGAACTGAAGTTTTGCAAATGTGTCTTCAGTTCCGTATACAAAACAGCCCCTTGCCTTCCCTAGAATACACTGACAGTCTGGTGTCTAGAGCCCTGCTCTGAGGTGTGGGATGAATGGATTCAAAATTCTCATTTGTTCAAATGGAATAGAAAGACATGATCCTGCACACTCACTTTCTCCGAGTCTCCTGGATTATTCTGTTATTATCCTATATTGGGCTTTTTCTTGGGGAATACTAAGAAAAATTGCATTGGAGTGGGATAATTTTTTCACTAAAGCAAATACACTCCTCGGGCAAGTTTTCATTTGGACAGATGATTTCAAGTCTTGTATACATAAATGTGTGCAGGTGCCCCTTTTCTCTTCCCCTTTGTGCTCACACTCTGCTCTCTGCTAACCCTGTGTGTCACTTTGGGCTTCTGCTGGCTCAGCCTTTTTCAGAGGCTCACTAACAACTACAGCCCCTGTGTCTTCATGAGATGTGCTTCTGAGCTTGAGAAACCCTCCTTAAAATTTCAGGTATCCACCACATAACTGTTATTATCTGCAGATTCCTCACCCAGCTCCATTTTGACAAGATTTAATATAATGTAATATGCAAAATGCATATTTAGCCTTTTTTTTTTAACATTTTGTTATGGCATATTGACTCCCATCATCAGACCATACTCTGGAACTGAAGAGATTGCTGCTGTTTGTGGCACGCATCACCTAAATTTTATAGAGTGCCTTCCAGTCTTGATTTTCAGTTGCAGCAACCCACCAAAGATGTGCTGTTTCACGGCTTGGGGCTCTAAGTCACAGGAGTTAAAGTGCATCTTGGAGGAGTAAATTGGGTTTTTTTACTTTAAATTGAGGGAAAGTCATAGTTGGGGTAGAGAAGAAATAATAAATCTGCTTTCTGGAACAAATAGCAGCTCTCATGCTTTCCAGCAGTAAAATCAGGAAGAAAGGCCTGAAGACAGGAACATTTAAACAAACAAGTTGAAGATCTTAAAGAAAAAATGACAGTGGGAGCTCCGGAAACTGTTGCCAACTTTCCAAGAAAGCCTCCTTTGTTTGTTTGGGTTGTTTTTGTACAGGAAGGAGGTAAGGGGAGAGAAAGCATTTTAAATACGAGTTTCCTAACCGCATGAGTTGAGGTAGGAGACTATGCTTTCATGCCGGTTGCATGCAGAGAAATAGGGTTTTTTTTAATTTTAAAGGGGAAGCTGTTAAAAAATAAACAGGAGCAGAAAAACAGAGAGTAATAATAAAATAACAGCAGAACATATGAAATGTGAAGCTTTGGGGAAGAGTAAACAACCAAAAATGCATCACTGGTAGATGTTTCTCTATCATAAGAAAAGTTCAGGAAAAGGAAATTGCCCAAATTTCTTATTCACGGCTTCTGTACCCCTTGGTGTCCAGAGACTCAACTATATCCACAGTTGTATCTGCACTTCTTTTCTGGGCAACGTGAGCTTTGGTTCCTGGAGTCTGTGCTTTATAACCTGCAGAGTATCTCCTTCCGCCGTACTCCTGCGATAGCTGAAACCCCACATGCAACTTTCTGTCTTGGATGTAGATCTGCCTTCCTGAGTTAAATGCTTCAGGAAGGAAAATATAACTATATTGCAGGTTCTTTTTTGCCTCTCCTTCTTTCTTTGTTTCATTTATGACCGTTTTGCAACTCTATGCCAAACCTTAATCCAACAGAGGTTCAACAAAGACATCTCTGTTGGAGACTGAGCTTGCCACAAAACTAAAACCACTCCATAAATGTGTTACTTATTTTTCACATCTAACGTATTCTCTTAAAATCTCTGCACTTCATTTGGAAGCTGAGCAAAATGGACCAGACTCCACTGTAATATTTCATTAACTTTGGTGGAGTGACACCACTCCTTTGGTGTGCTATGTTATTTAATACTTAGCCACAGACTCCACTGTCAAATGCCAGCATTCTTTCTAGAAAAACCACTATTCATGTTAAGAATTCACATTGCCATTTAATTATTAATTGTGATTTAATTGGCTGTCATAAATTTATTTGCCCTTCTATCTACAACAATGATTCTTTGGAATTGTTATGACTGCCTGCAAGTATAAGTAATAAGTTTGACTTCCATGCAAAGATGCTAGAACAGTGTTGCTGTTACAGCTGAGGTGACTGAAGGAAGTCGAGTTATGGAGTTAGTGGGAGGATGGAGAAGTTGCAGCCTTCCAACATTTCAAAGCACAATTATTTCACACCAGAGAAGAGTTAGGTGTAGACCAGCCAGCCAGAATAGTGACTGCAGTCTACACAAATATCTGTTCTTGTAAATAAAAATCAATAGAAAATAACGTAAAAAAAAAAAAAAAAAAAAAGAACAAAGGAGCTAAAAGGTGTTGCCTGTAAAAAAGATGGCTCAAGTAAACTGACAGGTCAGGTAAACTGGGAGGTTGCTGTGCATAGCTGAACTCTGAGTTTGAGCCATAAATCTGAGATGGCTTAATGCAATGTGATACCATCACACAACAGAAATTGGTCAGGTAATGCTTTATAAAAGCCGCATATTTTCTGAGCGTATGGCCACAGCACACTGGAGTTAACGAGAAGAGCTCTTCAGAAAGTAGTCCTGGAAGAGCCTGTCTGTGCTCGGAGCCCAGTCCCCCCAGCGCGGGCGGTCTGGCAACAGATTCGTAAGCCCAGTAAAGTCTCACATCCCTTCCTGTCACTCCTGCACATCACAAGACACAAACTCCTCCATGGAACACCCTATAACAAACACAGATACTTGCACAAAACGCCAAAAGCCACTAAACTATATGGAGGCGCATAAAAATAAATCTTTTTAGCTCTAATGTATGGCTATATATATATATATAAAATCTGTAAAAGAATATGTTATTCTCCCATTTCTCTAGTAAGTTTTCCACTGGAAAATGCATGCAATGAATGTAATAACATGTCCCAGGCCTGTACTAGAACCAGCTGCCGACTTCTGTACGAGCAAGTTGGCGGCAGATTTGATCCAGGTCAGTAGTTAGAGCGAGAACATCCAATTGAGTTACATAACTTGGCAAACTCCTTCCTTTTCCAATCTCCTGCATATTCAATGTACCTTTCTCCTAGCGACTTGAAAGTACAGGCTTTGGGGGAAGATTTAGCTTTAACTTTGGCTTTTCTACATCCTGCTCTGAAATAACCTCACCTCCTATCACCATGTCCTACACATTCACTTGGAAGAAGCTCCTTTTGTACACCGCAGAGTTTTTGCTCACATGGATCCAACCAAGCTGAGGGCCAGATGATACCTGGCTCCATTTGCAAGAAGGCAACTTCCCGTCACGCTTGCTGCTACAGACATTGCTCTCCATCTCCAAGGAAACAGGCAGGGAGAGACGCTTTCATTCCCCAGCCGCTTTCCAGCAATGCCGCCCAGGAAGGCTGGGGGTCCTCTCTCTAGGGCAACGCACTAGGATTTTCACATTCTTTCACCGCTGTTGCTCCCGAGCTGTTATGTGACCTTAGGGTGAGTCATTCCCCCCTCTCACTCTTTGGCATTTCTAATTTTTAACTCAGGAGACCTGCTTCCTGCCTTTTTTTTTTTTTCCTTTTTTTCTTATACTACTTTTTTAAAAAATATTTCAGAACACTGAGATTTTATGGCATTCTGAAGTTCTTCTGCTACTGCTTCTTGCAAAGTGAAAATGAAGGGAAAGTAATAAACTCTTTAATGTCTGTCACGGGCATCTTCAAAAAAGCATCCCTGGTGTCTGAAAGGAATGAAGAGCTCTAAATGCCAGAGGAACTCAATGAAAGAATGAAACCCCATCCTAATACAAGATTTCTCTTTCTTGCAACAAACAGTAGTGAAAGAGTTCTCAATTTCTTTATGCATCTGCATGTGTTGGGGGTGGGAGAGGATTGGTTTTAATTTTGTCTTTAAACGGGAGGGTCAGCCAGGCACAGGAAAGATTCAGTTTCTCCTCCCAAGACATCTTATCCCATGTGTTAGGCAGCTTCTGCCTCCAGCCCACCCACCTGCCTGGCCCCCTGCCATGTGCTCAAATAAACAACATTCACCATTTTCACACCTCAAAGTGTCGAGAGGCTTCTCTCTTGGCAATGGCAGAGCAAGGAATTTATGCCTGAACACTGCTGAGTGATAGAAAGACAGAAAAAAACCCCACAGAAGCACAAATAAAGAAGCAACAAGGAATCCCCCTCTGATGTTAATCTATTGTTCCAGTCCCCTGAGGAAAGCAAGAGATGTCAGACAGCCCAAATCTCCTACTTCTGGCTTGTGGTCTCACCATTTAAAACCTTGATTCTCCACGCAGAAGATGGAGATGATCCTCAGATCAAGGGGTTGCAAAGAGAATTAATTAGTGCTTGAAAGGTGCTTGCAAGAATGACAAATATTTGGAGTAAGTTAAAAAATAAATACAATATTGCCAACATTTTGGGGGGATACTGAATTCCTCAGGTGAGATTGTCAACATCTGTTGGGGTAGCTTTTCTGATTCAGTCCTTTCCCCTTTGCACTTCTACTCAAGGTTGCATTGCATGCATGGGAATTCATTTTCACATGTCCCCAGTAATTATAACTGCCTCAATTTTTGGACACCCATTGCCTTTACTGCGTTGTAAGTATCTGGAGACTTCACTGATTTCAACCAAATTTGTTGGCATTGAGTACCTTTGGAAACTGGCAGCCTTGTCAGTGTTTCATGGCATCCAGAACCAAGAGGGGTTTTTTCTAGATTTTTACAGATTTAATGATTCAGTCAAGGAAACATAGAAGTGATGTTATTTTAAAGCAGGAAAAAGAATCCAGAGTCCAAGCTCCCTGATTTAAACTCAGAAGAGTGTTTTTCTGAAGTATTTCTAGGGAAATGGCACATTTTTTATTTTATTTAAAGGAGAGACAGCATATTTTCATTAGCAGTAGTAAAACTTATCAAATGAAAAAGAAGCCGTGAATGCACATCCTTCTCCCCCCAAAACTCCCTTGACTTAATGCAGTTTTTATGTAACGCAACTTTCCTAGACCACTGATATCAGACTTTATTCTTTAGCAATTACTGGAAGTGCACAGAGTCATTAAGCATTAGGGCTTTTTCATCTCTCTGAAGGATTGAAATTTCCAAATCTAGGATAAGCAGTATTCTTTGCCTTTGATTCATTTACACTCAAAGGCATTTTGTACTCAGAGCAAGTGCAATAATTTAAACAAAGTGCTTTTTCTCACCAAAGTCTCGGAGTCACTAGTAACGACAACCTCAGAAAGGTGCACTCTCTCGAGCACTTGTGATGGCAGCAGCTCCCATTAATATCCTGCAGTCAGTCACATTTTCTTGCCTTATCCTCTCTTCAGTGTAGCCTTACATCACCTCCTCAGGGGAGCCGAGGGGCGAGCTTGGCTGCAAGTCACCCACCAGCAGCTGAAAGTTGTTAATCTCCATCAAAACCTCCACCCTACTTAACCTTTGTGGGTTCGGAGAGGTGGAGAATGGGACGCGATGATTCACGTCATGAAAAATGGGGTTTCATGCAGTTGTGCAAATGAATTTGAGTTTGTGTTGATTTATTTGCCATTTCTCTTTACATTGTGTCAAGCTTCCTTCAGGCGCAATATGTAATTTTTGTCACTTCTCTTCAGGCCAGATTTAGCTGCCCTCATTCCCGTCACTACGTACATTTTTGTGGCTGATTTTAGGGGATTGATTTCCAGAATAAAGCACTACTGGCTGTGTGGAAGAGGGGCTGAATGACACCTGCACGTGCTCACTCGCTTCAACTTTGCCTCCTTCCCTCAGGAGACGGAAAGCCTCGGCGGCAGGACTGTAAGCCTCAGTGCTGTCTCTGCCAGCTGCAGATTTTCCAGCCTTAAACAGATTTGTAGCAATCAGCGGTTCCCAGTTTCCAGAGGGACACAGCTACGTGTTCCTGGATCATTGCAAGTTTTTTTCATCTGAAAGCTCTTCCCCACAAAAAATAAAATAAAAAAATGCCAGGGTAAACTGCCTTTTTTCTCAGGTTCCCCTAAGCCTGCCCAGCGTCCATCAGCTTGTTATCTGCAGCTGCCCAGCACGATGAGCCCTCTCCGAAAAATAAGACCAAACCCAAAAGAAATAAAGCACAGGTAAAAAAAAAAAAAAAAAAAAAGGAGAATGGACCGACTCTTCCTTCCAAAAAGTAATGCTTCAGAATTTTAATGCAAGAGAAGCTTAGATATTCCAAAAGCTTTAAACCAGACTTGGTTCGTATTCTTTTATATTTCCTTGTGGATATAACATCTTTGTTGACAAATGGTTGGTTTAAAAAAACTCTTCTGAGAAAAAAAAATGCCCTTTGAAATTATTGACTTTTGCAATGTGGCCTATTTTTTTTTAGTGTAAATAAAAGGCTAATTTATTACAGCAAAATACATGGCACTGCAAACAAATAAGGATGTGAGAAAAAAAAATGCATTTATTCCACACAACAAAATGGAAACAATTTCAATTTTCAGGAAAATAATTTCCCTGTGGTTTTACCTGTTACACTTAGATATGTTGAACAAGTGTAACATGTAAGTTCTGACACATTTTTCAAATTACAAAGCCTCATCAGAAGCCTGAGCTGCCAGGTTATGTAATGCAGGAATGGGAACAATTGAGGTCAGGCAAAATCTGATGCTTGTATGATCTTAAGGTTATCCAAATAAAAACAACACTTCTGAATTACTGATTTTTAATAGTCCTGGGGTATATACAATGAGAGAACAAGTGTATTCAAGAAGAAGTAATAAACCTCCTAAAGCAGTTGACAGAATATAAAAGGCAAAAGAAAATACTCGGTCTTACAGGTATTTAAATTCAGAAGCATTAGATGGAGCTTGATATGACTTACAGATAAAAAGAAAAACTGTGAGTCTTAAATGTGCACAGATATACAAAGGAGAAAAAAATCACAGGTGCACCACAGGAACATCACTGAAATCCTTTCCACGTCGGGCTTTTCAACTAATTGGTCGCTGCTGCCTTTTGGCAAAACTCACATCCAATATGTGCTGACTGGTACAAGAGCTGGGACACCCTGGTGATGATACTCCTGGTGTAGACGGTGGATGGCGGGTCCCAATAAAGGAGAGAAACTCAGAGAAGAATTTGCATAAAATTAAAGAATATAGCTCACAAATTATGATCCATACAGTCCCCGGCTCTGTTTTTAACTCTGCCTAAAAGCATCTCAAACATGCGTGTCCTCATACAGATCCACCTGTCCTGTATCAAGAATTCTAACATCTGTCTCACTCAAGCTGGAACGGAGTCAAGGAATATTGAGGACCCCCAACTGATACCTTCACAGGATGCCCAAGCATAGACATAATTTTGCTCTTTGCCTTAAAATATCGTAACTTAGTGAACAGTGCATTCATCCAAGAGGTGTGGGTCCTGAGCTAAAATCCATCCTCAGCCCGAGAGCTTTCATTCTCATCTGTTCCACTTTGCAGAAGAAGACAATAATCAACAGCTGACGTATATGCATCATGTATGGGGTGATGCAGGAATATTACAGGTGAGGTACTTGCCATCATGCTGTTTTGAAGCTGCTACTCTTTGCAGCCAAGAATGCAGCAGTCAGGGGCCAGGAAAGATAATCATGTAATAAGAGGTGACTGCATACTTTTGCTGACAGATCAGAGAAAAATATAATTCTGGATTCTCTCTATTTTATCTGGACGGTTTAAACATGTTACATGATGACTGTTAAATTACAGAAACTGTCCCAGGAAACAACTGCGAACCAGACCTTCCCACGCCAAATTAAGCACCATGCTAGAGAGAGACACGTTTATGCCTTTTTTTTTCTCTTGTACACATATACCGAGTAGTAGCATTAAGAAGTGAAGTACAAAATACCCAGACTTGCCCAAAGTTGAAAAAGATTAAGCTTCTGTTCTGTGAGGTGTAAGATGTGGGCTGAAACCCTTTCCAAATGAAATGGGCAGGGAACTAAGTCTTCCACTTTCATGTTAGGTTCTTCAGCCACCACTAAACAATGTGAAAGGTGAGTAGAGCCACAATGCAGTTTTAAAAGACAGCAGCAAACTCTGATCATATTTTTCAAAGAGAGGGAAGCTGTTCCAGTAGACTCCTTTTATGCAAGGACAGGTTAAATATTTGTACATTCTTAATGCAAGGACCGGGCGCATGCATCCAGCTCAGGCGTTTATACGGGGAGTAATCCTTCACAGCATCAGGTTTGCTCTGTCTCCTTACAAGTCTGTAATACTACAGAAACCATGGACTAGCTCAGCATTCATGAAGCAGCTTTGAAGACAAACAGACAACTAATGCATTAAGTTTAGTGCTGCCAAATAACTGGATGAGTGGGCACAGTCATTTCTCTGTGGTCCTCCCTTCCCCTGAACTGCAGGGAACTTGCACAAGACTGAGGTGACTCGCAAGACCAAAAAAGGTACCAAATGCTAGAAAACAAGGACTGGAACAGGCAGAAGCTGGTGCTCTGGGACCCTTGGTGCTGCTAAATAGCAACGGCTGGAGCATGGACGTCCAGGCTTGGGCACCTCTACTGCTGCATCAACTGTCCAACATCTCCTCTACCCCCAACGGTGTACGTAACACCTCTAACGCTGTCTTGCTTCAGCTCTGATGCAAACCTCACAGGTGGCAACCAGAGCTTTCCAGAGTTTTGAGGACTGTGGGAGACTTCTGTTGAGTATCCTATCCCTGAGAGAGAGTTTCATGGTCCACCGGCATATTTTTGTCAAAGATGCTCTGTATTTAAGGGTACTCAGATTTAATCTCAGCGAGTTTAATTTTGTTTTGGTACTTGTGGGATAACTCCCGAATGATTTTCAAAGGGCATGTTTATTTTTTATTTTGCGTAATCCTTTTTCTTTTGTGCAGTGTGTGTAGCATAATTACTTTGCCCATTTGCCATGCTCAAGTGGTTGGTACAATTTTGCTGGCTATCAGTGTGTCCATTTGTTTAACATTTCTTATGCTGAAAGAAACTGATATTTTATTAGATGCTGTTCTGTGGCAGGTTCACCAGGTCAGTGGTGGGACATTATTACATCAGATCGCAATATAATACTAAACTGCTTTTGCTTAATCATGTTCTATCTTCCAAGGGGCAAATGCTCCCATCTTCTCCATTTTTTTCCAACTATAACAGGCTCAAAAAATGTCAGCTTAACACTGCTCTGAAAATACATATAAACATAATGCCCCATTTCAGAACTACAAGGTAACAAATCAGATTTTTGCCCCAGAAAAATGGCTCTGAGAAATACACAGAATAATGACCACATGCATTTATTTCTAAAGCAGTTTCACTGGAGCACTTTGATATGAGCATAATTAATCGTAGCATTGTGCAACAGAGTGGGACAAGTAGGAGAAAAGTATTTTGAACATTTATGCAAACAAAAGGCTGACCAGTTTGTTGCTGAGATATCTGTAACTGAGTTTTGTTCAAGAACGTTCAGGTGGATGCACTGATATTTATCACATCGCGGGCAGAAAACAAAAGCTTCCCAGATACTGTAAACGTGCCAGAATAGTCTCAATGGGACTGCTCTCACAAACATTTTGGAAAGCTCTCTTTTCAAAAAAATCACTTGGCTAGTGGATTATATCCTATTGTGGCCGTGTCTCATCGTTGCATGTGATTAGATTTAGTGGGTCAGTGAAAATGATTTTGGGACACGCAGAAGTTGTGCGCTGTCTGCATCATGGGATGGTCAAAGGGGGAACAGAGGGAAATATAATGGTAATCTGAAAATGATTGACTGTGATGCAAATAAGTTTAGCTGAATTAGTCAACTTGTTGAAGTGTCTGGGAAACTTTCACTCTTGAGACAGTCAATTTGTATCAGTTTTCAGTAATGCATAATAAAATTACCCCCAAAATAGAAGTCAAGGTATGGGTAAACAACCGCCTGTAGCTGTTTTACCAATGAGCTATAGACTGTTCTCTCAACAACAGTCACTGCCTGTAAAATCACCCAGGTTGGAGGAGACCTCAGGAGATCTCTA
>JAOBAS010000052.1:44458443-44472878 GCA_025311575.1 Elanoides forficatus
GTACTTTTCACCCTTGTGTTAGTTCATTACACAGTTAACTAGATGAATGATGAAGGAATGGGGTTGGAGGAGACCTCAGGAGATCTCTAACCCAACCTGCTGCTCAGAGCAAGGTCAGCCGAGAGATCAGAGCAGATTGCCCAAGGCTTTGTCCATTCAGCTCTTCAAGGACAGCGTGTACTCATATTCAAGTTCTATATGTGTTCCATGTATGAAATAAAATGTGTTCATTTAAATTAAGATGTTTTCAGTTAACTTGTTTTACCTGGTGTTTGCATTGGGATAAGAGCATGCAAAAGACCAGTGTGTGTAGTTCAGCTGATAAATGGCATTGCATTAACCACAGTAACGTGAATGCTCGCAGTATTTCTAGAGGGACCTACCTGTACAAACAATATTTAACCAAAGAGACTGTTGGCCCAGCTTGCAGCTTCTAGATGCTACTGGAAAAATAGGAAATGAACACTACGATAACTGAAGCAAATAATCAAGCATCCTATGGGCTAGAATCAGGTTCTTACACAGTAGCCTTTATAAATTTATTTCCATCTTATGTTAAGTACAGTTGCAGAGCAGCTTTAATTTTTAACACTACATACTTAGTACAAAATAGATTATATTGGTGACGGCAGTCCCTTTTTGCAAGGAGGTGGTCTCATAACTATGGAATGCACCAAAATGTATCTCTACAACTTAGCTATGTGTACAGGAGTAGCTACCATGTGGACATGGAGAGATTATGTGTCTGAAAGAAGAGCTGGCTAGCAGTGTATTTCTATAGTGTGTACATTTTTAAGGCAAGGTAGGTCTCTCTAAAGAAAGAAAACAAAGTATTACCCAGGGCTGTTTGGGACATTTCTAAGAAATTGCCTTTTCTTTGATAAAATGCAGTGTCATCAAACTTTTCTTCTTTTTCTTGAAGCAAACTAGATATCAGTTTTCTCAGAAAAGACATTTGGGTGCAGGCAGAATTTGTCAAACTGAGGAAGAATGGGAATAAGGGGCACAGAGACACCGTCAGCTATTCCAAAGAGTCATTAGTTCAGTGGAAAAGAAATGCCAGGCACTGCATCTTGCATTAGTAATACAAGTAGGTGAATTTGTGTGGTCTAGGTGCTGTAAAGTAGCAACATGCAACACTACTTGGTTTCCTCTGTCTACATTTTTTGTTTGCACCAGTTTGTAAAGAGAGTTCAAGAGGAACCTGAGCTCCAGCTATCTGCCCTTGAGATCCTGTCTGAACCACTCAGGTGTTGATATCTTGAAATCTTTTGGAAATCTTCTGGATTTTACTTTGCATACAATTAAGGGAATGTTTGTTAGAACATACAAGGACTTATTTTTCAGTCTGTTCCTTTCCAATCTTCTAGCTAGCAGACTTACCTGGGAAATAAGTCTTTGTCTTTCTTTCTTTTCTTCTTTCTACTTTCCTTCTCTCTCTAATTTTTCACAATTAATGTTGTTTTGAAGTTCATCTCTATACACACAGATACCATTCTTCAAACTGCAAGCATTTTTGCAATGACAGAAAAATTGCTTCCTACCCTGCTCTGATATTAACTGGCTGGTACCTCAGGTTTGATCCCATTGCTGCTCTCTGCACATAAATCTTGTTTAGTCAATAGGATTCGCCTGCCTGAAGGAATGCACCATCAACTGCATAGAGAAGCATAAAATAGATTTTTGTGCTTCAGATGCTTAAAATGTGTTTGTCAGGAAATAATTCCCAAAGCTGTATTTGGCTAATATTTCTTTTCCTTCACTGAACTTTTTCTTATACTTTTTGCTTGCTGAAGGATATGAACTTTAGGCTCATTTATCAAGTCTTTCGGTCTAAATTTTATCTTCCCTTCTATTTTCTGAGTTTGCTGTATTTTAATATTTATTTTGTCATCTTTATTTTAACATTTTGGCATGATGCATTCTCTCACAAGAAATTTGTATAAAGTAATGCTAATTCACCAGTCATTGATTGAGGTAGGTTATTCTAAAGTAATCCAGCACAAAAACATAACATTGCACAATGAAGCAGTCTGGCAATATTAAAAAAACCTTAAGAGTAATGGAATATAGTAATAAAGTATAATAGCTAATAGTGCAAAATTTTGCTAGCACGCTCTGCCAGTGATGTACCTCTACAGGTGCTAGGTATGATACATCTGCACGTGTGTTACAGTCATTGCAAATGCCATGAAATTCTCTAGGATATAGCAGGCAAATTGGAGAACCCACAGTGTGAAAACCAGAGAGGACTGTAATGAATATGAAATATATTCAATAACGTGGCCAGAGGGGATACTTCCTCCAAATGTCCTTATCTGCCATTTGGCTGGCATCCTTTTGGTTGGGTATGTGCCTTCTTAGTGATACCTACCTCTAAGTTTGAATGTTATTGACAGTTATTTTTAAAAGTGGTTAAGCTCTTGAACTGAGTTTTTGTAGGAACAGGTAGCACATGTTAATTATAAAAAAAACCCTCAAAAATTTACTTCTATCAATTCATCTTTTAGACAGTGACTAACCCCATAACGTGTGCTGCAGGAGAGACGAAACTGAGTTTTTCAATTAGTATGTTTGTGCTGCTTATTTTAATGTTACCCTCACATCTTTTTTTCTGTATCCTTTCTCTTTCCAATAAATTACTTCTGAAGGGGGGTGACCACAGCTGGTCACAATGTTCAAGGTGACGGCACAGCATCGACTTAGGCCATGGCATTATAATACTTCCAGCCTTAAACCCTAACCCTCTCTTAATGCATCTTGACGTTTTGTTTGCTTCTTGATCACTGCTGTGCACTGAGCAGATGTTTTCATGGAGTTGTCTACAGTGACAGCAAGATCTTTTTCTTGAATGATTACAGTTAATTTATAATTCAGCTATGCGTGTAAGCAGTTGAATTGTCCTTTCCAGCGTGTATCACCTTGAATTTATCTGCAGTGAATTTCCTCTGTCATGAATGTTGTGCAGACAGTTTAGTCTGGCCATCTAGAATTCTCCAAAGCCTTATTCAGTCTTGGCTGATCTAAATTATGTCACATAAAATACACTTTTCCTGGCAAAAAAAATGTTTTGCTGCTAAAGGCCTTGTTCCAGATTATTAACAGTATTTATTGCTATTTGTCTCAGCTACTGCCCAGACTATGCAAGATATTTTCCAAGTCAAAAAGAAAGCAAGAGATGTTCTCCAAGGAGTTCAACTATTAAACACAGTTTTGAGGCAAGTGATCTACAATGTAACTGCAATACTCAGGACGATCATTAGCTACATCTTGTTAAAAAAAAAAAAAAAGGCAAGCCATAATTTTTAATAACTTTGGGGGAAAAACCCAACTGTTCCCCAATACACTTTAGGCTACTCAGTGTACATAGCTAGTATCCCTGTATGCAACATTACAGAGTTTCATCCCTGTTGTGGATTCTTGTGGCAATCGTCCTTCTGTGATAAAACGTGACTATCAAGTCTGCCCCTTTTTTATCTTTTTACCAGTTTCTAACCCCAGGCAGAACTTCACCCCACGATAGATTAGTTTCTTAAGCAGCTTTTTGTAAGGAATGCTGTTAAAAGCTTTTTAGTAAGTAATGTTAACTGCTTCTCCTCTAACCACTATTTTAACAACATCCTTAGGCTCAGACTCAGCAGTCAGTCTGTATTTAGCAGAACACTTCATCACAAGCTAAAAACTAAACACATGCCATAGTGCTTTGCCAAAGAGAGTTGGACTTAAGCATGTTTTCAGCTTTGCTAAACAGGTGACTTACAGAGTTGATTAAGCAGAAGCTAAGTAGAGACTTTCATGTTCAAAGTACTCTTTATATTGTCTTCGTAATCTCTCAGCCTTCGTCTTTTTTTTTTTTTCTCCATCACAGCCACCTGCGATGGATGTAATACATTGATTGTAATCGTCCCTGGACATTGCTTTGCTTTGCTACCTACCTGCCTACCACCTAGTTCAAGAAAACACCTGTCCCTCTTGGGTTTTCTAGAAGAAATGCTGTAGGTATCTATAGTACTACTGCTAGTAACCTAGTAGCTAGTAGCATTTCCAGTAATTTGGAAAGGCAGAGAACCCACCTGTGTGCTTGATGACTGTTTGTAAGTGTAATATCTTCATGGAACTGAGATTGCCACATTCCTCTCCTGTATAGCCTTGGTGGAGAAGCGGCTATCCATTTTGCCTGAAAGCGAGATGAAAAGTGTTCATTCTTCTGTAGCTAGTTCCCAGTGAGGGAAAGTTTCAATATGTCACTTGTGCCTGCAGAGGTCTAACATTCACAGTAGCGCACAGATCACCCAAACAGCTTTCGAATGCAGTTCTGTTTCTTCCTTCTTTCCCCAATTTATGCCATACCAATATTCTGCAAATTATTTCAATGTCTGGGAACAGAGAAGATTGATGTCGATCAGGGTTCTCAATTCCCCCCATCACCAAGTTGGCAACGATAGCCAAATAGAAGAGCCTTTTACAGCACTGAATAAAGAATAAATCTATAAAAATTTAATTAACCTCTGCAGAGCTTATGGAATCCTAACTGAGTTTAATCACAGTTTTTTTAAGTTAGGAAATGCTTGGCATATTTTTGACTCTTGTACAACAGTTTGAATTGGCTATATATACAAATCAAATTTGTAAAATGAAATTAATAGATGCTGTTATTAGGATTTACTGGTGTAGGAATTGCCACCTACATGTACAAGCAAAAAAACCCATTTCTTCTATAAATACAGCTTTTATTTATTTTTCTAAAACACAGATAACTAAAAAAAACCCCAAAACAAACAAAAAAAAATCAAAAAAGGTGACATGAATCAATGCATGGAAACAAAATAGTAACATACTTTATTTTCTATTGACTGGACTTACCATGGCTTGTGCTCTTTTGGTCCCATAGGTGTCATTGTGAGTTACATCAGTTCATGTTGAAAGAGTGGATTGAAAATGAGTTGGTCTGGATTAATCCACCCCCCTCCTCTGTTTCTAAAGTTAAAAACTTTTACTCCAGAACTAAATACCTATGAAAGCTACCTTTTATATTTGTAGTTGTTTAAGGTTGTCACGTCTCCATCTCAAGGTCATTGACCAAGACTCATTGAGCAAGGTAACATGTACAAAGCCGGGTGGGGGAGAAGATGTTTTGGCATTGAGAGATTGGCTATGAGAATGGAAGGAGACAACTGAATCAGAGGGAAGTATGAGGAAGGAATGAAACATTGGTGGTCAGCTTGGTGGAGTAGCTTTACTAAGCTGGTGGAAAGGAGTCAGGAGGCAACTCCTTGCTGTGGGGACAGACACAGATAGGCATAGATAGTCAAAACCTTCTTTTCTATGTGTATTCTGTCCTTTTCACCCAAGCTGTAAGTGAAATACATGTACATCTGATGCATTGGTGGCTCTTTTTAACAAAGTGGAAAGGAGTTCTTGAACCTGCTTTTCTTCCTCTACAATTAAATCCTTGTCCAAGTGTTTTTCTCCTTTTCTAGAAGCCAACAGGAAGAATCCTAACCTGACCCACACTGCTCACATAAGATCTTAAAGTCAGACAGCAATGTCTCGTGCTCTAAAGAAGTTTCCTGAAGAAGCCACGTGTGACAATCAAAGAACCATAGGTTTAAAAGGCATCTCAGGTGAGTGCATAGTCTGTTGTCCTCTCTTAGCACCAGCCAGGCTTTCTGCAAGAAGAAGGATTTCCATAGAATCACCATAGAGTAGCAGTGCAAGAACCACAGAGAGAATCAGTCAGTCATTGCCCATTCAGTGCTGTCATCCCAAGGGAAAAAGCAAGGAATTTTTCTATTAAAAAATATTGGGCAACATAACTGTCCCTCACCTCCTCAGGGGTTTGAAGGAGCAAAGTATTTGTACTTTTGGAGGTGGTCTGAGGGGACCAACCCCTGACTGAAAATCTGGCCCAGAAGCTCTCACACACAGTTTCTGGATCTGATACCTGCCTTTCTCATCTCTCTCTCCTCTCTCTTTCTGGCTTTCTCTCCCATGATGTATTTGTTTCTTTAAAATTTTGCTTTTCTGCAGACATTTTAATTTCTCTTCCTGATTTCTTTGAGTAGGATTTTAAGACCAAAATAAGGATATATGAAAGCTGTCATTTTTTCCCTATTTTCACCATTAAAAAGCTTTTTTTGTCTTTTTAAATGAACTTTGCTTTTTGACTAAGATAGATTCATCATAAATTTTCTATTTGCTTAAAGAAAAAATAAGACATATTTGTTTTCCATTCATGAACTCACTTGTTATCTTCAAGACTTAGGATGTAGGCTCAGAATATCTAAAAGACCACGTAAATCTCGAGAGTAAATATCATGGCCAAAAACTTCATTTCTTTATCACACTATGACTTTCTTCAATACAGTAAAAGGTCAGATATGCAGTAAATTCACTGAGGACAGGACATTTTCCTTATAAATCTTAACATCTTCGTGTCAAAGTGCCAAATACTCGCTTTATTTTTCTATTTTTTCACCCCTCCATAAAAATGTATCAATTTACTAAAAGACACCCAGCCTCCATGTACCCTAATTAATATCATTCTAAAAAATAAAACCAAAACCAACCCCACAACCCTTCAGAATAGAGGCACTGCACTACACATGCTTGTCTTGCTACAGAGACAGGAGAAGAACAAACGTGACAAAGGATATTATGTTGCTTAGTGTGGTATCAGAAAGTGTTCAGATGTTTTGGAGGTGATCTCAGCATCTATATAAAAGACTCCAAAATGAGTGAAAAGTGATTTTGGACTAGTTCCAAAATTTAAAGTCTACTCATGAAACACAGGTAACATTTTTTTCCCTATTCTAACCTCAAAACACTTATATCAAGAGCTATTGTTTACACCATGCAGTGTTTCTCTTCTCTGTCTAATCAGAAATGGAAGAGCTCAATGCAGAAGTATCTTATTTCAGATCGTCAGCTGGCAAAAAGCATCCAGTCTCCATTACATACCTATTTGCACCAGCTGAGGTTCTGACCACAGAGGTTTTCCTGCCAGTGAGTAGAAAACAAGCATTCATGTGAAGCAATAAGAGTAACCTGGAAGCTACAGAGCCCTCTGGAAACTATTCACGGCTAGAACAAAAGAAATGCTTTATGTTCCTATTTGCAGAAGCTCTTAACTTTTGGACAACTCTATAACACGGGGAAGAGGGAAGCAGGACCATCCACACTTGCAGTACTGCATTACTCGTGATTAGGGAAAACAGATTAAATATGGCTCAGAGCTTTTAGTGACTCATTTTTCATTCCATATGTGCAGTCATGTGCTTTAGTTACTGTTAGTCCAGCTAGAAAGGATGAAGAGATAGAAGAAATCTAAGCTAATGTTTGAAAACCCTTTAATGTAAAATAAGCTAAACGGTGTTTTCTGTAATTGGACAACAACATAGTTGATATATCGTAGTTTGGGATCTAGGGGCAAATGCTGGACCTGTTATGGAGATGGAGATCTCTATTTTGCAATGGCAAAATCCCTCTACTTGCTTATAGACTGTGTGTGTTATAAGGTCCTTGATTTTTAACTTGCATAGAAACACTATTGTTCATTCTGCATCCGGGTGAGAACACACTAATCTCAGGCAAGAAAAATTCCACCTTTAGGCAAAATGGAGAAAAAGCCCCAGAAGCTTTACATGGTTATGTTTAAAATAATATAGTGGCTGCTTGAAGCCATTCAGAGATTCTGAAAGTTGGAAGGAACTCAGGGAGAGAAATAGACTGAAGTGCAGGTGAGGAAGGCATAAAAATGCAATTTATCACCTGCTTATGACGTTTATTACATGAATATCAACACCAGGTGGGTTTTTAAATGAGATGTGCATATATTCCTCAGCCTTTCCAGCAAAACATCGCCAACCTTCATTGTAGTTTAGCACTGGATGCAAGTGCATTAGAATACAGGATACCGGCACTTCTCAGTATATCAAATATATATACTCACATTTTGCAGTAATGGTCATTACCATGGGCTATAGGACAAATAGGTTTCAATGGGTCTTTTAAAATTCCATTTTAAATACTGCCAGGAAATGACGAATGTGCTCTCTAGTTGCCGGGAGAGCTTGGGAAAGGAAAATGTATTATCCAAATGTGCATTTAGCTCAGAAAGGGCACTGAATACTCCTAACACTTGTGAGCAATACCATGAGATTAGCTCACGGACTAGGCTGTCAAGGACTTGTCCATTTATAATGTTTAATTATATATATCTTATGTTATAATTACACCTTGTTAATAGTTTTGGTTGTTCTATTGTCAAGGCATTTTAATGATTCCATTTCCAGATAAACCATAACAAATAAAAATTACCTATTAAGATTATTATCTTTTCCAGTAGAAAACAATTTATCCCCAATTATTTTTTTAAAGGGTCGCTAATTCTTTATTCTTTTCTGCTTACTTTAACAAGGCTTCTTTGCTGAGAGTAAACATATTTTCCATCCTGGCTCTTAGCCAAAGAAAGAAAAAAGCTGGAGGGTAAAAGGAGAGAGAATCTTGGTCATTGATCTGTAGCCTTCATGAGCATAAAGGCATAATAGTTATCTATCACTTTGTTCTGCATTTCCCAGGCAGGAAATATGGCCATTACAAAGAACAAGCATTGCCATACCTGGTGATACATATCAAGCATAACCATTGCTGTCAGTTGGCTCTCATTATTAAGAACAGGACTCCTTTCAAAGCCAAATTTAATTTCTTTTTTCCATATGTTGGAACTTTTCCCAATTTCCTTTTGTTACTCAAAGCACCATAACTTGGGATTCTTAGGTTGCCTTCTATCTATTGCTTCTTAGTTACTTTTTGTGGAGAAAGGCACTTTTACTATTAGGTGTTTTATTTAGGAATTAAGTGTTCAGTCTTCATTCCACATGTAAGTGATTGAGAGAGGCAGATACTTAGCTTGGATGCTCTGCCCTTTGGCGTCCCCATGGGCCATAAACTATGCATTAGTACGTAAGTTAAGAGGAGTAAATTTCTCTTCTCTAAGGGCTTATCAGAAAGTCCCATTTAAGATCAGGGTCTTGCTAAGCTAAATGTGGTATAAACACAAAGGAAGAGATGGGCCTTGCTTACCCAAAGAAGAAACAGAGACACAGAAGTCTGAAATGGCATTGCTAGTTTCTGACAAAATCTTTTGCTTGGATCTTAAGACTGACCTCTTTCTGCCCCCTTCTTGGCTTTTCTCTACAAGTCATTGTAGGGAAAACAAGAATAGAGTTGATAAGCATACCCACTGGCACCAAGAGGAGACTCCAAATCCTGCTCTGTGACCTCCAGAAACAAACTTAGTAGAAAAGTAAAATAAAATTTCCATCAAAAAAGTAGGAAACTAGTAATCAACACTCATTGTTTATATTACAGTGGTCCTTTAGAGGTATTAGGTCCTATGCAAATGCACAGAGACTTAGATCAGGTCCTCAGATAGTGGAAGTTATAGCTTTCAATGGTTCTTGGGTTTTTACTTTACAGGAATTACACTGGTTAGCACCAGATGTAGATGTGATTCTATTTCTAGCTGGCATTCTCATCAGGAAGTTTCTCATACCTGTTCAAATCCTACTGAGGGCCTAAAATAGATGCACTGAGGTCACATCTGTTCTGCACACAGAGAGGCTGGGGTGGAAACTTCAAGGCAATGTGAATAAAAAGGGATTTGTCAGTATTGTGGTGGCTATCAGTGGGAACTCTGCCTGTCGGCATAGCTTCAGAGTCAAAAACCCGCTCACTCTATGAGAGATTATCATGGGTTTAGCTAACCCAGGTTCTAACAAAGCAGTCATGAATGAAGAAGTGGAAATGAAGAATGGCAATGTTTTGGCTGCATCGTTTGAGTTTTTGGGAGGCTTTACTGCATTTTTTTTAAAGGTAATAACGTGCAGATCCTCTAGTTGACTGGAGCTTTTCCACTGGTAAGATTGTGACTGGGAGCCAGAAGTTCAAGACTGTGATGGGGAGGAGGGAGAATTTGAAGTGAAGCCTCCGGTGGGGTCATTGTACGGCTTTTGTGTGGGGTTTAAATATATAGACTAGAATTTGGAACTAGGCTGTAGCAAGTGTAAGGTGGGATGGAAGAAGAAGGAATAGTGCTTGAGGTTTGTTTTTAATTGCATCCTCCATGCTTGCTTATGTAGCAGGATTTTGGACCTGAAGAAATAAGCTCGGTCTCTGTGGAGGTGTTGGGAGACCCAGCTGAGCGGGACTGGCAGAAGAGAGAGGGATCTCTGTCTCCGTACAAACTGATCCCTACTGCACTACTCCCCTCCTTTGCTCACGGTAAAAGCACAGTCAGATCTTCCTCAGGATAAAGTCCTTCAAATTAGGCCCCAAAGCCATAGAAATTAAGATGCAGCTGTGATTTGCAGCCACACCAGGGCACGCGTAGGCTCTTAGTTAAGTTGGATGCCAGCCCTTTCCCAAGGCCAGACAACATTTTCAGGAGCAGGGATGTAGCAGAGGCCATAATTGCTTTGGGGGAAGCCTGTACACATTCGTGTGCACGCAGGCTCTCATCCGTGTGCTCTGGATGCCCTTCGGCTCACCAGCAACTAGTGATTAAGGGGGACCTAGGCATAAGCTGTCTCTTCTGAACCCACGGTACAACGGGGTAGCTCTTGTGCCTCAGGTTTTCGTGTGCCTTTGTTGTCCTCCCCTCAGCTCCTGTAACACCAGGGGTCTGGAGCAAGAGCCTCATTTACCAGGAGGCAAAATATCACGGGATGTGAGAGAGCAGGACAAGCCCTCAGAAAGCTGGAGAGCAGCAGAGAACAGCAGGATAAAATTGGGGGCAGCATGGGCCTGCTTTGCCAACAAACAGCCGCTACTTATGATACAGTCTCCTATTAAATAATGATGACTCACTCTCCAGACAGTAATTTATTTATATGCCTTCTTTAATGTTTTGCAAATCACTGCTTTAAAAAATGCCCAGCTGGAAGACAGGAAGGCTTGGGAGACAGAGAATCAGCTTGATAGAGAATCGGATTAAATAAAAATGACATGGAATTTGACAGCGAGTGCACGTGGTTGGAAATAAAAAACATAACCATCCCCCAAGCAGAAATGCAGCCTCATTGCTGGGACTGGTTGCTGTAGCTTGAGAGACCAAGTTTTTACTGTATCTAGTGAAACAAAAAATTGAAAAAGATAGGAAGAGGAAAAGAGGCATTGGCTTATATTTAGTGACAGCATTTCTTCCAGTTTGAAACACTGATGAGCTTACATTTTTTCAAGCCAGAAGGGACTACTTTGATATCATAGTCTGAATTTTGAAAAATATGGCTATGCCTTGTAAGGACAGACCAGTGGAACCACTGAGAGACAGAAAAAACCTTTTAAAGTGTAATTAATGTTGCGAAAATGTGGATTGCTCACAGACAGAAAATTAGCATATGGGCCATTGGGGAGCCTTCAGTGCTTGTTGTAACAGGTGCAACACTCTGGGTTTGGTATCTGGATTGGCAACAAGGTAAGGACAAGTGAATGAGACCAGGCTAAATTTCCTATTTGATTTCTAATACTGCCACGGAGGATTTCCCATGCCTGTGTGCCTTGATTCCCCTGAGAGGGTAACACTTTCCTTTGTAAAGTGCATCAAACTTCATAGGTACAAACTGCTTTATAAAGGGCCAAAGTGGGGATTTCCAAGGGACTGACTCTGTTGCAAAGGCAATGGGGCTGAGCATCAAACGCACTATTAGTGCTTTTGAAACTCTCCCCTAAATGCAATTAATATTAAAGCACTTCAACCCATGCCCTCAGTCACTGTCCCTGTTGCGTTCATGCCTATGACTTGCTGGAAGTTACTCCAGTAGCTGTGCAGCCTGGAACAGCCAGCTCCTTTTGGCATTTTGCTTTGTGATGATTATTAACTTTAATATATCCTGCTTTTATTGACACTGCTTCCAATAACCATCCACTTGTCTTTACCCGTGCCTGGGTGCACAACCTGCGTTCTGAGCTACTCTCACTATTCAGAGCTGGTGCTTAAAACCCAGACAGGGATTTTATTGTTTGCTGGACAGCAAGAACTTGGCCAACTGCATTCAGTCTCTTTACAAGCTAAATTACAGTTGCTCTGACAACATGGTCAAACAACAAGACTGTCTATTGTCCCTCTTTAAAAGGCATCAGATGCTTCATTGCAGATTTAAATGTAGCCAAGGTCATGCCTGCATGGGTGGTGCAGGCAGTCCCAGCCTCTTCTGCCCAAGCTCTTAGCTGCCTGGATATGAGCCAGCTCCTGTCAGGAAACCATAAAGCTCATAAGTCTTGCACAGTTAGTCTTCTCCAGAAGTACTAATGCACTAATGTGGTTATGCAACTTCTGGATGGGAGAGCAATGAGAGAAACTCAGGTCTTGGTGCGTGTTGATATAGTAATGCTTTCCCCTCAAATGTTCATGTATTGAGGCTGCACTTAGTTTGTGCTTTCTAAAAAGCTGCTGGGAAAGTCTGAACCCCTGTATTTTATTCCCCCTCCCAGCCACTGACGTTGAGATCCCTGTTGCTTTGGTTCACGTTCTCTGCACATATTTTTTTTAGGGGTATCCTGAGCTCCTCTGAAGATTCAGAGGTCCTTTGGTTGGAGGCCAACTGCAAGTGGAGAGAATATCTTATGATCATCAGAATTCCTCTAATTCCAGCATAATAAAGGAACACAGAATGGTGTATTTTCATGTTAAGTTAATATTTTCCATGTTGTTTTAGTTATCAGGAGGGCACAGTAACAAATCAGTTAAAAACCATTTTGGGATAAATCCAGAGGTGCAAAACCAAATGGTGCTCTGGATTTGTGCCACAACCTGTACTCAGGTGACCCGCTTGTCCCTGGCTGAGTGGTTGTCCTGGCTGGAAATCTCATTGCCTATCTTCAGCCTTTGCAAAATTTGTCACCTTATCTTAGGAAGACATGTGTTTTTAAGGATAAAACGAATGCACCTCTGGAATTACCCGATGCTCTCCATTGGCTATAGAAGGGGCACACCTACTTGGCTTTCACTAAACACCTAATTTAAATATCTATGAAGTGACTGAGCTTTAGACTCTGGCAGGCATTAGTAATGTTAGCTGCTGGACGCAGACCTGACATGGGGCTCTGATGTGCCACTTGAATTCAGACCTTTTTTACCATTAACATGTATTTAAGCAGTACTGTTAGAAAGACAATTAACCACAAAATTAGGAGGAAAACACACAGTAGCCAATGATCTTCTCAGATCTGCTCTTTGCTCCTGTGACTAAGCTTGTTGTTATTTGTGTTGAGCTTTTGCTGTGAACTTCACTGACGGAGAAACATTCACTGCGGTAACTGCTGCACAAAACCTATAGCTCCTTTTACACACTGGCTTAAGTCAGACCACTCCCAGGTCTGTGTTTTTGTGTCCAGTGATCTATCCCAGACCACAGCATAATTTTATTAATGCTGCATTTCTGTTCCATGTGTCCGCCAGCAATTCACATCAAACCCGTTCCATCAGTTGGTTGCAAAGTGCTCATCAATAAATCCTAGCCTAGTGGCTGCTTCAAAAAGCAGGAAAACATCTGGATTTGGGGCTCAGCGGTATGTTTAAGCCACTACCTATGGAAGGCAGGGCAGTACGTGGAGACACAGCACTGTAAGGGAGGGCTGTGTGCGCTGTAGCTGAGAGTGAGATTCCCCCAGGAGATCTGGGAAAACATAGGTGACAGCGCCCGTGGGATCTGCAAGCATGGATAGAGACAGAGGGAGGGGGGTATGGAGGGGGTGGTTCCTGCCATCTGGCTTTCTGTACAAATACACACATCCAGGACCTGCATGGGATCCAAGTAAATGTGACCTTTCAAGGTGCAATTCAATTGCTCTCATTATGATTATCGCATTGGGTGCTGTTATTCTCAATTTGTCTGCTTTTCTGCTTGTTACTATCTTTTCTCTTTTTTTTTTTTTTTCCCTGCTGTTCTTTGGCTAGATGGCTGTTGAGAGCATTCAGTTCCACTTAGTTTTGATTTCAGTGAAATACTTTTTGACGTACAGAAAAAGCTAGGTTGGGGATTTTGTTCTCTGTCCTTTTTGTGAGCTATGTGCATTTGCTCGTATACTACTGTGTGGACTATATACAGGCTCTGCTCCTCAAGAGAGAGGGAGGAATAGTGTTTTGATCTCCAGACACTTTACAATGTCATAATCTCTTTCTGCAACACATTCAAAATTTAACAGCAAGAAAAATTAGGATATGTGTGGGATGGACTATAAACCACAGCAGCGAGTCCTTGTAATTTCCCATCTCAAATGTGACCTTCAATAAGACTTAATTTTTATTTTTCTTTTCCCTTCCCTTTGCTCCAGAATTCATATCAACATTACAGCACTGCTCAATTCCTGCATGCCAAGCCTGCTTTCTTTTGGGCCTGGGGTCAAGATCCTGAATTTAGTGGAATTACCCCTGT
>JAOBAS010000052.1:44472978-44492391 GCA_025311575.1 Elanoides forficatus
AATTACCCCTGTGTAAGACAACAGTGAAGAGGGGATTGCAGCTCTTCAGCCTTGGCTCTTTTTCCTAAGCTCCCCTCTGGATGTTTTCTCAAGAAACATACACTTGAGGACTCTTTGGTGGATATCTGCTAATATGTTCATGGTATATGTCTCAAAATTTTGCACAAAATATGACGTAGATTAAAAAAAATGGCTTTTTGATAAATTAGTTGGTCTCTGGTGTCCTACTACTAGAATGAGCTATCTTTAAAAAAGCAAGAACTAAAATGTGGAACCTGTTGCAATGGAAAGTGGTCAAGAAAAGACCTAAGTTATAAAAAGCACAGCACTTCAGCACAGACTGCTGCTGTTGGGAAGGTATTCTTGACCTGATATCGATAATTACCACAACAATCAGTAGAAACTCACTTTCCCTCATCTCCCTCCAAGCAAATTAAAAGTATTATTTCCATCTATACCTATGCCAGAGCTGTTTTTTTTTTTTTTTTTTTTTTACTTTGATAGATATTTTTTTCATTCACTGGTCTTGGCCCTGTTTAAATGCAGTCTAATAAAGCCCAGAATGGTGGTAGATTCTTCTTTAATTTATCAAATTCCCATCTGGCAAGCTTTAGGCCGGGTCACTGATTTGCTTTCAGTCCCTGCCTTAATCTCCAGCTTCCCCATTATCTACCTGGAGTCTTCTGTGCGCAAAACTTCATTTTAAAAACATGCAGTTCCAGCCAGAAGGTTTATGCCAATTTTATCACCTGTTCTACCAGTCCAACCCTCATCTTTAGCACAGTGACACCACTAGCAACTTAGAAAAGGTCTTTTTTCACCTGTTTGCACTGTGAAGCTTTACTAGATTAATTGTTCCTAGTCTCCAAGTGTGTGACCTTATAACTTCAAAGTATTAAATCTCATCCCATTTCTGTTATTTCAGTTCCCATTCAATTATTTCAGTAGATTGCACTCCTCTGTGTCAGTGATGTCTCCCAGTTTTTGTCATCTGTTTAACTAGCATACTCTAATTTTGCCAAGTTTATTAGTGAAAGCATTAAACAAGATCATTGCCAGCACCCAATACTTGAAAGTCTCCTCAGAAAACCGCTTTACTTCTCCTTCAGCCCAGTCCACTGACATCTTCTAATTGCCTCTCATCCTCTTACTCACCTTGTAGCTACTGCTCTTCCCTTGTTCTTCCACTGAACTGTACACTTCCTTTGGAACATCTTATTAAGAATTTCACTTACATTTAAATGAACTAATCTAACATCTAAATCAGCAGTTTCCAGAGGATGAATGTATGTGAAAACAAAGAACTCTTTTCCGTATCAGTGACAAAGGGGAAAATGCTCTTCCCTTTATGACATCAAGGTTCATCACTAATGACAAATGTCACTCAGTGCTCTGTCCCCTTGGGAAGATGACATATGCTTTGACTATGAGGTTGGACTACATAAATCCCTGATGTCTTCTTCAAAAGGAACTTTTTCCATGATAAAAAATCAGAGTTGAGAGACAAGGAAAGGAAGACAGCTCCACTGCTTGGCTATGAGAACAGGCTTCCCAGATGGGCTGCACAGTCTCCAGCCTTTCTCTAGGCTGGACAAAGCCTTGTGTAACTTGGTCTGACCTCAGAGTTGATCTTGCTTTCCGCAGAGACTCATGATGGTCCTTCCAACCTGAATTTTCTTATGACCCTAGATCCCACATCTTACTTTACTTTAATTCACCTATCCAAAAATGATACATCTAGGCTCCGGGTTACCCACATCGTCGACAGAGAGAAAGACATTTCTCCAAAAGGCAAAGATTACTATATATACATTCCCAGTTTGAATGAATTGTCTATCGCTCCTCGCTTACTCCATAGAGGAAGCTTGTAAAAGCCCAGCTTAGGTTAGCTGTGACTTTACATGGTGAAGGTTGGTCAGATGAATCCTGCCTCAGTATAGTCCACTGTACCATATATTTCACAAGTTGCTAAGTTAAACATGATACAAAAGACTGGGTTCAGATTACAATTACATACATGTAAACCTTGACTAGTATGCCTCAACTGACATTTTTTTAATGGAAACGTTTTTTTGCTTCCAGAACTAAGAATGTGAAGAAAGGGAAAGGTCTCTGAATATCTTTTTTGGGTTTTTTTGGGGGGGAGGGGTGTTTGGTGTTTTTTATTTTTTTTCCCCAATATCATTTGAGAAGAGAAACTCCTCTTTCACTACTCTGTCTAGAATTGTTATGAAAAAGCTTTCTGCATGTACAATTTCAGACAACATAAAATAAAGCTGCCTGAATTGTTAGTAACAAACCTCCTGTTCCTCACATACAAGCAAACCAAACCACCGGGTGCATATAACATACCACACTGTCTGCACTCTCTCCCAGCCTATAAATAGTGACTGTGGAGGGAAAAACGTGGTAAAATATCACCTGGGGATAGAGGGTTACTGAGATTATGATGCAATGCCTGAAGCAAAAGGCTGAAATTTCTTCACGTAACACTGAGGCAGCTTTTCTTCTATCCTGAGGGCAATATTTCACTCTGCAGTTCCTCAAAACAAAAGGCCAAAGAAATATTACAGATTCCTCTTGCGATTTTTTGCCACACAAACCTGTATAGCCCACATGGTTTTATACCATTTCCTTTTAAACACCAGCTATTAATGAATAATGTGCAGGTTGAATGTGTTTCATATATGTAATAGAAAATAACCAGAAGAACAAAAAGCTCAGGCTGTAAAGTCAAACAAGTAAAACTCAGGAAATGCCACAGTTAAGGTTGTTCATGCAACTTGACCTCGACTCTCTTGTGGCTCTGCCCTGGGCTGCAGTTATTGCATGTTATTTTCCAAAGGCACATGTTGCAATTATGCTATTTCACTCTGCTTCTCTGTGCCCCCACTAAAAAGTATCGCATTTCCAAAAAGCTCCTACTCCACAGCCTGCTTATTTTCACTTTGAGTCTTCAAGCTTTCTGTCCCTCTTGTCTTCAACTTCTGCCCTTCCTGAAAAATAATATAAAACCAAATAAATGAACAAACCAACCAATGAAAGTAGGGCTAAAGTATACCTTGCAAAATTTTTTACTGTGAAGGTAGGAGAGCCAAGGGTATTGCTTACTTTAGCGTTATTGTGGCCCTTGTATGAGAAAGCTCTGTTGAAAATTATGTGAAAGGTGGCAGTAGAAATCTTTACATCCTTCCACAGGTCCCCTTGAAAAGAGCAATGTTTTCCATTGGATTACTGAGGGCTGGCGCTGCTTTGAGGTATTCAGAGCTCCAGTAATGAGTGCTGTTTCTATAGCCTATAGAAAAGTAAAACTCCCAAGGTTACAAAGGGTGTTTGCTGTCGTAGAGGTAGAAAGGGCACAAGGCACTGAGTCACAGCTCAGCACCTTAATTGCAGCATCATTCTGACAATTTTCCCATACTCTTTTCCTTCTTAATTCCTGTATCAAACACTAGGATTACCCTAGGGATGAGCATGGTACAAATGCCCCGACAAAACATCTTACACTGCTCATAAGAGGGTTTATGAATCTCTTGTGAAACTACCTCTCATAGATTTTTGAAAACTACATTTCTCTCTCTATTAGTTTTCTTTCTTAGCCTTGTAAACACATATGGAGTGAATTAATTTTACACAGTTATTGTCTGTCAGTTATTACTTTATGCGTCATAAGGTTTATTTGGAAAAGAAAATTAGGGTGCTGCTCCTTCAAGCATTAAGCAGATGTTCCATGCCAGCAGTAAAAGCAGCTCCCCTGAAATCAATTAAAGTATTTATATGTGGGAGGCTAAACAAACCTGCCTGCATTTGCAGGAACGGGGACCTCTTAGTTAAAAATAATGCATGTATTGGGTAAATGTCCAAGATTTCCAGTTAAGACAGCTGGTCCAGAGCTAGTCACACAGATACTGCTTGCTCTGGTGGGGTTTTTTCCCCCACTGAACTCCTTATTAAATGTATACTGGAAAAAGGGCAGCAGGTAGACCTAGACACACAAATAGCAATGTTTTATTGTATTTGTCTGTGTATGTTCAGATATCACCAGCGTATGGTGGCTCCCCCTCCACAGCCAACCTTCTCCTCCCCCAGTCTAATTAAAATTGACTGAGAAGGGAGCTATGAATCTTTCTTTTTTTTTTTTGGCATCACACGTTAAAAGGTGACAGCACTATCATAGCACAGCAGCGAACCTATGCCTGATGCCTGAGTCATGCTACAGTTCTCCAGGCAGAGAGATCTGTTATTATTCTTACACTTTTGAACACATGTGACCACATTGTATAGCACATTGTTGCTCTGATATGTTTAGGAAGGCCAGTACTTTGTTTACGTAATTTTAGAGCTGTGTCCATGTCGAGTTCCTTAGAATGGACTGTAGACCCATTTCAACTGTTCATATTAATACCTACCAGTAATTTTTTGATACCTAAAATGTATAAATATTTGAATTTATTTTTTATTTAATTATTTAAATAACCACAGAAAGAAAATTTATGCTTTTTTAAAATACCATATTTGGTTCTCCATTCTTTTAAATAACAGTTAGTACAGCCTTTATTTTCTTTCTGATAGGAAATAGGGGCCGAAATGGAGCAGACTCCAAATTTTGTCCCGTGATGAGAATCAGAACATATCACTTATGTGCTTTGTACCTCAATTTCCTCATCTGCAAAGTAGAAATACTAATGATAATGGTTTGGAGACACAGCCCATATTAAAGTGATTGTCAAATTTCTATTAATTCAGGAGAGGAGACTTGCTTAGCTCCAACTCTGACCAAATATCCTGAGGGCAGTGGTGAAGAGAGCATAAAGCCTTCCCTCCCCAGCTTAGGAAGAGCACAGTACACTGAACAAAGTGCGCTCCTGTACTACCAGTTTTGCACTTGGTTTTACCCAGTGCATTTCTAATTTCCTTGATCAGTCCAGGTGAAGTCCGTCTAGGAACCCCTTCTCCTCCCCTCATGCCATGACATGTCTGAAGTCTCTGACGGTAGGATTTTTTTCTAGCCTAGCAGTCCTCATTGAAATCACCCCTTGATTTATGGCAGTGACAAGAGCTTTGCAAATGCCCCTGCCTTTGTACCGGGGAGCCAGACAGCACACGCTTCCTTAAACCTTTGTATTTATAACAAGGACAGAAAAAGCTGTGGGCGCACACCCACGCAAATCACAGAACCTGAGATCTTCACAGCTCTCTGCAAACTTCAGCTCCTTCAACAACAAGCTGCACATTCTAATTTTTCATGAACAGCAAGTTTCTGGCCCTGAACTGTAATTGCAGATGTAGAAACAATTGCAACAACAACAACAACAAAAAAGAAAAAGATAAAGACAATTGTCTTTTTCATGCAGGCTTATAGCCCTCTACCCAAGCTAAAAAATTATAGGATAAGTGAGTCCTCTTAAATCTAGTACAATTTTCCTCGGGTATTCATTTGCACGAGACTGCAGTAAGAAACCAATGGTATAATTTGACTGTTTAGGTTAAATTTTATGTAATGTCTTTAAAATGAAGGAAGTAGGGAAAGAAAGATTTTTTAAGGGAAGGGGTAAGAAAACAATGGAAAAAAAATGATTAATATTGTCATGAATAAACAGCTTCCTTCAGGGGATAACAAACTGGGTTGATGTGCTGTGTATACCAGAAGTTGAAAACATTTGAGGAGCTTGGGAATTCATTTGCTGTTTTTTCTAGAGTAATTTTTATTTCCTTCCTCTACCCCATCCCTAGTCAGGAAAAGAAGTTAGTCCACAGGTTTGGGAGCTGAAATACTACCTGCTAAAGTAGTTAATGCAGTAATACTTGTTAAATTTTTGATGTGGAGAGGAAAAACTTGCCTTAAATGCCAAGCACATCTCTGCATATTTACATTTATCTTAATCTGTTTTTTTCACAGTTAGTCTACCAAAAATCAGCGGCCTGATTCTGTACAACATACAAAACAAGAAAATAGCACACACTAATGCAAAACATTGCGAATCAGTTGGCAAGAACTAAACATGAGGCTCAGTCAGTAGATGATCCTACTTTGGAGACATCTGAACTCCTTCATCAGAAGTCTCAGAGTACAAGTTGGTACAGAATCAGGCCCGGATAGCTGAATGAAAGTGTTAAGGATAGGATAGAACCTTTAGTTTCTTTGGCTTCTTGGCCTTGTTGTCTTGTTTCTTCCTTGACATATTGTCACTGGCTTTTATTGAGGGGTTCAGGTAATATCAGACCAGACTTCTTCCTTCTCTGTAATGACAAAACTCATGGGAGTGACAAATAAAATATTTTCCTGCTCACACTATATTTTTCTTTCTCTTTTTGTATTTCCCTCTAAGTGGTGAAGAGGGAAGCTTTGAAATGAAACAAACTTCCTCCAAGGCAGGACACTGTAGAAGCTGATATACATCCTTAAGCAGATTAATGAACCACTAGGTCAAATTTTAAGCCTACCGATAAGATGGTGACCTTTCCAGGGCCTCCACCTTGCAGTCTTATCCCAGACATGCCTTCTGCAACCAGCTTGTCCTCCTTGTACCTCAAAATTTTTATTCAAATCATTAGCCATTAAAGATAAAAATGAAGAGGGAAAATCAAAGTGAACTGGAAATGAAAGATTTATTCTTGTGAAGAGGCTAATGTGATTAGCTTTATTGTAAAGAAGGGCTGGTGAAGCTGCAGTTTTGATCTCTCTCTAGCTTGGAAACTGTAGCCATGTTGTACAGCATGCTTTAAGATCTCAATGCTCTGGGCAAGGGGACTGGCCCTTTGAAGTGCTTTTTTTCCTCTCCCTTTCTTTCTTTTTTTTTTTCTTGGGTGGACAGGAAAACTAGAGAATATATTTAAATAGCCTAGATTTTTTCACAGTCTGTAACTGAACCCTGGGTAGGGATAGTCCTCGCGGTTTGGAGGACTGTTTGTTTTGAGCTGTTGGCTTTGTGCTGAATATAGTGATAATAGTCCCTCAAGTCCCAAAGTGCTTTATAGAGGCAAAAGGACAAGCCCCATTTCACAAATGGGATATTTAAGGTACGGGGAGGTTAAGAGACCTCTTCATTTACTGCAGCAAGGCAGTAATGTTGCTAGGAATATTCACCATGTCTCCAGGCTCCCATCCACTTATTTTGGAAATGAAATACAAAAGTAGAAAGTACACAAAGAAAACAATAGAATCATAACATAGCCCTGCCACCACCACCACCTCCATCAGCAATATGTTAAGCAAAGTACATGTTTTCTTTAGGGGCTGGAGCAACTGGTCCTACTCTGTGCAGAATAAAAACATTTGTTTTTTTATTGTTCCCTGGAGTGCTGTACGTCATCGGTGTGGCTGAACTTTTCTCTCTGGTTTGCTCAGTGTAATCGCAATGGTTGTTGCTTTAAACTGGATTTGAAGGGCTGAAGTCTGTGCTTTGCCAGGAGGTCTGTGCCTACAGCATTTGCTTGAAGTCAGTGAAATTCTGACAAAGAAAGTTGATAAATGCAGTTTGTTATTAAATAATTAGTCAAGACTTCAGATATTAGTCAAGAAATCTGCCTTTGTCAAGGTCGGTGCAGGGTAGAGTTATAGCATCATGTCCTTCTGTTCATGTTCTGCGTGGGGAGGAAAGAAAAGAAGGACAGAGACAGCTCATCTGACTTGAGGCATTTACAAGGCAGGTAGTTTACCTCTGAGCTAGCTGTTGAGCATCCCTTTACAGTCAACAGAGAGAAAGAAATGCTCCTACAGCGTACAATTTATCTCACCACAAGCAGATACCTAAAATAAGTACCGTGATTGTCTGTACTGTGAACTCCTGTGAGAGCCATTTAAATGACCAACTCAGGTGTGGACACCAACACTACCTAAAGTAAAAATCTAGAAAGAAAGTGAATCCCAACCAAAATTCCTTTACGTCCACAATTTTTTTTCCTAGCTTTATTTCTTGGCTTGTTATAAATATTTTCTTTTGCCCGAGTTTATGTAAATTCCATAGATGTCTATAGGTTTGGATGGAGAAATAATCACAAGAAAAGGCTGAGGAGAGGAAGTGTATGTGCTGAGATGGTAGTGGATGAAATTTCCCAAGGAATGATAAGCTCCAGTGACTAGAATGGTCTGCAAGAGCTGATAAATTCAGGAACCAAGAGGACTGTGATAAAACTGGAAAATTACTTAGATGAGAAAACAAATATGTGCAGGTAGGTAGCTCACAGGAGACCACACCACTGAGGAGACATGAAGGTGACGGGAAAGCTGGTAAGGAATGGTGCAGAATAGTGAATAGATCAGATGGGTAATCCACAGGTGATGTGATATGATGTACCTGTGCCCTTGACCTCTACAAGGCAGGATGCCAGAGGCTATGAGATAATGGACCTCACCTTTAACTCAAATTGCACTTTGGCACAAAAGGTCCCAAACCTATGAACCGTTGACAGGCAAATCAATAAGGCAGCTTTACGCAGTAGATCTGATGACTGCAAAATCTTATTATTACTAACTCTCAAGGAAAAAAATGACTGATAAAACTTAGTCGCTACTAATTATTTACATGACAGTCATTTCCAAGAGATCCTACACAGTGTTCACAGGGGAAGGCCCTGTCCATATTGACAGTAATAAAATCTGTACCTTGAAGACCTTATTCAGCTTTATACTAGAATGAGAAATGGGTGCAGAAACCACTTGTTCAACAGAAGACTAGAAGCTGTCCTTCTGCACAAGCAGTTTAGTGGCTTTTGCTGTTTATTACTGTAAATGAGATCCCTCTGTTGAAGATAAGAACTTGGTGGCACATGCTTCCTTCTGTATGTTTTATTTTACTAACACAGTTTTCTCCTTGTTTCTAACAAAGTGCAAAATATCGAAGTCATAGTTTTATAAGGACAAAGTTTCATGCAGAATTTCAGCACTGGGATACAAGATAAATACACCTTACAGAGCCTCTCTGCAGATTAAAAGTTAAAAATAAGGCTGTAACAGTATATCCTATTGGTGTCGGCAGCTCACTGTTTCCACCATCAACCTCCCTGTTTTATAGGATTTATAAATCAGCTTTGAAAGTTTTCTCCAGGCTGAATTTTGGCATAGAAGGTCACAGCCAAGACTTGGTTTCACTAAAACTCATTAAAAATGGTTTGATGTTTTAAATTACACTGAAGCAAGAGAGGAAAAATTCTATTTCTGTGGCTTTCAGCATTTCCTTCCCTGCGGTCCCATCCAATCTGAATTAAAATGCATCTGAATAACTGTGTTATGGTACCACTTTCTTTTTTTGTGGTGTTGCCGTCTAGTCTTTCTGTGGGTAAGAGAGCCCCTTTCTAATCTCCAGAATGTGGAGCTCAGCTGCTGAACACAGTTGGAAAACATTTCTATTTCAGAAGTGGTTTTCTGCTTTGAAAATGTTGTAAAATCTATGGCAACCTAATACCCTCTGGGTCCAACTGAAAGCTCATCTAATTCTCTCTGCTGACCTCAATGGACACTAGAAGAAGCAGTGTAAGAAACAAATGTCACTCATTTGGATAATTTTTTATTTAAATTATGATATGGGTGGCTGGAAGAGGGAATGGCAGATGAAATTAAGCATTGCTAAACACAAAGTAACCCAAGTGGAAAGAAGAAACCATAAACAGCCATTCAAGGTGAAAGGCTCTATGTTAGTTACTGCTACTCAGAGCAGGATCTTGGAGGCACTGCATACTGGTGCTGCACTTGTGTTTAGAGGCTGTTGTGTCTCAAGGTTGGAACGACTCAGGTTTGTGGATTTCCTTTGTCAGAATTAAGGTGAAACGACACCAGGGGAGTTCAAACAACTATCAACATTTATTCAACCAAGCTAACCTTGCCCAAGTATAAGTGAACTTATCAGTATGAACCTTACATTATGCCATTAAGTTTGAAAAAAGAAGGGAGGTGTAGAAAAAGAAATGGAAAAAGGAACATGAAATATATCAGAAGGAGAGCCCTCCCATTGAGTCACAAGGTTCAGAGCAGACCTCCTTGCTTTCTGGACTCCTTCTCAAAGAGGAGCCCAGGGACGGCTGGATCCTCTCCTAGTCTCAGACTTGGTCAAAGGTTTATGTTTAAAAGGATGAAGTGTAGGGACTGTGGAAGAGAGGGAGAGAGGAAGAAGGAGAAAACAAAAGGGTTTCACCAGTCCTGGGTCCAGCATTGGTCCAGCCAGCGTAGACACCCAGTTACAGAGAACACGCACTGCGAACTTGTCCTCCCTTCTTTTATAGTCGGTGCGCAGTTCACGTTCCCGTGGTTCTCTGGAATGGGTTGGTGAGTTTGGGGGGGTCATTGGGGAGTTGCCTCTCTCTCCTTGCTGGCATGACTACTTAAGATAGAAGCACAGTCCCATCCTCCGTGGGGCCTCCTCCTCCAGGTGCATACGCTGTGCTTCTTCTCATGGTCGTTTAAGATAAGGAATTGTGGCTTTGGAGAAGTGGGTTCCCACTCTCCATGGGGCCCTGTCCTCTGACCACATTGTCCTGTTCACACAACTCCAGTGCTTTTACAGAGGCTGTCTTCTCTACCAAAGTTCTTTAACGAAAGTTTGAGACATTGACTATAATTTGTCAGACCGTCACAGAGGCAGAAGGGATAGTTAGGATGGGAATGGAGATCCAAACCACCACCACAAATCTGTTTAAATCCACATCTGTAGTGCTTCCTGAGAATTATGTTATCTCAGAATGGATAATTCCCCTCAGAAGGAGGGGGGGGAACCACGCAAAGATGGTAAAGATGGCAAAGATGGCCAGAGGTGTGTAACAACTTCTGCAATAAGGAAGAACCCTATAAAATAGTCTCTGTAGCTTGGCAATGACTAGGATGGACATGATCAGATATGTAGAAAACAATGAATGACATTGAAAAAGTGAGTAGAGAATCATTATTCTTCCTTTCTTGAAATACACAGAATGGGGGACACAATTCAATTAGCAGGCAAGCAGTTAAAAACAAACAAAGTGAACTACTTTTTCATATGGAAAGTAAATAAATTGCCTCAGAAAGCTGTGGAAATTTGAATGAATGTGCTCAAAAACTGACTAGACCTTTTCAATGAGTATATATCAGTTACGAGCTATTAACTGCAGTGGCAAGTCCTTATACCACTGACTGCCTGAAGGACTTGCCAGGGAAAAGATTTCACTATAAATGTCTTCTTAGTTATACACTTTCCCTAAGGATCTGCCACTGGCCAGTATCAGAGATAAGGAATTAGCTTAGAAGAATTTTCTATGTGGCTCTATACTGCTGGTTTTAAGTTCTTTTCTTATTTTATTTTTGGGTTTATAAATTCCAGCACTGGAAAAATGTGTTTGATTAATTAAGATTTATAGCCTGTGGGAAAGGAAGTCTGTTCTGAAAGTCTTAAAAACATACATAAATCTACCAAGGAATGTTCAGCTTGGTAAGACTATAGAGATGGGGAGGGTCAATTTTGAGCAATAATTGTAATTGGACGCAACTAGTTATTCATTTGCTTAGCCCTCATCCTGCATCTTTGCAGGCAGATTCTACATCCACACCAAAATTTGCAACCATCCTTGCCATTGGATGGTGGGGATAGTGAATGTAAACAGCTGGTGTATTCGTGTTACAAAGTAAAGCAGTATATACATTTATGTCAACTTTGGAAGCAGGATGGGAGCAAAGGTCGCACATTTCATAACCAATTATTACTTCTGAAAAACATAACCAGTTTATTTATCAGGTATGACAAGGTACTAAATTGGTTTTGTGAGCTCTTGAGATGTTATCATTCTTAATGCTGCATCTCAAAAAATCATGTCATTATAGGGGAATCTCAGTTTGCAGTTAAGAAAAGTAAGGATGAGTTTCATCCTTCCAATGGCTGAACAGCTAGAAATGGGGTGCTTACTCTAGTTTTCCTCAATAGTCAATGAAATCATGAAGCCAGTAAGTCCTTACAGACTCTACCTTGTGAGGCTGTTGGAGATGCTTTCTTTCTCTGCAGAGTGACTAAGCTAGATTTCAGCTAGATCCCTAACTTCCAGAAAGTTGGAGATAGCAGAGATAAAGCCTACCTTAAACTCTAGTTGTTTCCAAAAAAATGCTGCTAAAAACTGGCCAGAAAGGGCAAAAATACACTTGAAATCACCAGGTAAAATAGCAAGACATAGAACTTTTTTTTTAAAGGTTTGAAGCTGTTTAGCTTTGTCAAGCGTACATGACTAGCTTGGGGAAGGCACAGCAGGAAAAAGAAAGTCCCTATAAAAGGAGAAGCTCAGAAGTGTTATGAGTTCTGTAAGTATGATAGCTATGACTACAGAACTTATTATTGCTCTATCATGTACACATTAACTTTAGTCAAACCAAAGCTGAAAAGATGACAGGTAAAGAGAATTAGTCGTTTGCGGCAGTTTGCCTGGTTTTCGCAATGTGTTAACAAAAGATTCTTGTTCCATAGCATAGGCTCCTCAAGAGTTTCCTTATTGGAGCAAAAACCTTACTGAGACCAGGTTACAAGTTATTTCTTGAGTCCTATCATATGATTTACAACATCGGGTTATTGTCTTTTCTAAGAGCATTGAACTGTGTAATGTAATGAATTTTTTGAAAAATCTCTGCTTTTACCTGGAAAGGAACCGCTGTTCTCATAGTAACTGAAGAGAAGTCTGAACAGACAACCTTTTAATAACATGAATGCTCAGAAAATAAAAAATATCGAACGTATCTGTTCTAGAAACTTCATGCAGCAGGGGTCAAGCTTTGGGTTTATACCTTTAGAAAGTGTTTATCTTTCTAAACATCCCTAATTTATTCTTTCAAAATCTTTTTTTAGTAGTTTTGCTGTATAGCAACAATTTCTGAAGATCTGGATTAAGTGTGGAGTCAAATAAGGGGACATCAAAATTCCTACTGATTCAGGAGGTCTAACTATGTTAAAATGCACCTCTACAATCTGTCATGCTTGAGAGGACCAAAGTAGATATACTATATCAGTACAGTACTTTATCTGTGAGGAGTTATCACCTGCTTAACTTAATGCACTAGGAGTAGCCGGGTTCATGAAGGCAATCTTCAGAGATATTGAATTTTCATTCTGAAGATTCTGCTTTTTCTTAAAATGAAGAATTGTCTTCAAGAATATCAATTTCCTGTTAAGGTTTGAAGGTTGCTTTTCATTAAAATTTTATTTCCCTTTGAGGAGAAATAGCCACCAAACCTCCTTTAAGATCCCCACTGAAAATGTGTCATATTTTGAAGCTGGTCACTGTAATCAAAATCGGCAGTTGAATACAATCTTAAACTAAAAAAAGGAGCTGTTTAACCCATCTGAAATGCTTTATTCTTCTGACAAATTATATTTTACTTCAGAGGCTTCTTTTTTTCTGGTAAATATCCAGAGAGTATATATAAAACTCAAGAAACCCATTTTTCATCAGAAATTCTCATTAGTTGAGAATTGGTTCAGACCAGTTCTATGAAACATGTTCCTAAAGATGAACACTTGTACAAGCTTGTTGCCATGTTTCTCATTTAAGAGCACAAACTCATCTTGGTTTGGAAAAAAAAAAAAAAAAGAGCCCTTCAACACATCAGCATTTCTAAACCTCTGTGTGAGATTTTTAGGTAGACATTGTCAGGTATTATTCTGGTTCCATTTAGTCAAAGCATAGTGAAGAGATTTCACATGGTGGTGACAATACCGGTTTAAGTCTATTTGCTTTTGTTCTAAATACTGCTGAGCTTTTTTGCCCTAAATCATAGCAAAGTCAAAGTAATGAATTGCTAGACATGAGCATTTTATGGCCTTTTGTTATTGCAGAGAAGAAAAAAAAAAAAAAATCTGGCTGTATTGTGTTTAATAGTTGCTGTGCACCCAACCAGTAATTATTAAAAGATGCAGTCAAATACCAATATGACCTGAAATGCTTCATTGCATTCTGCTACAGTACCTGCAGCTTGTGCTTTAGAAACCATATTCACGAGTATTTAAGTGCTGAACTCAAGTAATATTTGTGTGAGAGCATTCCCCAAGGAAAACTCAAACACTGCAGTAAGTGACGTTATCAGACAGTTAGCAGCACTATTGATCACACCTAGTCAAGATAAACCACTCTCGCTACACGGTGTAAAGGGTTGCCACCTCAAAATTATTCTGCAAGTGGAGGGAATGACTAAGAGTAAGACAGGGCGAATGAAGAGTGTGTCATGTAACAGGAAACTAAAATAGCTTCATATCCCCAAAATGATGGCACAGCACTCTACTGCTTCATAGTTAAACAGTGGGGTGTGGAAGCAGCTATTGAGCTGTAACACAAGTTAATGCCTGACACAGGAATTAACAATTTTCATTCTTTATGTTAGTGGAAGGCATCTAAAGGTTTCCTGGTGGAGTTGTGAATCTTGTGAAGTTAATAGACATCTATCGAGTCTGTGCTGGCCGAGAGACCTCTAGAAGCCTCTGTAGACTACCCAGTGCCTGCAGATCACAGGCTGAAAATCACAGCTAATTACCCAAATCTGAATAAATTCAGGAAGGAAATCAAAATGAAGTTTCTAACTGCAGGAAGGCTGTGGTTGTGTGTCAGAGCCTTCCAAGAGAAGAAATGGCAGCATGAATCATAATTGGCTTCCAAGCTTGACCAATTTATGAATGAGATGATAAAAGCCCTAAGAATTTAATTTTAGGACTACTTTAAAACTATATTTTCTTGTATGTGTCCTTGAAATCTTCCTAGAAAAAAAACCTGGTCAACATGGGAAGCCTTTTAAAATTTAGCTGGAATTTTTGAACGTTTAGCTGTCCTCCTAGAAACTATTTTTCAGGCTGCTGAGCATTTCCCTGGGGGAAATTTTAGGTAAAACTAGAGAATATGTGCATGGTCACACATTTAGAGCTGTTTCATAGTTAAGGTTTGTGGATATATGGCAGCAAGCTGGAACTCCTATACCTCCATACTGAACATATGGGCATATGTAATAATTCTGACGATTTTGGAAAGCATCAGTCACCACACAGATTCTGCACGCTTGTATGGACCTACTGTGCGTGAGTTGCCCAGTTTTTTCCCTAGAGGTCTTCAGTGTATCCATTACTATTGTTTCCGTTTCTAGGTAGTGTTTACTAGTTTTATACCCTGAGATATATGAATATAGGCCACAGTAGGTCTGCTTTAAACTACTGACTTAAACAAAAGCAAGATATATTTGGAAGAGTAAAAGCAACAGAACTAATGTTCATTGAGAAATCCCCACCTACTCCATGAGACAGAGTAGCTGAACATGGTCTGATTTTAGTATCACACATATTTTGACATAAAACCAGTTTATCTTAAGTAATCCTGGGTGTTTTTACCTAACCCATCTTATTGCACGTGTAAAGCGACTTGAGGATGGCATGGCCGGGGTTACCCTCCCTGGCCGTGTCACAGCTGTAACTTCTTTTAGAACTATTAAGAAAAAATGTAAATCTGTTCATGTAGATTTGCAATATGTGTTCAACATAAATTGTTGGAACAATTGTTGAGGGACGACTTGGTTAGACAAGCACATTTTTAACATATGTAATTCATTCTTTCAAGGCCATCCTTCTGCAGACTTGAGCCCTGCTGAATTTTTAAATTCAAAAAGACTGGGATGAGGCTTTTTGCCTGAATCCTTGTTCTATTGAAGGCAATAGTAAAAGTTTACTCACTTCAACGGGAAAAAGATCTGGCACTAGTGAAGAAGCTCAGCTAAAGTTTCTTTGCCTGAAAATCACTTTCCTGGGATGTGATCCCTGTTTTGCAGACAGTTTGGGTCACATCTCAAGGATCTCTCTGCTTAGGTACAATGCACAAACTTTATACTTAAGTTATTGTGGCTAAACTGTTGATGATGATGGTTAAGCTAAGCTCCTATTTTACAGAGCTAACACCTTATTCTTTTACTGTTTAAGCTGGAGTTGAAGGAAACTGAAACGTCACACGAGGCCTGAGCTCCTGGAGAACATTTGTTACCTTTGAGGCAGATTGGTGCAATGCAGTGCATTGACTCACTTTTAATATTGAGCCAGAAAGGGCAACTCATGTTTTTTAAATATTGTATGTTCCTGTTTAGCGTCTAGGATATATTTCTGCTTCACCAGAGTCAGGTAATTCAGACAACTGCTTCTTCTTCCCTTCTTCCACCTATCCTAAGCAGCAAGCAAAAAAGTTTTTCTTCAGATTAAAGGGTCTTCCTTCATCCTCATGACATTAACACTAGGAAGAAGGTGCTTCCTTGCAAAATATCCTATAAAATGGCGCTTAATGCCTGACTGTGGAAAGACACAGCTTTTTATTTCCTTGGACTGAGGTGGAAATTAAAGTTATGTTAGCTGTCTCCTGGGATATTGATCTAAACACTGCTGCTGTTTGAAGGCTGCTGATGCACACTTTTTGCATAGATGACCTTAGTGATAAGTGTACTCAACCCTTGCAGCCAGCAAAGCTTGCTTGATTCCCATGGACAGGAGCTGTGACTTTGTAGCCTGCTGGCTAGGACGTTTAGGTAGGGAGAAGGAAAGCAGGTTTGTTTCCTCTGATCTCCTCCTGCTTTTCCCTTCTGTTTCTTTAACCCAATAATTATCTAAGGTAAAGTATGTAATCAGTTGTTGGAGAAAATAGTGACTTAAGCGACTGAAATGGTTACCTGCTCTTTAGGTCTAAATTACAATAATGCAGAGCTCTGTAGGTGCAGCCCTTGGAGACGTGTTCTCAGCCATGCAAAATACAGATTGAGATGCAGACAAAACACCTTCTGTTCATATATCTTCTTGGCTTGTCATGTTAATGCCATGACTCTCAATTAGGATGTTAGTGCTCCCCCAGAGCTCATGTAGCTGCATAGGTGCTTTGCTCCACTGTGAGATATTTACTCCCTAAGACAGTTATCTGACTTTAAACAGTAGCCAGCGCTGATGGTTGTGGTGCCAAAATCCTCTTGTAATTCAGTGTCTACACGCTAATGGGAAAGTATTTTTTTCATTCCCATGACATCTTGTGAGGCTGATGGCATCCTGTGAGAAACTGGCCAAATTAGGTCAGGTTGCTCAGGGTCTTGCCCAGTTGAATTTTTAATATCTTCAAGAAAATTACTCCACCTCTCTGGGCCCCTGTGCCAATGCTTGTCAACCTTCATCGTGGCAAAATTTTCCTTCTACCTAGGTAGATAAAAACTTACGCCTGTTGCCTTTTGCCTTGGACTGTGCACACTTGAGAAGCATCCGGCTCTGTCTTACCTAAATCCTCTCACTATGTAGTTGTGAACATTAACATCTACCCTGAGACTTTTCTTCTGAAAACTGAGCAAATCCAATTCCCTCATTCTCTCCTTGACTATTACATATGACATATGCTCACCTGACTATGGGATGCCACATGAATATACAAAAAGAGAGGGACTGATTGAAGGGCTCTGAACACGTGGACTTGTCCCTCCCTCTTTCCCCAGACCAGGACAACTATTTCCATACCATTTCTGACAGATTTGGTCTACCTTGTTCTAAAAAAGTGTCCTACAGTGGTGGTTTCACTGTCTCCCTAAATGCTGGGGTCCTATGATCGCTTTTGGTCTCAGCCTCCTCTTCCTTCAGCTAAACAGTTCAGTCAACAGCTTGATCACTCTCAGTTCTCCTTTCTGGATTCCCTCCAGCTGGACCATATTTTTCTTCAGCTGTGGTGTCCATAACTGGACACAGTGTTCAGTGGAGCTGAAAGGCCTGTTTATGCTTCCCAGAGGGTGTTTGTCTTTGCAAGTGCCTTTCTCATTTCCAAGTCCTTCACTAATCCTAGGGTTCCAGCCAACAGGCGAAGAGTTTGCTTAGGAAACAGCAGGATGCAAATGTGTGGCACATCCTTGCTTTGGATAAAGGCAAACGTGTATCTTAAGGTTTTGAAGTTTTCGATAAATAGGGATGTCCAGGACACCTGTACAGAGGGGTCACTTAACCTGGTATGAATCAGACTAGACTCCCCTATCCACTCATCCACTGCAAACCTGGCTCTATCTCTGCCCACTCTCTTCTGGGAAGTAGAAGGACATCCTACCCTGCCTTTATGTAAGGTGTGAAGTGTGAGGTTGCCACTCAGGGATGGGCTCATCACATCAGAAGATTGTAAGGTTGTATTTGTACTGATAACTTTAGGAGCCATTGGAGGATTTGGTTTGGAACACTTCCTCGTGGTCAACTCCGGCCTGGTAGAAGTTTACGAAAGTTTCTCTATCCATCCTCAGCTCTTTTGTCACTTGGCTGTTTATTTGCCATTCACAGTAGTAAAGTTTTATTGAAATCATAAGCTCTGACCAGAATTCAGTCTTACATGCTAAAAAAAATACTATAGTTAGTCATAATTTTAAGAGTTAATGCCTAAAAAGAGGAAAAAAGATAGATAAAAAAAAAAAACAACAACAAAAAAGAGGGGTTTAGAGAGAAAATAATAGTCTTTTGTGGGGTTTTCCTTGAATTTTCCTGCAATATTTGAAATACAGTCTCTTTGTGACAGATACTTATCTTGCATCTCCAGTGTGTATAGTAGGCTGCAGGCTCTAAGCTAAATCGTGTCTAATAGTTTCAATTTCTTTATAGTATATATGTGCTCACAACTGATGCAATCAAAGACAGTTCATGGGAGGCAAATGCTTGTTCACAGATAAAATTTCTTGATTTTACATGACCAAGATTTATCAGCAGTTCTAGCTAATCGTGGAGGTCCCGGTTGACTGGAAGTTAGCAAATGTGACACCCATCTACAAGAATGGCCAGAAGGAGGATCGGAGGAACCACAGGCCTGTCAGTCTGACCTCAGTGCTGGGGAAGGTTATGGAGCAGATCATCTTGAGTGCCAGCACACGGCATGTACAGGACAACCAGGCAATCAGGGCCAGCCAGCATGGGTTCATGAAAGGCAGGTCCTGCCTGACTGACCTGATCTCCTATGACAAGGTGACCCACTTAGTGGATGAGGGAAAGGCTGTGGATGTTGTCTACCTAGACTTTAGTAAAACTTTTGACACTGTTTCCCACACCATTCTGCTGGAGAAACTGGCTGCTCAGAGCTTGGATGTGTATACTCTTCACTGGGTAAAAAACTGGCTGGATGGCTGGACCCAAAGAGTTGTGGTGAATGGAGGTAACTCCAGTTGGTGGCGGGTCACAAGTGGTGTTCCCCAGGGCTCAGCCCTGGGGCTAATTCTGTTTAATATCTTTATTAATGATCCAGAGGAGGGGATCAAGGACACCCTCAATGATTTTGCAGACTACACAAAATTGGGCAGGAGTGTTGATCTGCTCAAGGGTAGGAAGGCTCTACAGAGGGATCTGGAGAGGGTGGATCAATGGGCTGAGGCCACCTGTATGGCGTTCAACAAGGCCAAGTGCTGGGTCCTGCACTTGGGTCACAACAACCCCAGGCAGCGCTACAGGCTTGGGGCAGAGT
>JAOBAS010000052.1:44492534-44503595 GCA_025311575.1 Elanoides forficatus
CCTGGCCTGTGTCAGAAATAGTGTGGCCAGCAGGAGCAGGGAGGTGATTGTTCCCCTGTACTCGGCACTGGTGAGGCTGCACCTCGAGTGCTGGGTTCAGTTTTGGGCCCCTCACTACAGGAAAGACATGCAGGTGCTGGAGCGTGTCCAGAGAAGGGCAACCAAGCTGGTGAAGGGCCTGGAGCACAAGTCTCATGAGGAGCAGCTGAGGGAGCTGGGGCTGTTTAGTCTGGGGAAGAGGAGGCTGAAGGGAGACCTCATAACTCTCTACAACTACCTGAAAGGAGGTTGTCGTGAGGTGGGGGTTGGTCTCTTGTCCCAAGTAGCAAGAAGTTTAGCTTGGATATTAGGAAAAATGTCTTCTTTGAAAGAGTTATCACTCACTAGAACAGGCTGCCCAGGGAAGAGGTGGAGTCGCCATCCCTGGAGGTATTTAAAAGACGTGTAGATGTAGTGCTTAGGGACAGGGTTTAGTGGTGGACTTGGCAAGTTAGGCTAACATTTGGATTTTATGATTTTAAAGATCTTTTCCAACCTAAATGATTCTATGATTCTAAGATTTTTCTAATCTGGGAGTTTTAATTTAAGACATCATATACAAACATTTAAGAAAATGTCCTTGATTTCAGGAACAATGACTCCACGGGGGCTGTTTTTGTAGAAATGCTCTACAAACCCCTCACTCACAAATTACCAGTTCATGGGCAGTTAATATCAGGTATACAAATATGAATAAGTTGTCTACAGTTAAATTCTTTGTTTGAAAACAGGCCAATTTTGCTTAAACCTTAAATTTAAAGCTGGGTTTGATAATACTGTCCATATCAGATATACACATGTCCAGATCAGCTGCTTGTATCTTGAAAAAAGACAGTTTCTTGTCATGTGAAGAATTTAAAGGTCCTAGATCAGGAAAGCTTTGGAGTTTATATAACATTTTGGGGAGCTTGCCAAAGCTGTAATGCAAGCCTGGCCTTTTTAAAGCTCACTGAATTGTATTAATAACCTTGGAATAAAAAAAAAATAGGACCATTTGCAAATCTTATTTTGATAATTAACATGCACAAGTGATAGAAAGCAAACAGCAACCTTCCCCTGGACACCTACTCCTCATTTGCACATGCTAATTACTTACATTTGCATACACATATGAAAACACAGCGCTTTCCCCATTAGTACTGATCACATTCCTCATTAAGTTAAGTAAATACCCCCAAAATACAAACACATTTGTAGCTAAATTTAACATTATTTTACATAGACTAACAGCCAATGCATTCTTCAGGCTTTTTGGCTATCCTGGATAGTAACTTTACAGGAAAAAAAAAGCCAACTGCATGCTTTGATACTGGAAACAAATCAAACTCTGGCCGGGTCACCTCCTGACACTGTTATGGTTTTGGTCTGCAGTTGTCAGATGTTGGAAAGCTGAGCAGCTGCTGGCACAGGCTGCTCATCTGCATGCAGCTAATATAACATTTCCTCTGTGTGAACTGTGAATACAGCTCTATTCAGCCCTTGCATCACTTCTGAATTGACACGGGCTCGGCAAACCCTTCTGTTCTAAACACTGAGAGAGTTTGGAGGGGAGGGTGAACATAAAGATATTACATTTCTGCCTGGAAGTTAGGATGGACATTGCATAATCATAGGTGCTAGCTGTGGGTGGGATTTTGGTGAGTCGGTTAAGGAGCATGGAAGTCAGTTTAAAAAAAATGCTGTAACGTAATTCAGACTACCACTCAAACCTCTTGCTGATACAAAAATTCAACTCAGGAGATCGTGGATGAATAGGTCATCACAGTAGGATGAATATTTAACTTAAACCCACAGTTTACATTAGAAGAGTAATACCTAAACATACTATGTACTCTGAAAATAGCTCAGTGCTGGTCTATTCTGGCTTTTCCAAAGACATGGGCTCTACAGCGATCTCATTGTTCTCCTACCCTGAGCTGAGCTAGCCAGCCAGCTGAGCTGGGTTTACATCTGCTTTACGTCTGCTTTGCATCACCAGAGCAATGCAAAGCAGTCACAGAATACCAATATATCTGTCCTGGTCTGCGAACATACTGCCGCTGCCAGGTATATTACTGCAAGTAGAAGCGTTGACATAAAGATGGCAATTTGCTGAAACCCTTCGATATTTCATTAAGGAGTAGGGACAAGCTCATTTTTCCTTGTGGCAAGAAGCTGTCAGCAGGGAAGCTGAAAGGTGCACCTCCAAACATGGTGGTGTTTAAAGAATGGTTTAATGATCTACAAGAGATGGTGAGCAGGGAAAGAGGGGCATTTGCAGGTAACAACTACTATGGTTTCCAAGGTAGAAGAAATCTAGGCAGAAGGAGCCTTCCAAGCTGTATAAATAGCAGAGGAAATTCAGTGTTGAGATGCAAAAATAATGGACAGTATCTTGAAATACTCATGTTTATTTTATACAGCTGGCTATGCAAATTCTACATTAACTGTTTCAACTCTAGTAGAAGATCTGTGAATCATTATAAATAACTTAGTGAAAACACTTACCGTGGAGGCAAGGTCAATTGAACAAAATTGCTAGGGTGTGTGAAGACCATAATGGAGAATAACAACGAAAATGATACAAATTTGTATAAATCAAAATATCCTTTCACCTTGAATGCCATGTGCAGCTCTGGGCAGCTAAACTCAAAAGTGGACACAGCAGAAATGGAAATGATTCTATAATTTGTAGCAACAACTATTAAAAAGTGAGATCATTCACCTTAGAGAGGAAGAATTTAGCCAGACCATGATAAATGTATATAAATAAATAAGCTATACAGATGAAGTAGCTGGAGAACTCTGCTTAGCACTTTCTTAAAATATTAATAGGTATTTCTTCAAGGGATGAGATTAACATGCTAAAAAAACCTTCCCTCTTTCTCCTTTCTTTCTAAAAGGCTTGAGAGCTTGGAGACTTCTCTGGTTGAAACTGAGCAAAATGTTCAAAAGAGAAACAGATAGATAGGTTATCAGGTTGAAAGAAATGAGGATAAAAGAGTACTGCTTGTCCCTAGATATATATAATTTGCTCTAGGCTGCAGTTCAATTTTCATCCTGGAGTAGCTTCTAAGGAGACTGATCCCAAAATACCGTCAGGTCTTGGATATTGCAAAAGATTTTGTGAGTGTTTCCAGTATTGGCTGAGCATTGAAGTCAGACAATGCTCCAGCATCGGCTGGACAGGGAGCCAGGAATATGCCACAGATGAGGACGGCTCTTCTCTTGCCCCCTGCCTGGCTTCAAAGCCAGCTGGAGGGGCACGGTGAGAGATGCAGAGCCATGCCTGACTGAATGCAGAGGCGGAAGATCAGTAGGTTTGCTGGGGGAAAGCCAGGGCTGAAGCCCAAATTTGACATATGAGAACTTGGAAAAGTTGCAGAGCAGCGAGACTAGGAAATTTTGCCAATGTATTTCTGTTTGTTGGAAAGATCATGTGTCAAGCTAAGCCTGCTAACTCCTTCCTAAACTGCAAGAGTTATATTCTGCAGTAGTTGTGGATATTTACTTTATATTCAGATAAGCCTTTTTGTTTTCTTTGACCTTTTCTCTGAGAAATAAGGATGTTTTTTTCCGATACTCCTTTTTCAGCTTACAATACTAAAAGAGCATATGCTGTTTCAAGTGAGTGAAGAGCATGTACTTTCAATACAACATCACTTACTTGGGATCAAACAAAACTATGTGCAAGAATAAAATGTCTCCAAGAGACATTTTATTGTCTCTACACATCTCTTCTGTACAAACGCAGAGCAGTTTGGAAAACAAAATGTCTTCTGCCATCACATGCATGTTGAGATTCTTCAAAATCAGAAAATGCAATAAAACCCAAAGTTTTCTGAGCTGTGGAGTATCTTGTGCAAATAACCTAGTTCTTATCTTCATCCTACTATTACTTCCAGAGAGCAGTATTGAAAGTTTTAAGTGGTACATTTTGATCTAGAGCCCTCTGCATCCTCTAGTGTGCACATAAAAATTTTCCTTTAGTGCTCATCAAGCCTACTGTGAAACAACCTTAGGAGCTAAGTCTGCAAGCCATGTTGTATCTTCTTGATCTGCCTTTACCATAAGAAGTCAGTAATAGATTGGGTGCTGCAATAAGTTTTGAGAAACAGGTATTGTCGGGCTCCAGTAAGAACAGATTTCCATTTGTTACCATTGCAAAAAATCTGAGTTTGGTAAATGTAGAGATACCTGTACTCTTACTGAGTATCTGTGCAGTATCTGTAAACTTACTGAGACAGTCCTTTTGTGGGATTTACATGGAAAAAAACATAGGAATGAATGAGTTTTACTGAAAGGTCAGACATATTTGCAGCTTATTCAAGGGAGATTAAGTAGCAAGACTTTGAAGTGGGAGGTGTAGAAATGCATCCTTGAAATTCTCATTTTTCTGTCATTTTAGGAAATGTATGTGTGTGCCAAAGTATCTCGTTGTTCTTCTGATGTTTTTATCAGATCCATGTGAAATGCAGTTGGTTCCAGCCTTGAAATGCAAATTTGTCTTACACTGCTCTTGCTGCCAGTAGGAAGACTAAAAATACATATGTAATGATGTTCCTGGAACGCTTGTAAATGCCTTTAGATGATGATTCCAGGTTTTTTGCAGCTATCCAAAACAGTGTTAATTTCACAGACTCATTTTGGCCAAAATGTATGGAGTTGTATTTAAATTAAAAATTCCTCTGAGGATAAAATGACTTAACTATTAGAAGAACTTTGCCAAGTAGGTAGGTCACCAAAATGGAGCCTGAAAAAGAAAAAAAAAAGAATTAGGTTTTGCCAATTTATTATGCTTACATCTGGTTTCATGATTTTCTTGTTACTTTAAACATTCTTCGCGGTATTAGAATCCTAAACCAGCCCACAAGCCTGGTAATTCAGGAAGGCTTACAATTGAGGCAGATCTATTTAATTTCATTGAACAGAGGAAAATGAGAAATGTAACGAAAAAGTTAGAAAAAGAAGCATAATGATCATAACCAAAGGCAGTTGTTACAAAGGCTTCTGACTAATGCCAACAGAGATTTTGAAAGTGGGGACATTTTAAGACTGGAGCCTAAAAATATGGATTTAGGATGCCATACAGAAGTGACTATTTAAAGCTTGGAGTCCGGAAAATTTTTCTGCTAAAACCATATTTTAAAAACTGGCCTGAGTGGAGGCAGAACTAGATTGATTTCAAGTGCCAAGATAGCATTTTTCAAGGAGAGCGTACGTCCCTGTGTTTATTTTTATGGGAGCCAGGAGCGCTCAGACCTTCTGAAAAACAGGCGTTTTAAAGATTTTGATCTCAGAAACCTAGAAGGGCAAGATGGGACACATTTGGGTTGGGCTCAATGTCATATTTTTAAATATAGCTGTAATTGTGGAAATCATCTTTCCCAACTTCAAATATACAACCTGGATGTTTCTGTTTGACTTGGTTGTCCACGTTGCCTTCAGTCAGTGGAGAGAAGAGGCATGATGGAGAAGGAATCATCTCACCCTTAAGTAGGTATCTAAAGCTGGTCACATAAAACTTCCCCTACAAGGACACATTTCTCTCCATGCCTCTAAAAGGAATGTAGGATGGGTGTCAATACCACAGATGTCTGAAATTTGAAAAGATACATTTTGTCCTGGATACTAAAATCCAAGAACCAACCTGTGAACATTTTACTTCAATCTTTATTCTTCCTTTCACCACTTTTAATGTATGATATGATGATGCCCCTTTAATGATTTCTTTTCCATGGTGTGCACAGGTGGAAGAGATTTATGCTACTTGGTAAATTTAACTTCATCCTTGGTGTGATAAAGAAAGTGAAAGTGCACTTAAGAGTTATAAAAAATCTTGGCTCTCAAACCATAAAATTTCTGCAGTGTGGGTATTTCACATGTCTTATTGCCAAAGCTGCTTAAACTAGCCTAAATGGTCATTGATGGTAGGAAATCAGCATCGGTAGTATAGTAAATCTATCTCTTGTCTGGATAGCAGTGAGAGGTTAAATATCATAAGCAATGATATCAGCTAATGGTACATACAGAGTTTTGAGAAATACCACATACAAAACTCTGGAGAAAGAGGCTTTAAGGTAAAGCTAATAAAATAGATAATGTGGCTAACCTGAAGTGATTCAAGGTGAAATTAAATTCCCAGAAAATTCCTGGTCCTTTGATGAGAGCACACTTTACTATTGTAACTACAGTTTCTAAAAATGCGTGGCAGTATCACTTAGACTTAAAACCAAATATAGTTTGAGAATTAGCTGCAGAGAAGGATTTGAAATTATATACAGTATCAACAAAGAAAATAAGTAACTGAAATGCTAGCAAAATTACAGGTTTTTAATGAGAATCAACTCAGCTTCATTTTAAATTACTATAGAGACTGAAGGTCATTTCAGTCATCAGACAGTCATGATTTATTCCCTAGAAACTAATAGCCACACTCCAAGCCTAAACAGAAATGAAGGATTTGCAGCATATTACAGTATTACTTATTGGCACTTAGGAAGAAGGCTTCTTGCATGAAGGCAAATGACTTTTTTTAGCTGTAGCATGGTAATTGAAGAACAACAAAAAAAAAAATACCCCAACAAAAAAGCAGCAAGCTATTTCTGAAATATAATGCACCAACAAAATAAGAAATGGAATTGAGTGAGAAAAATACATCTGCTGAGGACAGAATCAGACAGGAGGGAGAATTTATAGCCCTGTGCTAATTTCGTAATCTCAGACCCTGAGCTGGATGGAAGAATGACAGAAAAGGACCTTATCTAATAGATGTGACAGAAATGATGAGATTGAAAGATGATAATCATCATCTGAACTGCTACCAAAGATTCATATTCATAGAGTTAAATGTTAAACTTTCTCATAAAAGTGAAGTGTTTGCACTTAATATATTTAGAAATTAGAACCAGGAAGAGCTGCTTCTTCCGTCTCATTCTCTATAGCTTTTTGGCATAGACAAAATGTCTTAAATGTGCTAGGGAAATCAGGTAAGTGCATGCTGAGCCTGTTTGCTCATTCACTCACAATACCAAATTGAAAGAGTTGTAAATGTGTTTGTAAACAGTGAGTTATGGGCTTATGAATTTGCTGTGCTTTGGAGTTATGCAAGTCACGCAGTCTTGTACTTTTACTCCTGCAGCATTTTCAAAGCAAACAAGATCAGGCATGGTTTCTAAGGGGATGGGAGGCCCACCTGCTGAAGAAACGTTACGGTCAGTGTTTCACTAGCTGGCAGTCTGCCCTTTAAAATAGTAGAGTAACAGGGAATGAATCAGCTTTACCGGTATTTAAACCTTATCTTTTTACTTAATTGCGTAAATGTAATTTAGTCTGTTTTGCTTAAGCTTCTGAAAAGCTCAAGAAAGCTACTAGGATGCCTGGATTGCAGCATGGCTTTGGGGTCTCTTTTCCCCTCAACTCTTTGACCCTCTCTCTTCTGTTGTAAGGTCAGCGTAGCCAGCAGTAGTTCATCTACAGTATTTCTTAGCTTGATTTGTGGCATTGTCCATCTCAAAGTTCCTAGGGGACCTAAATTGGCAGTCAAAATTGAATTTTTATTCCTTCCCTTACCAAACATCCGCTCACTCTCTCTCTTCAGCCATGGGGAACTTGTGTGTTCTTCTCTGTTGCTCTGCTGGGTAGGTTTGGCTTGACTCTAACTCATCTCTGAGCCCTCCCAGCACAGCCAGATCTAAGCTATGCAATTTTGGGTGATGTAATGTCTTTAGGATAGGGCTTGTCTCTTGTTCAGGTCATTCTCATCTCACACCCTTATTTGCTCCTCTTACCCCTGACAACCTCTTCTTCATACATGTATTCCCTCATAAAATGGAGGTGAAGCGACAGTTCCTGTAGTTCGTCATTTAGGGGAATGTCCCTTTTTTGCATTCCTTCACTGGAAATCTGCACAGCATTCAGCACAAAACACTTGTGCAGTTTCACAGACCTCTGAAGCCTTTCCCAACCCTGCTGATGGTCTCCTACACCTACCGAGGTGTTGCTACCCAGGAACAGCCTACAGACTTCATGACTGTCTGTTAAAAATATTAGCTACCTGTTTTCTTCCTTTCTTCTCCTCAATTCTTTAACCAGAGAAGGGGAACTAGACTAGATGACCTCCTCAACTCCTTTCCAATCCCATTTTTTGTAATTCTGTAGGTAAAACCCACAATCTATTCATAGAGCCAATTCACTACTCACCTTCACATTTTGCTTGAAACCCCTTTATGGTGCTGCAGATGAGAAAGGAGCCAACCTTGGCAACGATTAGGCAGATAGTTTAATGAGGCTACTGCTATTAAGGCTGATCAGATTGTTTGATTATTCTCTCTACGTCTTCTACCTTCTACAAAGTCTCATGTCTGAACTCTCTGTGGCAGCGACTCCCTCTTGGCCAGATATTTGCACAGTCCCAATGCAATGATGATCTGGCTCCCTTAGTCTGCTAGGTGAAGATAAAAAAGTAAAGATAATAGTTCTGAGTGGGCACAGTTTGAGGCTTCACACCAATTATGAGCAAAGCTAAAAGATTCTGTCCTTTCCAGCACTGAGAAGGTCTCACTTACTGAACTGTAGCTTTTGTGGTTTATAATGAGTCACTAACCCAATCAAAGAATGTGAATGCATTGCATAAAGTAACAGAAATGACATACATTAAAAAAATGAATCTGGGAACTAAATTTCTCCATCAAATACTGATAGTCAAGACTGCAGTAAAAAGTGCCTACTGCTGCTCTTAGGGGTCTCTGTAGTGTTTAGTAAGCCCATTTAATACTGAAATATTTACTATGTAAAAAGAAAACCCTGCCAGCAATGTCTGAGTGTGAGCGCTGCACATTAACACATTACTTTTGATAGGTAAAGACTTAAATATAATGACAAACAACACAGGTCTGGAGTCTGGGGCTGATGCAGCCCTATTTGGGTTGATTATTAGTGTTAATTCCCATCACCATGTCTGTTGCACAAAAAACTTCATCTCAGCACTGAGAGTGAGGCCTGGGAGCAGAATTCACCTTCCTGATCTCTTTTGCATAAATATAAATGCTGAGATCAATTATACAATATCCAGACTCTTTACTGGCTCATTTCTCTCTTAGGAAGGAACCACACTCTCCAGAAGTTCAGTTCTTCTTAAACTTCTCAGAAGCTGGGGCAATACATTATCTAATAGAGACTGCATACCTTTGGTAAGTCTGAAACCATGAATAAAATGAATTCAGCCACCCAAGATGTGTGATTATTTCCACATAGCCAGATTGCTTGAGGCATCCTGCTGTCTTTATTGCAAACCAATCCTCACGCTTATAAGGATATCACACATTTATTTTGCAATGTGAATATGGCTATTTTTTTTTTTTTTTTTTTTTTTTTTTGTTTTGGTAGCAAAAAAATGCTGAATAATTGGGTGGTTCACCTCTGATTGGATGATGTCATGATGGTGAGCAAAGGTATGAAATGGAGAAAAAAAAATGTTGGCTCCAGGTAAGATAAAGGCTCAGAGTGGTGTGATCTGTTTAGCCATTGACTGGTTAGAAGAGAGGAGTGCAGAGACTCCTGGCAAGGCAATGAAAGAGATGGACCACTTTGCCCGAACTAGAACTTTTTCCTCTCAAAGAGAGAAATGCTGGAGAATCTATGATGAAGGAGGTATAAATGAATATTCTAGGAAACCCGTGAGATTTAGGCTATATCTTTAGCTGATGCAAACTGGAAGCTAATGGAGCAGTGAATCGGGGATCAGACCTATTGCTCTTTTCCTATGTCTCCTTTGAGTGAAGTGGTTGAGAAAAAAGCAGCGTTGCCTCTACCTAGATCTGTGAATAGTAATGTATCTGCACGGTTATTGGATAAGTCAATGGTGGAGCAAAGAGAACATATTCCATGATATATGGAGCATATGTGGCAAGACAAATCGGGACACTACGTTATACTTTGTAAATGTATTCCTAGCCTTAAATAAAGTCTCTGCTACTTAAAGAACCATTTTAAGAAGGTAACCCAGAGCCAGACTGTGGCTGCAAATCAGTGAGATAGTCAGATGGCAGGGTTGCCTGTTAGAAATGTTGGGGTCCAAATTCAGCTCTTGTGAAAGCTAGGGCAACTCTTTTGCACTCCTACACTGGGTATGCAGCTGGCAGTCAGGTTTTGTGCTTCCCCTGCATCCAGGGCATGCAGAAACATTACTTCCCATGCCATACAGCATTTTATTGCTCATGGGTTGCTAAAGGATTATCGGTAATTCAGGTGATTTGCAGACAACTCCAATAACAGTCTTTCACTGAGCCCTGTGCATGAGATAACGATGAAAATGTATTTCAGGCTGGAAATATGACTCCTATCTCTTACCCAGTCAAAAGCAATTCTAGAGCAGTGAGGTACTGTACTCTGAGATGGATTTTAATCTCCCTTACACCAGTGGAAATTAGAGAAACTTCAGGTGGAATCAGTAGAGTTGCAGCAACATAAATCAATTCCTTTTTCAGCTGTGCATGTAGGGAGAGAGACTTTTTTCCAAATAAAGAGGGATTGAAAGGCAGAATTCTCCCTCCTTACATCTTCTTTCCTGTATATACTGATTAATTTCAGGTAGAATGAATCAAGACAGGGTGAAGCACAGAGAAGATCAAGTCATGTTGACAAGAAGTAGTTGGTGACAACAGCAGTTAGTACCAAGGAAGCTGAGAGAGGATTTAGTGGTTATGGCACGAGTACGCAGATGGAGATAAGGCAGAGACAGTCAGCAAAGAAGCAGTAGGAACAGAGTCAGCAAAAGACAAAAGGAGTGAAAGGAGCAGCTCAGTGATTAGGAAAGTAAAAACCACTTAGAGGTATTTGTCCCCATCGCCGCGTGTGCTTGGCTGCCATCGTGGTACAAGAGGACTGTGTCTTGGCAGGAGAACTGAGCCCTTTTAGTGGGAAGGATATTTACTGTCATCTATATAGTCAGGTAGTTATATGGCCCCCATCACCATCATTTTTGATGGCAGAAGCAGTACTAAAATTCAAATAGCATGGCAATCTTACCGTGCTGGTGAATCA
>JAOBAS010000052.1:44503695-44518420 GCA_025311575.1 Elanoides forficatus
CAGAGGGAAGGTTTCACCCCACGACCCTGATACGGGTTGGTAGTGGGCTGATACGGGGGCTGGTTCGATGAGCGGCTGCCCTTGAGACTCTATCATTTGGTTTCTACTACTACTATCATACATGACCTTTGTACTATAATTTACTCCTTTAGCCTGTGTCAGAAGATTGTTTTTCATAAGGTCAGTGGCATTTTTCAAAGAGCAAAGCAGCAATTTTTGCAGGACACTGCTGCCACGTCCTGAGCACGCATTTAGATGCTATTGCCAGCCAAGCAACGAGGTGCTCAGAGCACTTCTGTACCAACATAAAGCAGGGGGAAAAAAAGAAAGAATTTCTGTGCTTTTGAACTACTTGGAGTGTTCCTTCAGTTAACAGGTTCAAAGAATTGGAGACAACATGCACAAAACTGTGCTGAATAAGGATAAAAGAAACACAGATTCAATGCTTTTGCCCAGTTGAGTGCATCCTGCTGCAGCTTTCTGACAACACTCTGGTGCTATCACTTAGTGACTATATAAAAAAGGTCTCTAAAGCCCTGGCCCTGCCAACCAGGACACATTTGCAGAGAGAACAAGCTGCCAGCTCCAAGCATGTGTTCAGCCCAGAGGACTGATAATTATAATTTCTTTCTTGAAGCACCCAGAGGCCACGATCATGGTCCAAGACTCCCCCCAAGTTAGGTGTTGATGCACCCCAAAGAGTAAAACTTTACTTTTTAATAAGACAAAGCAGGTGGAAGCTGGCAGATTGTGGCTTTTACCTAGCAGAACATCTTTTTTAGTACTTAAATGTTTGCTTAAATATGAGCATTTATAGAGTACCATAAGAGAGGCACTCACCCATGTGTACTTAGCTGTCCTTTGGACAAGGAATGATTTGAAAGGTTTCATCTTGCAAGACCAAATCTTCACTTCCTGTAACTGAATGAGTTGTCTTTTCCTCCATTACAAATAAATAGTTTTCAGCATGGAGATTTCAAATGTACAGTATCGAGAGTAACACCAAAAGAGGTTAAAAAGTGTGGACAATACCCCAGTTTAGTGGAGACAGTGAAAAACAACTTTCTTCTGCTTTTTTGTTCCTGCTTTTAACTTAAGCCAACTGCTGCAAAATCTGTTCTGCCAGCTGAGTACCAGCAAGCCAAATGTGGACAAGTGCATTTCCAGCAACAGCCCTTGAGCCTCAATCACATCCCTTGTCCTGGTCAGGGTGAAACCATCACTCTGGCCATGCAGATTTTTAGGATTGCGACCACAGTCCTCCTGTGACCACGGTGACCTTGGGGCTATTTTGTACTGGCAACAAGCTGCAAAACAGCTACCATACAGCTGAGGATGCGGCCCACGGATTTGGTCAGTGTAATGATTTACGTTTGGTATGAGCATCATCCAGCTCTGAGCAAAGCTGTGCCAGAGCAGTGGCGAGAGCTGCATTGCATTTAAATGAGAGCTTGAAAAGCGTGTTGAGCTGTTCAGATGGTAAAGACATCTGCATCAGCATCCTTAGTCCATGCTTATAAAAGGCCCATATCTCTAAGTACCAGCGCTAAATTTTAAGTTCACCAATGGCATGCAAAAATCAAGACAATACAGTCTTGGCCACAGATCTGTTGAATCTATTACCAAAAAGAACCAAAAAAACACCCTAAGAAACCACTTGGCACAGATGACTTCAATGAGACTTGCCCCATCTCCTGCAGCAAGTTAATTTCCCACAGAAAATAATTGACAGAGAATGGCAGTTGCAACCCTTGTGTGAGAGAGAGTCTGTCTCTGTATCTCAAAGCATATTTTTATGAGATTCTGGAAGGGAGCTGGTCTGGGATAATTGTTGCTGGAGACACTGAGAGGCACTGAAAGCACCAGCAGGCATTTTTTACTAAACCCAAGAAATTCTTAAAATGTAAAACGCAGTGTGAAAAGGAAAAAAAAAAAAAAAAAGAAAGAAGAAAAGAAAAGAAAAAAAAGGCACTAACCTCCCCCAACCCAAACCCTGCAGTTGTGAAGCAAAAAGAGCCCTCTGAAGACAGACAGAAAAGTCGACTGCCTGCAACTGAGAGTTCTTGCAATCAGAGAAGACACAAGTGTGAATTTTTCTTTCCTCATGCCCTGGAAAAAAGTCTTTGATATTCCGGAGGGAATTAGAAAAAAAAAAAAAAAATTGAAAGCAAGTGAACTTCACTAACAGCCTTCTCCCCTTCCCTGCCCCTTGGCAAAAGCGTTGGTATTAATTTATGCAGTTGCTGTGTAAAACCGGTCAGATATTTTCTGACAGAATGCTTTCCTGTCTGACAATGCTGTTTTGCCTGATATTAATTATTTTTTTGGAAGTTTCTTGTCTCCTTTCTGAAGCCTGATCTGTCTGATTTATTCATATTTCTTAATGTCTGGAGTTTTACCTTAGAGGTATCACCCAGATTAATTCTGCAGCTGTGAAAGGGGCCTAGAAATGTGTGATGCTTGGATGAGAGTGCCAACACATGCAGAAGACCTGTAGATATCTTTAAAAAGCAACAACAGAAATCAGTAATCCCTTGCCTCGATTGCTTCTGATTGTTTATTATTTAGCTAGAAAATTCAGGAGTAAGTTAAAACCCGAATAATTCTCTTGCCCAGTACACACTTCAGATGTTTTTCCCTGCCTCTAAAAGCTACCAAAACCCGGATATCCCTGTCTTTGAAATCCTTTGTCCTATCCTATGAAATAAAGGTAGACTTTAAGCCTTTCCTCTACAACACTTAGCAAATGAGCCGGGGGTGGGGCACAGAGCAGCTCTTTTCCTATGTGGGGAATGGTACGGAAAAGCATACGGGAATTTTTCTTCTCCTTTTAGTTATTCCTTCCATACAATTACTTTTGAGGTTCCCTTTCAACCCCCTGGCTGGGTATAAGACACCCTGAGAGTGGGAACGTCTTATTCCATGGGATGTGAGAGGTTCCCCAGCACCGCTCTCCTCATGGCTGACTTTTGGATCACACATCGAAACAATTAAAACTGACATCAGCTGCAAAAATGGCTACGGTTTCCCATTAAAAGTGATTGTTTTTCATCTCCAAGAAAAAAAAGAAAAGTATAAAGGATTTTGCATTTGATTTTGCATCTTTGGTCTGTACAGTTAAGACTCTTTTATGCACCTGTCAGTAACATAATGTTGCCTCAAGAATGAGATTTCCTCTAAGCATCTGTTTCAGCTGATTGAATATTCTTTTACCGTATAAGAGTAGGCCATTGTCTGATGAATACATGTTACTTAATTTTTGAACAACATGTCAGGGACTCCTACAGCTTGTGTATGCAAATTCTTAACAGCTATAAAAGAGCCATCATTTTTGTATCCTGACGGATCACTTTTAAGGGATAAGGCAGATAATTAATTCATTAGATATATATTTTTTTGATATAAAAGTGTGATTTAACACAGAGAACAACTAAGTAGATGTGAAAAGTTTGCAGAATTAAGAGCACTGGCAATGCAGATCAGGCTTACAAAGAGCCTTTGTTTTGGACACATTGATATTCCAGATAAGTCCAGACACTTCTAGTTTTTTGTTGTGGCTTTTTATTCGTGGTTTGCTTTAAAGTTTTTTTTTTTCTTTCTTTCTCTCTTTTTTTTTTTTTTTTTTTTTTTGAGGTTGTCTGAGGTTTTACAGTAGCAGTTCTGAGATGTACAAATTACAGTGCTAAACACAAAATGAAGTGGAAATGGGAAATTAGTGTACTGCACAGTAAAGCCTGGCTGATAGATTGCTGCAGTTCACTTTAAGCTTGCTTTGAAAACAATGCTGATTTAAAAGTCATCTTTCTGATCTGACTTTCCTTTTCATTTAGGAAACAAAAAAAAAAAAAAGGCTTGTTCTTAACTTGAATTAATTTGACATCATTACTTTGAGATAAAACCCTAGCAAAGACAAGGCAGTTTGGCGCTTTTGCCAGGTTACCACTTTAAATTAAAGCTTTCCTGAAGAGCCAACCCCAGGCTGGCGTAAATCAGGAGCAGCCAGCCCAGGGGCTGGGAGAGCTTACACTGATCCAGATGGCATATGCCAGTCTCATGACTATCCCAGCACAGGAGGTTGCTGTGGCTACAGTGGGAAAAAAAAGTGTGATTTTTTTCCAGGACCTTTTCCACAAATCACTGATGTCCAGCACTGGCAGATTTAGCAAGTGTGCTTCAAGCTGACACATAAATATGAATGACTGGGCAGGATACATGGTATGAGAAAGCCCTAACAAGCCCAGTTTATCTTGGATGCAGTCTGTCTGCCTGCCTACCATCCAATCCTGTGGTGGCAGTGGGGCTGAAATGTTGGCTATGATACTCCTGAAACGGCCAGAGGCAAAGTTTCTCCATCACGGGTGAGCAAGTGAAGGACCAGATGCACTGCCTACAGTAAATGTTCAGTATTACTGTAAACCTGATACAACCCTGCCCTGGTGAGCCCTTTCCCAACTGCACAAGCAGTTGTCTCTGTCATGCCTGTTTGATAATTCTTTACACCTATCCTGCATGTCTATGAGGTGACACATTTTCAGTTATATTAAAGATTTCTGGCTGCAGTAAAAGCGGCTAATAACAGTCCCTTGGGGCCCTCCAAAGACAGATTTTTTTTTTTTTTTTTTAAACAACAGTGTCAGCATTCCTACATCAACCTTGTGCAATAGGGAATAATGCAAAGATTTTCTTTCTCATACAAATTTAAGTACTGTGGACAGGTTATGCACTTGTGTTTTATTAAAACGACATGGATTTTTTTTCATATGCTGATTCATTCAGTCTTCTTTCTGGTATCTAGAAGAGCTAAAATGCTAGAAACAATTTTGGACCAGTCACTTGGAGGATTCAGGGCAGGTTGTGGCTGTTATGAGGGGTGCAGAGGGCTCTTTAGCCACATGATGAATAATCTTGCATGCAACTGGAATGCAATCTGGAAAAAGAGAAACCTGGAGTCTCCTTAATCTGCTGGGTAGATCCCCTAGTGCAAAGCAAGAGCTTCAAGAAAACATTAAAATAATGCAGCAAACGCTCACTTCTTCTTCCTATTTATGGTATGAAAATAGATATGTTTTGTAGTCATTAAAGGGAACGGCTATACTCTGTCTTTTCTGACCTGCTCATTATAACAGTAAAAATTGTAGCAAGACTCTTTCCTCATGGTTTAAATTATGTAAGGTGTAAGTTACTGCCTGGCCACTGACAGATGCTGCAGAAACTCCCTGCTACATCAGCCAGGTCAGTGGTCATTCTGATGTACGTGATCCTGCTACGAGATGATAGTTACCTACTCCTGCGTCACTGCTCTATGTCCCCAGCCTCTCCAGTATATATATAAAAAGAGTCTCCTCCTTCTTTTGTAGTCCCAGCTCATTTGCTGAATGTCTGTTTTCTCTTTGATGTTTAAATCAGAAATTTTCAGGGTGATGTTACTGCTTGACAAGCTTATATCATGCCTATGCCCCTTTCTAACGTACCACTGACAACAACAGTGACACCAGCACAAACTACTACACCAATAACTTTATAGAGAAGAAATGGAGTTAAGCATGAAGCCAACGCTATCCAAGGTGACCCTGAGTATATGAGATACCCAGTAGGACTGGTAGGTATATCACAGTGTCCTACGACAGCTGGAAGCCAAGTGCCTCTCTCCGAGGTGTCTAAAGTAGCATTGGACATCTCTATGTCTTTCGACAGCTGAATGCCAATGTCAGTGACTGATCTGAAGTCACTGGTTATAACCTACTTATTCAAACCCATTGCCTTAACCAAACGATCCAACCTTCATCTCAAATCCCTACTTGTCAAAGCTGAAAAGGATGCTCAGGTCCTTCCCTGCTAAATTGTGTCTTCTAGAAATATGTGCTGCCCCTCACTAGTGGTAGCCTGGAAGGTTACAACCGAGCTCCTGGTAAATGCAACTGGGAAAATAAAGGAATGGCAGCAGATTGTTCTCACAAGTGGTAGTTTATCATTGGATTTGACAAGGAGACAGTTAGCAGGGAGTGTGTATCCACATGGGAGGTGAGGTAATGCAAGCAGAAACATTAAGGTTCTGTGGGTCACATTTTCATAGCTGATGGCACAAAATGCAATTAGAGAGGAAAAAAAATTAGATTTAGTCTATAAACACATGTGCTCAAGCTGCATTTTATGCCAGCTGCACAGTCAAATGCAAAGTATTGAGTAACAGTTTAATTTGAGAGACCAGCTCCTCAGGTCTTAGGCCAAGATAAGAAATCAAGGGCCGTTATCTCAATGTGGAGGAGATTAAAGATTAGAGATCTCTCTTTAAATATTCACAGAGCACTTGAAACACTCTGTGGATATCAATGCAAAAAAAAAAAAAAAAAAGGAAAAAAACCCCAACAAACAACCCCTCCCTCAGCAGTCCTTGGATAAGATTTTATTCTGAACTACAGACTTATTGAAGATTTTATATTCTGACTTAGTCAGGACCAGGGAGGGAGCATGGTTCTTCTATTGAAAGTTACCCAATTTCTGTCTGAAATGGATGTTATTTCTGCAAACTTGTTACATTATCTACTTCCTTAAATACACTAGGACCTACTTAACCTTTCTAATGTCCAGTATCCACATGGCATCAGACTTTATTCTTCAGTATTAAAAGGAAATAAATTGTTTAGATTTCTTAGCTTGGCCTAAGGTTTTGAGCAGTTGAGGTCTCCAAGTTGGTAGAGCAATCTGCAGAATGAGGCTCTAATCTCTGCTTGAGCTTCTAGGAGTTACAGTAATGCTCTCGTTCTGATAATGATGAGAAAAGGTTTATTTTTGTCTAAAAATCATGTTCAAGGAAAGAGTAATTGGGTTATACTGATGCAATATTTATTTTTAGATAGCTCTGTTCTCAACCATTGGCACCCGTCATAATTTAAAAACACTGCAAAAAATTAAGACTGTAGATATACAACCCCGTTGATGTGTTTTTGTTTGTTTGTTTGTTCTTTAACATAACAGAAGAAGATTCTGTCAATCCTTTGTCGGTCCTCTGGTTGGCTGCCACTGAGAAATGAAATGGTATAAGGTATTTCTAACCTGGTTTAAGCTATGTCTAGAATTATAGTTGTGAATGCAATTGTGTTATCTGAAAGGGGCAGGGGTGGGAAGAGCTTGCTTGAACCCTCAGGTGGAACCATTACACTGAGGATTTCTAACTGAACTTTAGCCACAAAAGTGTTAAGTGTTTGATTTAAGTTAGTTGTCTGTAGGAACAGTAAAGTGAAGGATATTTTTACAAGGCTATTCTTCTTGCCTTGAGATAAATAACCAAACCAGTAGCCTGAATCAGGAGAGTCTACCTGTTTCCAGTGAAGGAGTTACTTAATGAGGTATGGCTTAATTAGTTTGTATTTGATGTCTGGCTGTTGGATAAACCCTACCAAAGCAAACGTTTTGAAAAGACAGACTAAACCCACATCACAAAGAATATTCACATAGACAGGAAGACATATATAAATCAGACCACTTCTCCTCCTTCACAGACATCATCACTCACAAATCATCTTCTATGTGTTATAAAAATAATTAATGGCCCAATTATAACCTATTTTTTCCCACAGTACTTCAGACACTTAATGTGTGTAGGCATGCTCAGAAAATCCCACGAAGTGTCTGTTTGCATTTGTAGGGGCCTGGAGATCTTTGAAAATCTGGTCCCAAGGGGATTTAAAAATGCTTCCCTGTGTTTTAGCCTTTATTATGTGAACTTTTCTGCTGTCATGTTCAGCCCTTACACTAATGAAATGTAATGTGGTAGAGAGAGTGAGTGTTTTTCTCCAAATATGTTTGGAAGCTATGCAGCAGCATTTACAAACTGGTTTTTGACTGTAATGATTCAAAGACAGTGATTTGTTAACTCTGGTAATATATCTGCAAATCTGGTCTTCTAAAGACTAGCTTTGCCAAACAAATCACCGGCTTCAACAGCTTGTAGTAACCTACTCAGCACCTATATGTTGCAGGGATGCTAAAGCTTGGACTACTTATGCAACAAGAAAAGGATGCTGGTAAATCCCATAATATTGCTTTTGTCTTTAAATAAAATACGGTGTGAATTCAACATAAAACCAGACATCAAGCATGCTGCCTGATAATTTGGCTTGGATTCTAATCAACAGCGTGTTTACTCAAGTGAAACATAGTGATAAATACACTGAATCAGAGGCACATTGTGATTCACTGCAAAATCCTCAGTGTTAAATTGGCTTCTTTTTTTTTTTTTTTTTTCCCTAATTGAAACTCTTTCATTACTTGAACAGAGACAACAGAAAACAATTTCTTCAAGGAACCTTGTCAGTCAAACTTTATCAAAGTCTACCCAATGAGCCTGAAGCTTCTCTTACATTACTTGTAGAAGGCGAATTATTTAAAGATTATTTGCACTGAAAGTCCTGGTTTTGGTTTTGTTTTGGTTTTTTTTCCTTAAAAAAAAAAAGTTTCTTTTCAACAAACTCTCTTCCTTGTAATTTTCCTTAATTTCATTTACATGAGTGAGAGTCATGGAGAAGCATGAAGGGAAGAAGTCTTCATATAAGACTTGTTTACATTTATTTTGATAGTTGCAGTGAAGATTTAGACTTATTTCAGAGCTGTTGCATTTTATTGCTGGGTCCTCTAGGTAAACCTTCCCACCTACCTTTCTTCCTTCCCACTGTCTTTTCCTCCTTTCCTTCCTGCCTCCTCAGTCCCTTTAAATCCTATAAATACATAAGAAACAGACACTTCTCACAGCAAACCAGCAAAAATACAAATCCTACTGAACATTCTTCCCCACGTAGGCACAGCCTCTAATCGACCAAGGATCAGAAAGAAAGATGAGCCCCCAGTGAAAGCACCCAGCAAGTCACTGGGGCTGCTGTTCTACTTTGCTCTGCAAGCAGTAAGCCACAAATTCAGAAGTGCTCAATTCTTCCTGTGACATTTATGACCAAATTTTCCAGCTTAGTTCACTGCCTCATGTCCAATGTCCCGAGGAAAATTTAGCCTTTAAAGTCATTCTTCTTGCATGACTTTCACTTAAGTCCATATGTTAGTGGTCTCTGAAGGCCCAGAGCCAGCCCAAAGGACGTATCATGCTGAGGGATGAAGACAAAAGTTAGACCAGAGGAATTTGGGTTTATTTCAATTCCTAAATGGTAGCTGAGTTCTTTGGAAAACCTTGTCTTTAACCTCAATTCTCCATCTGAATGATGGAGAATTCTGCTTTCTTCTACTGTTTATATATCCTGTTTCCTTAGAGTATAAACTCTTTAAGGCAAGGATGGTCCTTCATGAAGCACAATGGGACCTTGATGCTGGTAAAGTTCATAGATGTTTCAATAATACAGTTAGTTCAGAATCACCTCAGTTCCCACAAATGAGTGTCGTGCATATAATATATTGATTTTTTCCCTCTTAGTGAGTTCCCCTTTTCTTTTCTCCTTTTTTCTCTGATCTTTTTGATGGATAAAGAAGATACAGGTTTATGAGGTCAGAAGCCTTACAGAGAAAGAACAATTTAACTGTGCAACAGTAAAAAGAAATCTGAGCAAAATATCAATCTGCAAAGGGAAAAAAAAATCAAAAGATAAATAAGAAGCTGAAGAAAGACCAAATTTGAAAGAAAACTCCTCTCTAAAGGAGGAGGAAGATGAAAGGCAAATGATCTTTAAGATTAAAAAGAACTACCCAAACAGAAGTCCAACATGATTTTGGTCTAAAGTAGTAAAGGGGAGATACATTTAAATAGACTTAATAAGAAAGATGGAGAGAGAGCTGGAGGGAATTATAAGTCAACAGAAAACAATAACAGAAAAGAGAAAAGTAGGGCGAATGGGAATTAACAGAAAAGGAAGAGGCTTTGTAGGCTAAGAAGTCCACACAACAGAATATTATTTTAAAGAGACAAAGCTCTTCTTCCATGGAACTTGATGGAAAAACTTGGTGTGAAAGTCTCAGCTATTTTCTTGCATATCTGCTCTGCAATTTTAACTGACAACCATCTTTCCCAGGAAAGTTTTGTCCCTACTTCCCCCACTGCAGTCTTGTTTTATTTATAGGGCAAGAATTTGGGGTAGGTGACTTGCCTTGTGTCCATCAAGGGTCTACTGATACCCATCTGCTTCCTACAGCACAATAAGGGTGTCAGGATGAGCTGTAGGAACTATAAACTCTGATAAACTTCACTTTATTAAGCTTCTCATTTTGTCTCAATGTCAGAAGTAAAGCAGGGAACCCTGGCCCTGGGACATTTGTGGAAAGCGTGTTTAAAAACTCTTAATGGTTGCTCTTGAGAGCAGTGATCAAGTAGCTTCAAGGTAAGGATGAACTTTCTGATGTTAAGTTTTTCCCTATCTAAAAAGTGATCATTTCAGTTGTACTTTCCATTACACTGTCAAACCCTGTATGTTGGACTCTGAAGAAAGAACACAATTTTTGTTATAATGCCAGGGAAGGCTCACATGTGCTAGCATTCATTACCGAACTGATGAAACCAGGCCTTTGGTGCATTTCTTACCAAAGGAAATCTAGACAGCAACATCTGTGCAGAAAATGCATTTTCACAGCAGAGTTCATTTTAGTGGTGACCCTATGTGAGCAGGTGCTTGGCAATATGCTAAAATCCATTTTAAAATGCCATCTTGCAACATCAGATGAAGGAAAGCTGGGCATACACTCCTGAAATTGTAGGTCAGAGGTAGCTGGGTAATTTTACTTCTTTGAATTTGAAATGAGGAATAATACTTGCTGACCTTCCAAACTAAACCTGTGTATGGCAGAATGCATATAAACCTAGCTGCAAAATAAATATATTGCAGCTACCCTCCCCTACACACACACAAATATAGGACTTTTGTATACATATAATTCAAAGCAATTTTCAAGGCAATTTTCTATCCTTTCTATCATTCACAGTATAAGTAAATGTCCCAGCAGTAGGTAAATCATAATCCTTACCTTTCTATGGCAAAAAATTTTCCCATTTTCCTTTGCAAAATGTTTGCTAAAGACCTTGATTTATTCTTATATAGACATGGAAAGTGAAGACCTGTCTGTAACCTGTGAAGCGCAAAAAATGAATGTTAAAGAATGCATGATGGGTCCCAGTTAGCATAAAATAATAATGTGGGTAAGGCTGCGTGGATATTGCAAGCCTGCTGCCATCTAATTAGAGCACATTGTCTCCTAGCAAACTTATAATACAAATGTTTCTTCTGCATATTCTCAAACTCTCTGCTCCCCACCCCAAAATGCCTGGGAAAATTTGGCAGATTTTGTTGTTTTTTTTTAAAAAAAAGATTAAGTCCCTTTGTCATTAAGTACCTGCTAGAAGAGAATGCTAGAGGTCAGTTCACCTGGGAATTAAAATATAACCCTCAGAGAGTTTCTTTTTTTTTTCTGCTATGACCTCAGCTGAAGATAAATAAGTCTTGAAATGTAGAAGAAAAAAACAGGGTGCTTTTTAGAATTGGTGTCTTTCTAAGCATCCTACCTACTGAAAGCGAAACCAGTGGACATGCTAGCATATACATTGCTAGCAAATCTGTCCCAAGACTTCGGTCCTGCAGGATGCTCCAAATGGCAGAAAAGAGTTTGGAATTTGGACTGATGTCTTATCAGGCTCAAAACCATCTCAAGTTTCACTTGAGTCACACAAGTCCTTCTCTCGTGGTTATTTATTAGCATATTATAACATTTTTAGATCTTTAGACGCATTCTCTTGGAAGGGAGATTTAAGGTTCTCTGGTTGGATGAGTCCACATCATTCAAGTACCTCTTGATAGATAGATAAAACACAATCAGTGGGTAAAAAAAAGTAAGTCAGTCTTTCAACATTGCTCTTACATCCTTCACTGCCACTGATTAAAGGAAAAGGTACCAAGTATGTCCTAGTGTCATCACATTGACCTGCTGGTGTCTAAAGCACATGAGGTTGGGAACTAAGACCCTTCCAAAATCGGAGATGTCACCAGAAGATGCCCGTTTCTCTCCTTTCTCTGAATAGGAGTGTACAGGTGCGAAGACTTTTTCCCTGAACTTCTCAATCGCAAATAAAAAGTTAGGTAGGATCTGTGGCCATTCTTCCCAGGCTAAAGAACTGAATGCTCTGAACTAATCCCATGGTATGGAACCATCTATAGAAAGAGTGTTTGTGAAAAGAGAAGGATCTAAGCACTTGAAATCAAAGCTCACACTTTCAATATTGACAACAATTAGTATTAGCCAGCCTCAAAGATACAGCAAACTTGGCTTATAAGTAATCTATCAAAACAAGACATCTTGCTTCTAGCCTTGCAATTGCATTTGGGTTACATTCGCAAGCTTTATTTCTCAACACAGTATTTTCTCATTTCCTCAATGCCACACTTAACACGCCTTGATTTAGCCTGCTGGTATCCTGCTATCAAAAGTGTCAACACCTCAACAGTGTGATCCTACACAGGGCACCGTGGGACCCAGGATGAGAAATGCTCTATCAATGTAAAACCATAATTACTGTAGTCAAAGTTTCATGCACATCTGTCAGTGCAAATCTTGTGTCAGAATTTTTTTCGGAAGGTCATTTTCCTTTCATCACCTCACATGAGCATTTCACACAAGACTGCCTTCTTCACAAGGTATGGTAGGGAATGTTTCAGGTCTTGCCAGATGGCCACTACTACAGAACTGGGAATACTTAGATGATAATTTCTCAGTTAATTCTATGTTTATATCAGCTCTTTTCAACCACCACAGTCAGTGAATGACTTTGCCCCTCTCTGATAGTAGTATTCAATTACTTTAAAACAACTGACTAGACTCCAGCTTCACTACAAAGTCTGAGTGTATGCAATAATAAATCACAAGCATGTTTTTGTTTGCATCTTCTATCTAAGGACTGCAAAGAATTTCACAAGAAATCTTGCGTTTGAAGCAATGCTCATGAAAGTGTTAACTTGAAAAAGGCAATCTTAAAAAAGAAACTGCTCGGAATTTGCCTATGATGAATGTAGGGCAAGATCAGCCATTGAGATTTTACAGTATTTCTCACACGGTCTATTAAATGTGGTTGTCATGTCCCATCTGACATGATCTCATTTCTAACTTAGATTTTTTCAGTGATAGTTAGAGCTTTTCACGTAAGTGAAGACAGTCTCAGCCCCTGGCACTGATTGTACCTTCTAGGAGAGCACCAGCCATTTTGATTGAAGATCCTACGTGAATCACACTCTATTCTCATCTGTGAAGGATTTTGCTGTATGAATGAGTAAGAATGTTTTGTTAACAGACTCAGATTATTAGATTATTTTTTTTTGTAACTAATAAAAAAACCCACTCACAAATGATCAGTTAAAATATGTGGCATGAAGCACTCAGCTCCCAGACCTTGCCCAGAGTGTCCCAAACCTTTTTGCACTTACAGATAAGGAAATCACCCAAATATCCAGTGTCCACAGTTTTCATTTCTTGTGATCAGGGACTCTATGATTCCTAAGGTGACAAGTAACAGTTCAGCTCACTTGTTATCCATGCTAGTCTGGGAACACTTTGCAGCAAAGTGTGTGACTTTGCTCATTAGCATCCCAGTCATAAGAGTCATCTTTCTAATTATCATCCTGACAAGGATATTTGAACAGGTGTCTTCTCTGGAGGAACATGACAAATCTCTGTCCCTTATAGATATAATATTCATTAGACATTTCTTTTTCATTCAGCATTGCATTTAACTTCTGTCATGGACCAGTGGTTTTTAATTCTTGGTTTCTTACAGCTTTTTAGCGTCTTAGAGTGTTGACATCGCACATTGGAGTGGAGTACATGTCTCCCTGATCTGTCAGAAGCTGGTCTATATAGTAAACTGGAAGAAATATGGTTAAATAAGAATTCAGCTGAAAAGTAGGACTTCCTACGGCTATAGCAACACTGCACTATTTTTTTGTATTTTGGGAAGGCCTAAGATGGTATTTCAGTTTGGTGCTGCGTTGTTTTGTACAAGGTGAAACAGGCAATTGTTTCTTTGCTACCTCTGCTTTCAGCTCAGATGTTGTCTGTGCACCATACATAAAAAGTGTCTTTCTTTTTCCTAGAAGGTGTCAAAATAGCTATAGTTCTCAGTAGTATACTAAGATTGTGAATATTCAAGGACATAAACTGCTCCAGAATATGACCCATGGTTTTGGCAGAAGTCTTTCTTTCAGTTAACTCTAGGTGATGAAGTTCCTAATGTGGGTGGTTTTGCAAGTGCACACAATCAAATGGCCTGAGTTGTGGTTGTTGGGAAACTCTCCTTGCCTACTTTGGGTTATTCTACCCATTTATGTTAAGTGTGGCTCAGGGGACCAGAAATCAGAGCCTGAGTTCCCATATGTATAGACCGTGGTAGGGGTAGGTCAATCTTTCAATCTGTGTGTGAGACTGAGTTACTAATGGTGAAACCCACCCAAAGCAGTTTGAAGCATCTAACAGTGGGTGTAGAAAGTAATCTAAAGCACATGATCTGAATGCCCAGTCCTGCTTTGTTCTAAGATATTTTTCCACCCCAAAGAGCAAATTTCTATCATTAGTTAGAAATTAAATGTACTTTTAAGTTCATAAATACTTTTAAAATACCGAGATTCTGAATAGACAGTGTATCGGGTTTGCGTGGCAAGATTTTGGTCACGGTGGGGGGTTACAGGGGTGGCTTCTGTGAGAAGCTGCTAGAAGCTTCCCCCATGTCCGACAGAGCCAATGCCAGCCGGCTCCAAGA
>JAOBAS010000052.1:44525721-44563511 GCA_025311575.1 Elanoides forficatus
AGAAATAAACATCCACAAACACATGTATGCACCCACACGTGCAGAGGAGAGCCATCGGGGCACTTCAAGCCACTCTAAATCAGGTTTGCTACCATAGTGCCCTCAATCCTGTCCTTTTCGACATAGTATCATTCCCTACTTGAATTATCAGTACAGGATAATGACGTAGCTCAGGAAAATGGACTGGCCAAAAACTAGCCTGACTGGTTTCTAAGTACATGATCTCCCTAAGCTACCTCACTGCATGATATTGCACAAAATGCCAACCTTTATAACAAATTTGCTAGTGCCAGCTTGAAGGTGAAGGTAGGAACATGAGGCTGGGAGTGAAGGAGAGAGAGTGACTGCAGTAACTTTGGTTTAGATTAGCTAAAGCACTGTCAAATTGCACTCCTAAAGTGTATTTAGGGTTGTACGGTGACTTATGGGCATCCTGACACACATGCATGCTCAGGAACGTGTATGATAATAAATGTGGAAGAAAATCTCGGACAGAAAGAAAAAGTGCTGTTAATAAAAGCTTTAGGGAATGATGGTACCTCTTCTGTCTGCAAAGTATCTAGGACACAATAGCAGTCAAAACCATAAAACAAAAAAAATGAGCAAGCCTCTAGAACTGAGGAGTTTGGCAAGGGAAGTGTTCACAGCCTCAGAAAGTTCACAGACTCTCTGTGTGGAAATGAGGTGTGAGCCCTGCCATCAATTTGAACTGTAGCACAGTTGATCGAATACAGAGAACGTGCTCATGTTAAGGTGGCAGAGACAGAACCAGATGATTCACAGCCACATGGTTTTCATCCTATTAAATGGAAATGAAACATCCCCAGCTGAGGCGCCAGCACAGGGGAGGATTGCGGCTGTGGCCATAAAATAGTAATGGGTGAGTGATTTTCCAATTATTCAAACAACGGTGAGTGAGAAGGGCTGCCCGCCTGCTCAGAGATGCCATGCATGCTGTGGCCACAAGCACACTTCCAGAAGAGTTATTTGCAACCTTTATAAGCTCCCTCAGTTCAGTGCACATTTAATCTGGAACTTTAGGTCTATGGGATATATAGACTCATCTGGATCCATAACAACCTCTCCCTTCCCCAGAGAAAAAGCTTGATCATATTAAAGACTCACACTGGGGGTCTCCTGATTGAGGTTCAGTCTTCCAGAACCAGTGAAAAGTTCATCAAGATCAAGGGAAACTTTTCTATTGTCTTCAATCATCTTCAGAGCAGGCTCTTAATGAAACCATCTGTTCCAATCCGTCTTCACAATAGAAAACACAATTTCAGAGGAAATTTGAGACCATTGCTCTTCTTTGCCTTTTGTTTTTCATCCTTTTGCCATCTGCCCTCCCTTCCTCAGGCAAGTAATGAGAAGTCCTTAGGTGCCACAGAAAGAGATGACCAGTGAGGTGCAACGTGAAACGTATGAATGATGCTTCATCTTCTGGCACCTCCATGGAGAGGTCTGTACAAATCCTGTGAGGATCCTCTGGGCTTGCAAAGTAAGCCTGGAGCTAAAGCTGCCATACCTGGAGAAAGGCAACCAAACAACAGAGTCTGTAGCTCCTGTTGATGGTCCTACCCCACATTAAAAGCTCTGTCTGCAACCCAGCAAGTGCCAAGATATCTCCAGGTCACCAAGTTTAGAGGGGAAGACGACTCACTGTTCTTGACAGCTATTACTGGAGGAAGAATTCTCCTGTTCCTTGGCAGAGGCTGCTGTCATCAGCTAGGCAGTCTCTACAGGGGTCCAGGGCTCTAGAAAGTATCTGCTCTAATGGCTCCAACAAAGAGCCAAAAATCCCCTCTTTACTCAGGCAGTGTTCCTGGAGATGGTATTGATGCTCCTTCCTGATATGAATGACACGCTTCTTAGGCTGTGGAATTTGCTGCGACAGGAAAGACCTTGGATAGAAGTATCAGATTTGAACCCTTCGAGGTAACCAACAGCATGATGGAGTAGAGGAAGCAAACATCACATCTTGCCTTACCTCAAGGCAAGCTTAGGATGGGGCAAGGAGAGATGAACAGAAGTGACAAAGTAGAAAAAGAGTTAATGTACAAAGCAATGCTATGATCTAAGCTGGGCATTAGGAGAAACTGTGGATATGGAGCATGCACCAGCCCTACCAGGATGGGTTAATATGTGATGGCATAGGAGTAATAAGTGTGTCCTAAAGCTATTGCTGAGGTGATAAATTCTTAGCAGGAGTGTAGGTACAAACACACAAAGGGAAATGCAGGTAATATAAACCTACCTTTTTGGATGCATCACCTTGCCAGGTGTAGGGCAGTGCTGAGTCAGTTTTCTATGAATTTTGATGCCTCTTCCTTAGGAAGTTGCTGCCAAAGCACAGGTACCTTCAATCAACAGAAACAAGCTGGCATCTTGTACTGAAATAGGAGAGCTAAACAAAATCAAATCAAATGAGATCAAAATGATACAGAAACAAAACACCTCCCACAAAGCTTGACCATCATCAACTCAAGATTCATATAAGCAGGAGAAATATTGTGACTTCTTTTTCACAGCTCGTTCTACCCTTCTGTCTAGGTGTGGCAAACGTAATTGCTGAAGACTTGTTGCTGCTGTTTCCTTCGATGTATATTCTCCCATCTTTGCCGACTGGATGACACATCAGATTTTTTTTTTTTGCAAATGGAAACATTTCAATTTATCTAGCTGCAGGCTTGACTCAAAGCCAACAGAAGTCATTCAACAGGTGAAAAGATTTTCAACCTTTTCTCTTAATCCACCTTCACAGACCATATAGGACTGCTCTCCTAGGCCAACAGATGGCTTGTTAACTATAAAGGTACTGCATAGAAACTGAAATATATATATACTAAAATAGTGTTATTGTAGCTTTTTGCATAACGTATATCATCTGCAGTCAATGAAAGAGACTACATCTCACCTATTTGAAATCAATATCTAAGGATGGGATGAATCATACTTTCAGCAGTGCCAAAATCCTTTTTCATTGACTACTGAGACAACCTAGACAACGACCTTAGGTTGGGAACTGAGATTTTAGATACATCTACATAAATGAGTGGTCTTTTCTGTACATTCTCAAGGCTTTCTGTTACTTTCACTAGTCAAAGGAGAGCTTTCCCTTCCTCTGATACTCTCTGCAGGATAGCCTGTGAATCCAGCCACATACTGCTTCACAGACATAAAGTGATAAAGTGATTTTTTTCTGCATTCCTGGAGCAGGAGGGGTTGTAAATGCTATCATCCATGCTTTTTTCCTTGAAGCTGCAGTAGATAAGGTGGTGAGATCTTAGCAGAGAGGAAATGAAGTTCAAGAACATACAGTAGAATGTGTTTGTCCAGTCACGTCATGTGGGAGTGATGCAAAGTTAAACTCTCCCCTGCGGTGGAGATAAAAACTTGTCAAGTTGCGGCATGGACGTACATCCCTGTTACCAGGGGCATCGTTTTCAAATAATGTGTTGCTCTAGGTGATTCTTAAATCACACTGGCTGTTGAAATGACTAAGGTATATAATGTGAACTGAGAAACTCATGGATATTCTGACTGAGAGCAGGAATATTACCTTATTTTTTTCTGCATTAGTGATCAAAAAATAAGCTAGGATTGCAATAAGAAAATGTGAATTGTGAGTTGGATTTCACTTCTAGCTCTTTTATATTTACCTGGAGTAGTGCCTAAAGTGTCAGTAAAACTATATTATTTCCACCGTTCCCCTTGACATGGCTAAAACACAGACAAAGCATGCAAGCTCATCACAGAAAAAAACTGATTTGTGTCCCACTGAAGTGAAAAGGAGTCTTATCCACTGCCTTAGATGGTTGTGAGAAAGCCCTTGAGCACTTGATTTCAGAAGCAGTTGGATCCTTTCCAGGCTCCTGAATGAAGAAGGAAATAATTTTGCAGCCTGGTTGATTGGAAAAGTGAATGAAAGATTCTTAATGTGTTTTTACCGTTTACTCAAACTCTGCTCAAATCTGCACAAATAACATCTGAGACCCTCTGTCCAGCCAGTACATTTCTGTTTTCTGTTTACTGCGATCTTCTGTTAGGTCTGCCAACCTGCTTTCCACTGCTGGGCATTGAAGTAACCTTTCTTTAAAGCTAATAAAATAAATGTGAGTGCAACAATGCAAAGAATTATTTAAACCCCCAAATTCTCATGGTTGACCTTTTGCAGTTAACTTGGAAAGCATAACAAAGTTAATATGCTGTCAACAGTGAGCTTTGAAAATCCAAAAGATCTAGAGATAACAGATCAAAACCTGTCACTGAAATCAGGGGCACAATACTGCTGGCGAACAAGCTGACCTAATATTTACAGGTCATTTTAAACAATAATGATGGTCTGATTCTCCCCCCCGATACGATCCTTTGCACCAAGGTCGCATCACAAATATCCTGGATATTAGCCATATGTTTCCATCTGATATAAACCTGCTAGTGGCTAGCTGGCACAATTGGATGATATATTGCCTTCAACGGCTGGATGTGGCAGAAAGATACATGAAGACATGTGAGATAAGATCTCAGGCAGAACTCACTGGATAAATTAATTGTTCCTCGAGGACCTTTGCTAGCTGGTATAAGTCAGTTGTCCCAAGGGAGAAAAAACATTTACAAAAGCCACAAATGTAAGTACCTTCAGAACAAATCATCACACATAAGGGCTTTGATACGAAAGAATTTACATCCCCCGCTTGGAGTCTGGGTTTTTAATTTACTGGGCTGGTCAGGCCAAGCAGAGCTGCTGGAGGTCTACATGCCTGCAAAGAGTCTTCCAACCTTCCCTCAAATAAAATATCCGAACATATTTATTGTGTCTTGTATCTACTAATATGAACTCTGCTAATGATATTTTAACTACAGCTAATAGTAAATGTACAGATACTGGGTCGTATAAGTCCCTAGGTGCATAAAGACATCAGAGAAGTGCAAGCGCCTTTTATCTATTTGTAGTGGAGGAATGAAGCATTGACAATTATACTGAGGCTTGAAAAAGATACAAACTGGGTATATTGTATGAATATAATTGAAAAAAAGTCTCAATTTTCATCAATATATTCACTGTGCACTAGCAAGATATTTCAAAAGTAAAGAGAAACTATTTAAAATGTGTGTTTTTGTGCGGATTTGGGCAACAGAAATGAGGCACCTTAGTCCATCTATCTAAACATTGCATGAATTTTGGTTGTAATGAGCATATGGAGATACCAGAAACAGCACTAGAATTTAAGGATGTTCAACACCTCTGAAAACTAGACCATTTTAACTGTGTGCTATATTTAGCACAGTTCCTATTCCTATATTTAGGAATGGGTGCCTAGCTTTGTGTATCGCTGTTGAAAAGTTTGGCTTAGGGTCATAATTGCTTATGCAAAATGCAATCCAAGATTAAAAACACCCAAACCAGTGGGTTTTGATGACAAAGATAACTAACTGACTTGATCTAAACTCACAGAGGCTCATCATTTCTAAAATGCACTGACTTGGACACTTTACTATGAAAGAAGGTGCAATTAGGTCTGCATATTTTAAAATCCTAATCTTAATGAATGTAGAAGTTAATATATAACTCTATCTACAAGTGAGGGAAAAAGAGAGCAACAGTTTTCAAGTGTTAAGCAACAGTTTTCTCTCTACTTTTTGAGACTAGAAGATGGTCATAAAAGTGGGGGCTAGAGTGGAATGAAAAGAGAAGGTAACGAGGACTTATTAAATAAAAACATTGAAAGCACAAATAAATCTGGTTGGTCACCATCTGAAGCACAGAACGATGTGGAGGGCAAAGCTTGCTTTGAAAGATAAAACACATGCTAAGAATTATGTTAAACTTCACCCTTTGATAATGTTTTCTGACATCCAGAATCTGTGCTGCATCACTCTGCCCTTCCCAGGCATTGCCCTTTATGTTGTAGAGTGTCAAATCTCTTTGACTATGTCATCATAAGGATTTTCCCCTGACTGCAGCCAACAGAGGGGCTGAGTCTTGCAGTAAAAAGGGAATAAAAGGAAATCTAGTTAAAAAGCAGGAAGAGCTAGGGTAGAGGGTGAGAAGAACAGATGAAATGAAAAAGTAGAGAAGGACTGAGGCGAGGCGTGACCTTTTCCACATTCCCAGGGCTGCGACACTGCAGGGTAGCAGCTAGATCCTAAACTGTTGGCAGGCTGCTAGAGACCCAGATTCAGCCTCTCATACTTCACAAGGATCCCCAAAGGTAGGATCCCTCTATAATTGGTGGAGACCATCCCACAACCTAAATGACATGGAGATGCCTATAGAAGAAGACGTAGTTCTCTTCCTTTGTTAGTTTTGAGAACAGACGTGTATTCATGTGGCAGAGTTCAGCACTGATTTTTGAGGCATGGATCGTGACTTTTTGAATATGAGTAGTTGTTAATACTGAGACAATCTGAAAGGATTCAGAAGCTTTCAAGGCAGGGTTGAGGTCTCTTTTCTCATCACCAACTTGTGTACCGAGGGCGAAAGTGTCACAAGTAGCTACCAGAAGGTGACAATCATCTGTTCAGTGAGGAAGAATACTCTTAGCCTGCAGTGACTAGCAGACTCATTCCAGCTATCAAGTATAAGACAAGGACAATCTAATATGGAGCTTAATATCTACTCAGCTGGGAGGAAGAGGCTTTTTCAGGTGGTGACTCAGAACTGAAGAGGTTGCTGTGTGCTGGAGATGTCTGTCTCACGCTGTAGCAGGAGAGGATCCCAGAGTGAGTGGCCTTCAGAATGATGTGCCACACAAAGTTAGAGGAGCACTCCTGTATGCACCCTGCGGAGTTGCACACAGTCAGCTCATCACTGCTAAAGAGGCACAGAAATACAGAAAAAATCCAGCAAAGCAATGCTTGAGACAATACTTGCTGTAAAGTCAAATAATCTAAATAAAGAATACAAAGGGGCTTTCTACCTGTTAGCTGATGTCACCCCAAGGGAGCTGAAAGGAGAAGACAGATAGATGCTCGGTGGGCAGCAGACACTGAGCTCCATGTTGCCATGACTACGCTGCGACCCAAGGGAGATGCCTGTATCCACACAACGTGGATTTTTACTGCTGGTCACAGTATGGACAGGCTTCACGGTCTCACAAAAACCTACACCTGAAAATGAAGCAGAACCTCCCTTGGGTAGAACTTGGTCTTCTCTGACATCTTCCCAGATCAAGATCCAAGGTGGTAACCATCCCAACTGAATTTCAAGCAACATTTTTTGAAAATAATTAATTAAAGGTCTGTAAATTGGCCCTACTACCCCAGACTGGCTGAGATCCTTAAGGAAACATCTGATAGTTCTGTGGATAACATTAGTACTACGGCAGAAACAAAGCACAGAGCCCAGAGGGATCAGGAGCACCAAGAGAAGAAATCTGGACAAGTGCAATCTTGTGGGAGCACACACTCCCACCCTGAGTCCCCACAAAATCCTCCATCTCTTCAGTGAGAGCTTTGATATTGCATTGTTTCCAATTATGACATTTTGCAACAACCGCTGCATGTACCATGTGCTGCTGATAGAAAAATTGAAACAGAGCAAAATAAAAAAGGAAATGAAAAATTTCTTTAAGGTCTGAGCTGTTGCTGGCTGACACTCTGTAGAGTAAGACACACAAATGGCAACTAGGACCACACTACAACCAAGAGGGGTAACATTCTGCAGCAAAAAGATTTGTAAAGAGCCTGCAAAAAGGCTAGGCTCATCTTTTTTCCATTGTTTTTGTCATGCACATAATAGTTCTGTAAACTGACAATTTTATGAACAGATATTACATCTTTATGTGCATTCTATGTGAAGGGTGAGAGGCACATAGAAATCAATCCGAGAAGCTAATTTTAGACTTAAAAATCCAAGTTCATTTTAGAGAAATTCCCAACTGGATTCCTCTTTCTTACTGTTAGGAAATTATGACAAATGATACAAGAATATAAGCTTAATATCAGGGCAGTTATAAGTCTTTTGAAATTATGGTGAGATTTTCATAAATCTTGGGTGAGACTTTTCAGAGCACTGTGCTAAGGAGAAGAAAATCATACTGTGTGTGTCTTGAAAGGGTACAGCAGACTGTAATTAGGCTTATCTGAAATAAAAGGGATATGTATAGAAAAAGTCAGTAGTCAAACATATTGTGTAGCGGTGCATTATTTGTTGATTGAGTGGTTAATTCTATAGGAGAAATACAATTCTGATGCCAACAAGAGAATTATACAGATCTACCCTGCTGGAACAGATCACAGATCTGTCAGAGATGGTTGTCTTTGACTGGAAAATGGATGGTTTAAAGGGAAAGTGAACACACTCAAACCCTATTAAGGGATCAGAGTGACATTTGCCTTTCAGCTTTCATTTTAACCAAAATGATCCATGTTTGGATGTTGTAAATATTACTATTCAGTAGAATAAATGCTTAAAACAAAACATATAATATAGCCTTTTAGGAATGACCTTTCAGTCCTGGTCTTTATAAAAACCCAATCCAAACAATAGCAATCCAACAAATAAATAAAACCCAAATGGCTGATAAAATAAATCCATCCGTGGGAATTTAAGATTCAGTCCTCGTCAGAGAGCACTAGGAAAGCCAAGATTTCTGAAAGCCACTAATTATATTCAGAGCATAGCACATTCTGAAATTCAGCCTTCTTCAAGGTGTCTCTAGCTGAGCACCTAATACCTGAAGCACCTGCAATAATTAATTGCTTTTCCAAAACCTGGACTTGGACCCAGATTCCAGTATTTGCTCAAAGTCAGGACAGCAATATCTGGTCCTTTAATGAGATTTCTTTCTCATGCAACACTCTTCTGAGATGCATGAAGGGGATGTAAAGTACACTTTGCAGAGTGGTACTGAAACTTATACCGAGTTTGGAAAGCTTCCAGCAGTATTTTAGATGCTATCACAGTACAAGCAAATCCAACAGTAACAAACCTTGTTTGCTATTAGATATATTTTTTAAAATAAATGTGGAGGAAAAATTGTCAGCAAATTGAACCATCTGAGGCTTTTTACTTTCCCCCTGATTTATAGCTATAACGCCCCTGCAAATTTTAAGCTAGCATCAAATCCCTGCAGAATCTTTATCCGTCTTAAACCAAATAATTGTCTTCTGCAGTAATACCAATTTTCCTGTGCCTCTAGGCTTGCAGGCTTTGATAGAAAGTTCTTTTGGATGCTAATTTATTTGGTTATATTACAGTGAGATAAATCTGTTTGCAGCCAGTTTCTGGTAGGGCGAAGGAATATAAAACCACATCACCAGTGTATATTCCAGAAACATTATGAAAACTAGAAACAGGATGAGGAAATTATAGCAAAATGGTCCTCCTGAATATATGGGACCTTCCCCAAGTAATGGGTTTATTCAGTCTATATGACAATGCTAAAGGCTACAAAGGACAGTGAAAATTAAAGGGTAGGCCAGGGAGGCTCAGGGGATCACATTTATTCTTGAGCAGTTGCAGCTCTCCAAGAATTTGGCACCTTGCAGGGTGGTTATCTGGACTCTCAATAGCTGATGTAGAGAAATGAACACCTCTGAAGGATTTGCTTCTCATCCTAAGGCAGAGGTCTGTCACAGGTAGATTATTTTTCTTCAGAAAAATAGATCCAGCTAACACCGTTCTTCTCATTTCTAGCCTGTTTTTCATTCAGCTTTAGTTTACATGTAATTTAAATATTCCCTTCCATGAGCAAGCTAGTGGTTGGCCAAAACTCCACTTGTAGCTCAGCTGTCGTGACGTGTGGGCTGGAACCAGAAGGATACCCGTCCCCTGCTGTTTCCAGACTTTTGTCTTCCCCCTGGTTCCTCAGGTACTTCTGCAACTTTCAAGGCTGAAATAACAGCAACATCCTTTTTTTCTTTTTCTTTTACAGTCTGTTGGAGAAATAGTTTGTTTGGTAGGGCTCTGAGTTTTACAGCCTTAGTTGGCTTCTTTATGTTTATATGTGTGGAGGTAAACTTACCTGCTCTTTGCATAAGCAAAGACGATCAGTGTAAAACTAGGGTATTAATTAGCACCTCTCTAATCTTTTTCTTCTATATGACCTTTTTGCATGACTAACAAATTGGAGATTTATATAGCCATCCTTCCTCACATTGATTAGTAAACTTGGTTTTTAAGCTCAGTATTTGCCCACAGATGTAAACAGGTTCCTACTTTTAAAAATCTGTCTTCAGGCAACCTAAATCCCCCTGACACAGGGACTTAAACTCTAAATTCCCATGGACTTGCCAACAGAGGGTAATTAAACCCTTCAAGTTACCTCTGTGAATTCAGACCTGGACAATGACACTGACATGCTTGTTCCTGCCTGAGAGGTCTAACCTAATAAATAAATGCATACATAAAAATTAAAAAAAAAAAAAAATCACTCCCTTATCGAGATACAGCTAAACTAGTTTAAGCAGTAAAATATCCATATCAACAAGACTGAGGAGCCAAATTCTTAAAACTAACTGGGTGTCTGACTTCTAATACTTCATTTAGGGATTGGCCTTCTGTTCCCTTTGGAAAATAAGCTTACATTTTAAAACATGTGGATTTTTTTTTTTTTTTAAACTCTTCTGGTATTTATGCACCTTGTTCTGAGTAAGCAAATGAGGTCCAGACTGTAAATCTTCAGCCTGCTGTCTTTTTGTGTCGCTCTTTTACACACCTTTGGACATAATTGCAGCGACTTCATTGTTCATCTGCAGACATTTTGGAAACAAGTCATTGTTCCTGGAACTCTGCAGGCTGTGGGAAATCATATTTTTGAAGCTGTATTGGTCTCAAGAAACCAGTATTTCAAAAGCTTTATTAACCATAGGTAGCTGCTGCTCCAGTAACCCTATTGAGTTCTCCTTCTCTTTTGCTAAGCAACAAGACAATTAACTTGACCTATGTCTTTGTAAATTTAAGTCGGATCTTCAGCAGTTAATTACAGCAAAATGATAGCAACATTACACTTAAGGCTATGCAGTTTTCATTTCAGTACGAGTGGTAATGTTTTCTGAAAGCCTGTATGCACTGAATTATAGCATTAATTTAAAATGGTTATTGTAATCTGTGCAATGATTAAAGGTTCTAGGACAATTTGAAGGTAAAAGAGAAACCTCAGCTGTATTAAGGCAGAAAAATATTTAAATGAATAGCCTAGGTGACAGTCAAATAGTTAGGCAGACAGATTCTGGGCCATATTCTGTGCTGATTTGCTTCCCTTGAAGTCAGGGGAAATTTTCCCAGAGCAGCTTCACTTATAAGCAGTACCCTTTCAGATACACTGTGACACAACACTCAAGGCATATTGTTTAAAATTCTCCAGCACTTTAAAGTTAAAAATCATGTGATTCCATAGTTTCTTTCTTTTATGAATAAGTCATAAAGCAAGTTTTTGTCTTTGGGATTTTCCTCTCTATGTACTTCATACAATGCGGCATTTGCTGTTATTCTGATTTTGCAGCATGTCTATTTGAAAAATCCCACATCATTTGCAAACTGAAAGCAGGAATTAGGTTTTTTTTGTAAAACCAGTCCTCAGCTGAGAACTCAGGTATATAGTTTCACTCATTTGAGAAGGAAATCAATAATTTGGATGGGTGGCATATTATATAAGTCATACATTGCATAGTTGTCTTGCTTTAAATAAATATTAACAAAATATGCAATGACTGTTTCTCCACGGTAAGTACCTGTAAATTGATCTATGCAGCTATGTGCTGCTGCAGTTACAGACCATTATACACTGAAGGAATTTCCTTCCTTTTTAGTGAAGTAATCTTGGGGTTGTCACTACTCCGACTGCTACAAATGCAGTTCAGCTTTGCATATTTGAGGTTTAGTTGCCCTTGGTCCTTCAGCGATCCAAATTACGGGCCACTGAAAATTTGGCTTTTAAACAAAAATGCAGCTACACCTGTCTGACTGTTTCAATACAAGCCCTCATTACTCTGGGGTATCAGAGGGAAACCACTTGAGGGTATTCAAGTGAAACCACTTTCTCACTACTGCAGCACATCTATATAATATGGGTTTATGCTTATGCAATGCAGATGCAAGCAACACAGTTACAGCAGTGCAGAAACCTAATGCAGAGGAAAAGCTCTTTACCTCTGGAAGTCGTTCCTCAGAGAAAGTGATGCTATAAATTCACATAGAGGTTTCTGGGTCCTCTGCTGTAGTCAGTGCTTATTAGAGTTTAATTCTTCTTGAAGCATCCCAGAAAAGGAGCTACTATAAATACAGCTGAAAAAAAATTTCTAATTTCTTTCTCTTAAACCAACAGGCATCTTAATGGTGCTGTGCTATTGAATGTGTTGGATCACAGAGCAGCTCCCCAACAGGTACAAGTTCAGTGCCACTATTGCAGATAAAAGACTGCTCCCAGTTTTCTCCCTGTTTCTCATACAGGCATTGGGCAATACTGTCAGGCAACACCAGCTGTGTAAAACTAAAGTGTCCCTTTCTGGAGAGAGACTTTTATAGAGACATTGGAGCTGGTTTTCCACCCTTGCATATGGGTTCACTTCCAACCTCCTCCTTACCAGTTCTGCAAGGCTTGCTATGATTTAGACTTTGGTACACCAGCAAAATAACTTTGCCTCTAGCTGATTACTTTCTGCCTGTGATTTCTTTGGTAAACAGTTTTGTGGGTTTTCCTCCATCTAAGTGAAGCATTAGTGCTTCTGACAATGCTACTGCAGGGCTTGTGAAACCAGAATGTAGGAAGAAAAGCTGGTGTTTCACGGCAGAGGGCAAGAGGGGAATGAATTCATAGGAAATGTCGAGCTCTTAAAGGAGGATTTGTAAGAAGCATTAGAGCTTTGCAGTGGCTGGTGCATCCAGTGTAGAGCTCTCAAAAATACATAAAGCTACATGACTGCATTGGTAGCTAAAAACTAGGGCAATCACAATTCCCATATACTTACCTAGAAAGAAAAAAAAAAAAAATATTTAAAAATCTACCTACTGGCTTTTTGATCTGTTGTTCAGCAAGGATTCACTCTTCATTTTATTGTATTGAGTTATATATATAAATCCAGTATGGGTAGCGCCAGCTACTGACCCTGGCTGAGGCTCAGTACCAAAGTTCTATTGCTTGAGAATACAAGCTAATGTAATAGAGGTGGGCTTTTTTACTTTCTGTGGTTTTTTTTCCCAGAGCTTGAAGAATAAAGATAAACATTCTTCCATTAACTTAATTCATCCCTTCTTCCATCATGTTTGCATTCATCATTAACTTCCTAAGAAGACATAGCTATGTGATCTTATGTCTACAAAAACCAGCTCTCCTCTTGTTCCTCCCTCCATCCCCTCATGACTTTTGAAGCTCGTTAGTCAATCCCAATCAAATTTGAAGGGGAGGAGGTAAGAGATTCGGAAAGAATTCAATATCCACAAGGGTGGTGAAATCTATTGTTGGGTGGAGGAAAGAGAAGGGAATCAACACCCTCTAAATCGAAAAGAGAGGAAGAACTCACATTACCCAATTTATTTGGTGGCAGCTGGCCAGCCTCGCAGGTACTGGTGCACCGGCTGGCACGTATAGCTCTGAAATAGGCATAACACACACTGTTTCTCACCCAGCAAGACTCTGAGAGTCTCAGAGGGAAAGCTAGAATTACTGCTGTGAAGGCACAAACCTATAACGAAGCTGGTTTCGTGAGCTCCTCTGCTCACAGAATGACTTCTTTCATCCTCTCTTTGTTACCGATCCAGGAGCCACATCCATTTTCATCAAACAGAAGTTACTGAACTTACTCAGGAGAAACCGGGTGAAATTTGGGAAACTTAAATTAGATGACCCTAGAAAGCCCTCTGGCCTTAAATCCTGTGAAGTTATGAAAAAATACACAGATCAAAAGTGGTGTATAAAGTGAACTCCAAAGTGACATGTGCCAGTGGATGGTAGAAATTGACTGTTTGGCTGGTCATGGTCATCCAGGTGGTGCATGGGGGCTGTGTGACTTCCACAACCAGTCATAAATACACAGTATGGATTACATTTTTACATTCCTGATCAGTCTATGATCATCAAATTTCATAAAAGCGTGCTGTGAAGTACAGCAAATTCATTGAATAAGTCATTAATCATGAAATCATTTGCTCAACTCTAATGATTTCCTTTTCCATTATGCACGGGCTTGACAACAATGGGATTTCAAATGTAATAAATGAAACTTTCACAGTAGGGGGCACCTGGGAGAAGCAAACAAGACAAGGTAGCTAATGCACACTTGTGCTTTAGCTTTTCATTTCCGGAGACTTGATTTCCAATCTCTTTTAGATCACAACAGGGAAGAGGAGAGAGAAGAAAAAGGGGAAAATTGGAGGTTGTTGTTAGTCGTTGTACAATACGCATCGGTTGAGTAGTATTTGCTCAGTGCCATCACTTGCACTGAAAGATCAGTCCCATCAGACACTCTGAGCCCGATGTCCCTGTGTCTTCCCAATAACAGCATTACCCCTGACTGTCACTGGTGTGACAGAGGAGAACCAGGCACTTTCTGTATACAGTCCCTTGTGAGATGCCAACAGGGGACAGAGTGTATCAAAGAGGATTGTATCTGACACAGCTCTTTTAAAGACTTGTTTAGTTTCCCAGAGAAGTGGGAAGCTTGCCTAATCCATAATGACCCAAATCGTTTTGCAATACATTCTTTTAAGTGAGTTTGGCCATGTAGTTTCTCACTGACAAAATCCCTTGATTTTCTAGGGGTGTAGAGAAAGATTAGTGCATAAAAGACCATCTGTCTCCTTGCTGCTGACAGGCTAAAAGACGGTCTTTTTCTTCTCTGTGGAGCAGGTTTCAGCCCTCCCAATCTGGAGGCAGTGAGCATTCGTTATCTCTTGGAAGCACTAGCCTGCAACAAGCATTGCCTTTTCCTGCGATTTGCTGTCGTGGGATAATCACTTGGCCGCTCAACGGGCTCACCTGTGTGTGAGCTCCCGGAGCCCCTGACGCCCATGAGACGCAGCCTCATGTGTCAGGTATTGATGGTTTGGTTCCAAGATTGGATATAATCATGTCTTTCCACCAGGAACACAAGCTGGCCTTCCAGCAGGAAAGCTTTCCTTCCTGATTACTGGTAAAGTCTTCTGGGAAAGAAGGGAGATTTTTCCACCTGTCACAGGTAGCAAACCAGATACTATTTCCTCTATTGTGGCCAGTTCTGTGCAATGAGAAGCAAAAAACTGTTTGACTTTTATTATTGTTTACACTAGTGTGGCATTTGGAGCCTAGGGCCCTTCCATGCTATGCGCTTTGCAAACTCAAAATAATAACCACTTCTCATCCTGAGGGGACTGTAGTATGAATAGGTAAGCCAGGCAAAGAAAATAAAGACTTATATTCCTGTTTCAGGGATAGAAAACAAGCATGGAGAGACTCAGCAATCTGCCCAGAATAACATGGGGATATAAGGTCAGAGGCGGGTGATGCATTCAAGTCTTTTCCCAATTCCTTTACTGCCCTATTTCTCTGCTACTTTCCTGTTGGAGTTGTTCACATCCTTCCACCCCACGCATGTGCTTACACTTGTGTCAAGAGAACATAAATACGTTTGATAGTCTTTAGCATTTACAACAGATATGTACAGGAAACATAATGCACAATTGTGGGTTACTCTGTCCTTGCTTTTGGGTGTTTCATAAAAAATATAGCTACTTGCCCCCTTACACATCACACATGCAGTGTGCTAGTGCGATATCAAGTTAATATTTAATAGTTGCAAAATGTTATGCTATCCTCAGGGGAAGATACTTTCTAACTGTAAAGTGTAATCTCATATTTGGTGGATTTAAGCTTTGCACATGTCGCTGGATCAGCTGCTGCTACTACCAGATAGGCTTATCTAGATACTTAGAGAGGTAAAAAATTGCATATGTGTATCATTTGGATTGTAGTCTGTATATCCTATCAGCCACATTCAATTGCTTATTTCTGGGGATTGTTTTTTTTTTTTTTTTTTCTTGGAAAGACTCAGTTTCTTGCCTTCTCCCCTCCTTGCGTGATTTCTAGGCATCTTGGTTATTAACATGCTCATTTCCCCATCCATAAAGTATGGATAATAAGACTGTGTATAGTGTGAAATTGAAATCACTAACTTAATCATGACATCAAAATGCAAGCCACTCTAGCATTGACATTCCTGGTGGGCCAGTCAAGGCAAGAGAGTGCTTGTAATACTTTCATCTTGGTCCATGTATTTTAGGAATGAAGACAGCTTCAGTCGTAAACTGCTTACTGGAAACAAAAGGGAATTTTTTAACTAGCAAAAGGAAGGCAAATGCAAGAGAGAAGTGGGGAGACAGGAGAAATGTTCACCTTCCTCCCAGGTGGAGAAGGAAAAGAGGATCTTCCATCTGGGGATTCTCAGAGTCCACACAGCTCATAAGAAAATACAACTCATATGGCAAATGCTCTTTCCCAGGAGCAGGTGGGTCTAGCTTTCACCAGCCAGACCTTCCAGGCTCTCCAAGAGAGAGGTTTAATAGTGCTTTTTGTTTCCACCATGCATGCAATGTAATGCCATGTCAGAGCTCCCTCCATGCCAGCTGCCACAGCTCAGGGCCATGCCGTGTCTCTGATTTGCTTGGGAAAGCAGCAGAGTCACAAGGCTGTGGTCTTGATACTCCACTGCTTTTTCCTACAGCTGCTCAAGCTCCAACTTAGCCTAGTGGTTTTTCAGCTCCCTGGCTGGCTATTTCTGCGCAGTTTGCCCTTAATAGGAGACGGTGAGAATGACCGTGCTGGGTCAGACTAAATATTCTCCTAGCCCAGCATCCTGTTTCAGACAGTAATCAACTCTGGATGGCCGGGAAGAGCGTAGGAGCAGGCATGCATGTCGTCCTGCTTCCTCAGAGGACATGTTCAATCTCTATCGGGTTGTGGCTTAGAGCTGTGCTAAATGAGAGGTGGTGGTTTCATATTTAACTGACCTCAGTGTAGGACATTTTATCCTATGAATATCTTCAGTTTCTTTATGCATCAATGTAAATAAGGGTCGGCCCATCACGTTCCCTGATCACTCAGGCTGGGCAGTTCACACTTCTCTTTAAATGCTCAGTCAAACATGTGGGAGAAGTTTTCTGCTGTGCAGAGAAGATGGATAAAGAAAAAACCTCTGTTTTATGCTGAGAAAGCCATACTGCTTTAGAGAGACTATAATCCAAGATCTTGCAGCCAGGAAGGAGGAGATACCGAGTTTTAAATGCCTGCTGACAAGTGTGTGAAAGGAACAGGTTTGATTTATGATACTTGAATTAATTGTGTGCTTCATAACCTATTTGGTAGAAAGGGTTCAAGCCCATTTCAGATAATTTTGCTGCCCATTGTATATCTACAAGTCTCTTGCACTGTCTTATACTCCCTCTCCCCAAGGGCTATGATTCCACCATTCTTATTTTAAATAGTAAAATTTGTTATTGTTGTGGAGTTGGCAGAAACAGTAACGTATGTGCAGACTTGTGTCTCTACATCCATCCGAGAGGGGCAGCTGTAGCTCTAATATGGTCTTTATTTCCTTGCCAGCAGATTAGAAAAGGATTATGGAAAAGAAGGATACCAAGGGAAGCATCATTTCATGTCTGTTCCGAGGCAATACTCCAGCTGGCATCAGTCGCTATTTACTCTATGTTTTACATGTGGGATCAACAAGGGAGATGCAAAAAGAGAGACCAGGAAAGGCTGGAAGTAGAAAGCATATTGTCTGGCAGTTTTCATTCTTTTATATTTAGTGTAGTGCCAGCCTGCAAGATGACTACAGTACACACAGGAAGGCTGGATTAGGGATTTGGGCACTAGCCAACATTTGTGTTCGTGTTCCACCACAGACTCTCCGTGTAGCCTTGGGCAAGCTATTCAGGGCCAGATCCGAAACAATAAGGTGTGACCACACCAAGAGAAAAAACACAGTGAAAGGGACTGTCAGGTGAGTTGTGACATCTCCATAGAGAGTACAGAACCGTATAGAGACACAGCTTGGGACTGAGCAAAGGGAAAGCTGGTGTAGACTTCTCAAAGTTGACTACTTCTAGTTAACATGGCAGAAATATGGATATTTCTACATCAGACTCCATTGCAAGGCACAGGAAATACCAGACAGATAGAAAGCAGGGAAGGCATGTTCCTAAAGCCTAAGCTATGATCGTGACAATTTCTGTTCTTCAAATTCCTAAATTCTAAAGATCTTGCATAATTTTTAACTTAAGAATTCCTTAGGTATTCAAAAGTTCTGGTTTTGCGTTTGGCCCCAGATTGATCTGTCCTGGCTAGGCTGAGAGGCAGGACACCCATTCTGTGCCCAGGCCTCACTGATGCAGAAACCATCTCTAAGTCTCATGTGGGGAACCATTGCCGTAGGTCTTCTCAGACTGTACCCAACACAGACCAGTGGGATTGCGTTGCCCACCAAATGCAGTCATGACAACTGTTAGTTTGGAAGCACGATTGAAAAATAAAACGCTCAGTTTTGTGCAGGACGGAACACGCACATGGGCTCCATCCCATGGCCCAGATCTGGTGTCACACAGTCTCCATTTGTCCCACATACGCAGCCGGTGTCCTCACCACTAGTCTGTTCTACCTCACCTCTGGAAACTGCGTCAGCATCCAGGAAGCAATTCAAGAGCCACTGGGCTGGAGAGAAAGTATGTGTGACTAAACACACTGCAAAGTATAAAATCTACAGAATCAGGGAATTATGGGGTATGAAGGCTAGCATACCTAAGAGAAAATTCCCACTAATGTCCCAGTTTGGGTACCTAAGTCCTCTCTCTTTTTTTTTTTTTTTTTTTAACCTTAAAATCTGTTGAAGTCCTTGGACATAGGCACTTGTAAAGGCACTTGCCAGTTGCTGCAGGTTTGGGGTTTGGGCTGAAGGCTCTTTCCAAGGAACTCAGGTCTTTGTGGAAGGAAAGCTGTCATGCCAAATAACAGCAAGTGACATATTTTATATCCACTACACTGGGCCTGTTAAAGTCAGGGAACTAACTTTGAGGGTTAGAGTGAAAGACTAGTTCCACTGGATATGTTCTTACTGGGAAAAACTTTCCAGATGTAAGATAGTGAGTCATCTCCTAGGGCAGAGAAGTGCAAAGCAGTGCAACTCTTAAAACTTGTTAGAGAGGAGGGCACCTGCGCCAGGGAAGGCAATACACAAATGGACATGAGATGAATTAATAGGTCTTTTTTTTCCCCAGTTGAAATATATGATCCAGAAGAAAATACACAAACATCAGGGCCACGTCCTACTACCCAATTATTCAGAAAGGATAGAGTCCAGGCTCTGCCACAGAGAAGCACTTAGACTTTCTCATCAAAATGTGACTCTTTGGCAAAGTGAATACTCTGGGAGGTCAAATGCATTACCACTCAGCGCAGTATCACTTCCAACAGCCTGAATGAAGGATTAACGAAGATGACTTGACATTTACCTAGATTCGTGTGCAGCTAATAGGGTTGATAAAAGTGCTCCATGAATAATTTATATTGCGTAATTCACAGATGGAAAGATTCATCTTCTTCCCATAAGCAGAAGGGAAGGGGGAGGGTGGGACATTAGACAGAAAAGATTGGTCTCTAGCTCCACATACCCTTATCAGTGGAAAGAGAGGTCAAGAATTCCTGGTTTAGTATCATGGTTACTTCCATTAAGGAAGTAATTTTAATTACACAGAAGGTTACAGCTGCCCTCTTTTTTGGGAAGGAGGGGATTTGGGGTAATTTAGGGTAATTAGCAAAAATACATTGCAGCTGAGGTCCTTGTTGTTGGTACATGGAAGGACTGAGCACGGTATCACAGAGTCACTGATTAGTTAAGCTCAGAAGGGACCTCTGGAGATTGTTTGCTCCAACATCCATGATCAGAGAAAACCCAGCTACAGCAAGTTGTCCAGGAAAATGTCTGGCTGGATTTGAAAATCTCTAAGGACAGAGACTCCATGACCTCTCTGGACAACTTGTTCCATTTCAGTCACACTCACAGTAAAAATGTTTTTTCTTGTATTTAAATTGATTTCTTCTATTTCAATCTGTGACCATTGTCTTTTGTCCTGCTACTAGGCACCACTGAGAAGAGTCTGGCTCCATCTTCTCTACTCCCCCATCAGGTATTTATACACATTGAAAAGATCCTCTGTAAGGAAGATCTCTCAAATAGAAACAGCCCCAGCTCTCTCAGCCTTTCTTTGCTGAGAGATGCTCCAATCCCTTAGTCATTTTTGTGGCCATTTACTGAACATGCTTGGACATACACCCAAGTCTCTCTCGTACTGGGGAGGCCAAAACTGGACTCAACACATCACGTGTGTCTGACCAATGATGAACAGAGGAGAAAGATCACCTCCCTCGACCTGCTGGCAATGATCTTCCTAATGCAGCTGAGGATAATGCTGGCTTTTCTTCTGTTGCTGGATCATGGCCAACTTGGTGTCCGCTAGGATCCCCAGGTTCTTTTCTGCAAAGCTGCTTTTCATTTGGTCAATCCCTGACATGTACTGGTTCATGCGGTTATTTCTCCCCAAGTGCAGGACTTTGCACTTCCCTTTGTTGAACTTCATGACGTTCCTGTCAGCCAATTTCTCCAGCATGTCAAAGTTCCTCTGGATGGTAGCACAACTGGACCCAGTGGTTCAGCCAGTATTCAGTCTACCTCACTGTCTGCTCATCCAGCCCATACTTCATCAGCTTCTCTATGAGGATCTTATGCGAGACAGTGTCGTAAACCTTGCCAAAATCTATGTAGATGGTGTCCACTGTTCTCCTTTCATTTATCAAGTCAGTCGTTTCATTGTAGAAGTTTACCAGGTTGGTCAAGCATGGCTTCCCCTTTGTGAATCCATTTGGACCACTCCTGATGCCTTCGTGTGCCTTCATGTGCCTGATGATTCCTGAGGTCCTTTATGTGCCTGGAAACGGTTTCCAGGATTAGCAGCTCCATCACCTTCCCAGGGATCGAGGTGAGGCTGGCTGACCAGCTTGTAGTTCCCTGGGTCCTCCTTCCTGCCCTTTTTGTAGATAGGAGTGACATTTGCTTTCCTTCAGTCCTCAGGCACTTCTTCCAATCACCCCAATCATTCAAAGATTATTGAGAGTGGCCTTGCAGAGACTTCAGCCAGCTCAGCACTCATGGGTACATCTCATCAGAGCTCATGGATTTCCACATGTCTGGTTTCCTTAAGTAATCTCTAACCTGATCTTCTTCCACCAAATGCATGTCTTCCTTGCTCCAGACTTTATGCCCAGTTTCTAAGTCCTTAGATTTCTAAAGGCCAGTCTTACTAGTAAAGACTGAGGCAAAGCATTCAGTACCTCAGTACCATGAGGAAAATCTTTCTTAGAATTAAATGAAATTCCTATTCACAGTTACATTCACCCAAGACGATGTTTTAACTGAACCTCCTGACCTTTTAAGGGGACACTAGAAGTCACAATATTCATCTATATATTTTTTTGAGGTCACAATAGCTCTTTCTGCTAAAATTCTACACTGCCTTTATCCTCAACTACATTTTCTGCCTTGAAATTGTGGGAGTAACCAACCCCTCTTATAGAAAAAGGTTTTTCTCCTCTGTGGTCTCCTCTGCACACCCAGAAAAGTTTATTCATCAGAGAAATTTACATGACCTTCAAATTTTATTTCATGCCCCCAAACTCAGTAATATTGCTGTAATTTACTTAATCAGCATCACTCTTCAGGAAATCCTGATGCTGTAATCCTGATGCAGAGAGAGGGACAAGGCAAATTTATCCAACGCTAAGATTTGCTATGAAATCTCTAATGCTCATTTGATCAGTTGGAACGTGTTTTACAGTTTCACAGAAACAAACTGATACATGATAAACTGTAGGGAACTATTTTTTTTATTATTGTTAAGAGAGAGTTCACATAACAGACTCTCTAACGTCTTGTAAGGTAAGACTGTCAAAAAAATTTAAGGATATTTAGACTCCTCATTTTAAAAAGAAAAATCCCACCCACACTCTCATTCTTTCCACTTATGTGTCATTCCTTGCAACCTTCCACTCTTTTTTCTCCATAAAGTCTCTCTTCATACCTTCCCAATGGGTTTTATGAAACTGCTGTAGTACATAAAATATGGATTTTAGTACCATTTGGATAATATTTCCCTTCTCCTCCAATTATGGGACAGATATTTTCCCAAGACAATGTAAAATAACACAGAACTTCAGATGACAGTCTGGCAATAGCTCAAAATCTGGGAAGGGAAGACAGAGAATCCTTTGGGGAAACTGATGAAAATGTCAAGGATACAGAAGGAAAAAGATAATGTCTCCATTGCTGAAACATGTTCACTGACTGATAGGTTACATTTTGCTGTAGATAGAAATGATTGCATAGATGTTGAACATCATACAGAAAATGGATGTGCCCACTCTGGAATCTCACTCTCACTGCTTTTAAAATACCATGGAAGCTTTATCACAAACCCATCCATGACTTTGACACCAGTGCTAAATATGCTGCTACAAAACCCAAAATCAATAGGCTGGAAGGCGAAGCAATCTTTCAAACCAACCCTGGCTGTCATAGTCACTACTGTGTGACCACATCCTTGTAGCTACATCTACAAATGATCCATGCAGAAAACTTCCCTGTCAGAAACACCGAGAAGTTCAGTGTGAATTCAGAGGCCGGAATAGAGTCAATTATTTGCTTTGCAACAACATATTTCAGGCTTTGAAACATGGAGAAACAAAACTAGTTAATAGGGCTGCCTTGAAAATCAAACACACCTTTACTTTTATAGAGCGCTTGGAGGTGTCTTGATTAAAGTGCTGTGTAAATGTTAAATGCAATTACATCTAAATATTTGGGAAGTATTATACTATTAATACTATTTTTATTTTCCAGAAAGGTTGCAGAATCAAGGCTTTCATTATCTGTAACCACTTAAGATTCCAAGTTACTTTTGCTAAAGAGGGAATGATAGCTTTGGTGTCTGGGCTAAGATCCAAATGAGTAATTACATTCTGCAAGCCTACATTCCTCCTCAAGTTTTATATTAGACGAAGTTCTTTTCACTTAGCAATGTTTCTTTTTAAAGACTGATGTCTCCCAAGCCGGAGGCAGCTGCATTTCACTGATGGGTGAAATAATTCCTATGTAAACATAATTTGAATAAATCAAGTGCTTTGTGATTTTCAAAATGCAATGTCCACTTCAATTCATGTTTTTCATTTGTTACATGCATGGAATAAAAACTCGTAATGCAAACAGAACAAAAATCCATCAAATCTTTGATTTCATGGAACAGCCTAAGCACAGGCAATGGGGAAAAATGCTTTGGGCAATTCACATTTACTTTCAAGCGTTTTGTTCATAAACAGCTTTTAATGAAATGACATTTAAACTGAGCATGATGCATGTAAAAATAAAACAGCTATTCACCTGCTGAAAATCCCATTAACAAAACTCCAAATAAGATGAACTGAAATTAATAAATCAGTGAACTTCTTTGAGATACATTTTAGAAGTCTCCAGCTCAGTAAATAATTAATTGGTATGAGTTTTTCCTTCTGTTCAGAAATATAAACTAAGCAGCATAGATTAAATGTGCTTTACTTACTCATGATTCTCAGTGCATCAAAGCTGAGGGGTAGTAAGGCAGAAGAGCTAAAATGAATAAGTAAAAGGCAACAGTGAAATTGTCAGGCTATACTAAGGTGTTTGCAGATCCGATCTTGAACTTAAAATATAGTTCTCTTCACAACATCCAGTTCAGAGAGCTGCTGCTGGCAATCTGTAGAACATCACTCAGTACTATGTCACTATGTCCAATGTTTTATTTCAGATGAATTGTTACAGTCAAAAGATACAGTGAGTAGTTTCTTTTAGGTGTTTTTCCCGTGAATGATCATTTTATAAAGAAGAAAGGGAAAACTGCTTATACAACCCTGCTAGGGACAGGAATCCCTTTTTAGGATGGGATCCATACACAGATCCCACAAGGAAGAAAAAAGAAAAATCATAGAATCATAGAATGGTTTGGATTAGAAGGGACCTTAAAGATCATCTAGTCCAACCCCCCTGCCATGGGCAGGGACACCTTCCACCAGACCAGGTTGCTCCAAGCCCCATCCAACCTGGCCTTGAACACTGCCAGGGATGGGGCAGCCACAGCCTCTCTGGGCAACCTGGTCCAGTGCCTCATCACCCTCACAGTGAAGAATTTCTTCCTAATAGCTGATGTAAGTCTACCCTCTTTCAGTTTAAAATCATTACCTCTCATCCTATCACTATACTCCCTGATAAAAGAGTCCCTCTCCAGCTTTCCTGTAGGCCTCCTTTAGGCACTGGCAGGCTGCTATAAGGTCTGCCTGGAGCCTTCTCTTCTCCAGGCTGAACAACCCCAACTCTCTCAGCCTGTCCTCATAGGAGAGCTGCTCCAGCCCTCCGATCATCTTCGTGGCCTCCTCTAGACTCGCTCCAAGTGGTCCATGGCCTTCTTATGCTGGGGGCCCCAGAGCTGGATGCAGTACTCCAGGTGGGGTCTCACCAGAGCCGAGTAGAAGCGGAGAATCCCCTCCCTCAACCTGCTGGCCACCCTGCTTTGGATGCAGCCCAGGATGCGGGTGGCTTTCTGGGCTGCAAACACACATTGCTGGCTCATATTCAGTTTTTCATCCACTAAAACCCCCAAGGCTTTCTCCGCAGGGCTGCTCTCAATCCACTCATCGCCCAGCCTGTATTTGTGTTTGGGATCGCCCCGACCCATGTGCAGGACCTTGCACTTGGCCTTGTTGAACTTCCTGAGGTTCGCACAGGCCCACCTCTCAAGCTTGTCCAGGTCCCTCAGGATGGCATCCCTTCCCTCCAGTGTGTCGACCGCACCACACAGCTTGGTGTCATCAGCAACCTTGCTGAGGGTGCGCTCAATCCCACTGTCCGTGTCGCCGACAAAGATGTTAAACAGCCCCGATCCCAATACCGACCCCTGAGGAACGCCACCTGTCATTGCTCTCAACTTGGACATTGAGCCGTTGACCACAACTCTTTGAGTGCGACCATCCAGCCAATTCCTTATCCACTGAGAGGTCTATCTGTCAAATCCATATGTAGTGGAAACAACCTGTTGTTCAGTGAAATACTGGAATAACACCCTGCCAGGCTCTGCAAAGAAAGGACCTCAGTTCCTACTTTCACGGGAAGTGTTAACCGTTATCAGTCCTAAATAGGAAGGATTTCCCTACAAATAAATTATCCTGAGGGATGGGGGCAAATTAAGGTAAACTTTTGCCTTCTGCCTTTCCCTGCCTGCAGAGCACCCTGAATCTGATGGCTTTTGGCTCAGGACGCTCCTTCTTAAGAATCCCTTTCTGAAACACCTTGCTCTCACATGCATTATATACAGCAAACCACGTGGCCATTTTGGAACCTTGGATGCTCCTCTGCCAGGCCAGGTGCTCATCTCCTGCAGTGCATCTTGCTCTGTATCCGTGTGATTTTGCTACAACAGATGTTTACAGCAACATAGAAGCAAACCTATGCCCCTTTTTTTGCCTTTTTATTTCTATTTTTTTATCTCCTTTGATCACAAAGAAAAGAGATACAGTGTTTCCAATTGCTTCTTGGCTTTCACATATACATATTCTCCACTAATTTCTGACTTTGCCTCAAAGTCTTCTAGAGTGCTTAACAGATTGAGTCTTACATAGCGGTGCTAACAAGGAAGCAAGATTTCTGGCCTTCATTTTCACTAATGTGTTCAACTATGGTTTATTATACCTCACACTGTGAGAGAAAGCTCAGTTCAAGAAAACCGCTGGATGGCTCAAGCAGGACAAGTTTCAGCTACCTCAGCTAAATGCCAAAGAGACTGAGCCAAGGTCCACCAAAGTCAATGAGAGGGTTTTTTTCATTGACTTCAATGGGCTTTAGATGGGGAATTAAGTCTGTTTGCTAGAAGCAATAACAAATTGCCAAACCCCTTCTGCAAACCTACCACGGGAGGAACGAAGTCCCACAGCATGTTAATGAGAATTGCATGCACTTGAAAAAGCTGTTTATATCGGACACTGCTGTCTTCAGACTTCTCATACTTTCTGCAAGACATTTCCTTTCATTTCCATCTTTGGTTGCAGCCCAGTTGTAATATTTGCGGCCCTTTTGCCCCTTGCTCCATTTGTTATGTTCCCATTTCAAAGAGAAACTCTATCCGCACTTTTTTTTTATTAAAGGTCACAATCAAAGTTTGAAACTTGGCCTGTAAATTCCTTCTGGTGGAAAGTGGTTCTTTGTTAAGGTAAGGATGGAGAAAGAACAAGTTTTGTCATTCAGTTACCACTTTCAGTGCATCTTTGTTTCCATAACACAAAATTTTAGCGTCCATAACACTATATAGGACAAAACAGGGATGCAAATTAAACTGAGGACTGTATGATTTAGGGTGCTAGAATCAAACTCCCATTCATCTACTGTCAGAAACAGGTACACCCCAAATCCACAGACATTTAGGATTTTTTTTTCTGAAAATTTTCCATATATCTAATTCTCTGCTTGTGTGTGTAAGTTTATTACTTTTGCTGGAGTGGAAAAGCATGGTTGCCAGTACCTATTTCACATCTTATTCCCATATGAATCCCCAAATTACTTGTCAGCATTTCTCTTCTAACATTGCCTGAGGGCCTCAGTCATTTACACAAAACACCCATGAGTGCATGGTAAGTCCAGATCTGGGAGCTGGTCTTCCTGAGAAGGAAACCAGAGAGAGATCTAACATGCTTGGAGTGTGAATGTGAGATCAAAGCACTGGTGCAAAAAAAGAACCTTACAAATCAACCCACTGAATCCAAAATTGAGTTGTTACAGCACTTCTCCAGGTGCAATTTCATTCTCTGCTCGAAAGGATTCCACCTTTCATCTCCTATGAGAATACTCTCACAAACCACCAGGCTATAAGTGGAGAAACACAACAAAGAAAGGATATGTTTATAAATCTTCTCATTCAACCTTTCCTTCATTGAGTAAATAGACCAAAATGATCAGGGTGGAATTTCCTAAGGGGTTGAAATAATTTTTTGATGCTGAACTGACCTGTGGTCCAAAGAAAACTCCACTCTCACAAAACAATTTAAGATCTGGAAGGAAAATTATGATATTCCAAGGATTCAGTGAAGACTTCAATGGCCCTACCCAGCACCTATATCTGGTAGCTATAGGATGATGCGTAATGGTTTCAGACTGAAAGAGGGTAGATTTAGATTAGGTATTAGGAGGAAATTCTTTACTGTGAGGGTGGTGAAATCCTGGCACAGGTTGCCCAGAGAAGTAGTGGATGTCCCATCCCTGGAGGTGTTTAAGGTCAGGTTGGATGGGGCTTTGAGCAACCTCGTCTAGTGTAGAGAAGGATGTCCCTGGCCCTGGCAGGAGGTTGGAACTAGATGATCTTTAAGGTCGCTTCTAACTGAAGCCATTCTATATTCTATGATGCCATGATTCTAAACATGACAGACATAGCATTACTCAGGACAATTTTCTGCTAAATTTTAGCAAAAGAGAAGAGATAAGATGAATTTGAGTGAAAGTCGACAACTGAGTTACGTGGTTCCTTGCTGATAAATGCTTTGTGTACATGGTAATTGTGGTGATTGTGCATAGCAATAGCATCCTTTCTCTGTCCTTATAAACAAGCAATAAAATGAGAGTAAGCATGTAAAGACGGCTTCTAGGGAGTGGGAAAGGATGTGGCGCAGTAGCCAGTCCTTGGAGGGAGACTGAGCAAACCTGTCTGCTTGAAGGCGGGATGAAGCCATTGGGCTGAACTGTAGAGGGAAAGGATGTGCTGGGAAGCCAGGTCTGAGCTGAGAAATAGGAGGATATTTTGGCATGGAGGTTAGTGCAAAAAATTACAGAGAGCAACATGTCAACTGACGTCCATTGTTCACCCTCCACTTCCCAGCCTTCACTAACAGACGCATCAAGATATAGTAACACCACAAATAAACTTGATAGCGACATCATTGTCCAAGGTGCAAGCAGAAGCCAAGTAATGAAAAAGGAATAATAATTTTCATTGCCGCTATAAGGGTATAACCAAAGTAGCATGAAAAAAGACTCATGGGAAAACGTTAAGGCTTTTTGACCCAACATGCACTTTTCTGTAGAAAAGTTTTTATACATTTTGAAAACACAGGCAATAATTCAGGCACACTTCCAAACGTGTCTCTTAATTACAGTTAAAAGAGACATTTGCCCTGACTGTTATTCATTTTGGTGTTTGGGTCTGGTCTGAGGGGCCTTATTTTTATCTACACTAAATTTAAAGCCCCTTGACACAGCCCAAATAGTAAATATGAACGTAGCGTGCATGAGAGTTGGGCCATGGGTGAAGAAAGAGGAGTTTTTCTGGAGAAGATCCCTAACACAGAGGGGCTCCTTTCTGTCTTGGACTGCAACCAAAGCAGCTGCTGTGCACCTGGTTCAAGAACCATTTAGGCCAGAGGGTAAGCCAAAAGACTGTCCACGAGTCTAAAGTATATTGCCAGTATGCTACCGTCCTCACTGTTAGCATCAGAGTAAAATGCTGTGTCTAATGCTTCGCAGGGTGAAGGATTATTCAGATACGCTTTCCGCAAATTTATAATTCCCTTGCATGGATAACTAAAAGAAAATATGCTTAAAGCAGAAAAATCAGCCGATGAGTAATTCCTGCTTCAAAATGAGAAAGCAATAGCTATTAACCACTCTCATGTTTTGCTCTGTGGGTTTCCTCTACAGGGTCGTATTAAACCACTAACTGTTCTGCCTAATGATAATAGCCACAAAATGAATTTCTTCAGACTGGCACTTGCAATTAAATTTAACTGAAGGTCTGACATGACTAATGAAACCATGGAAAAATGTAGTTCTCTGAGTCCTAAAACACTCATACCTGACCCTATCAGAGCAAAATGAGTTAAATTCCTAATAGAACACACAAAGACACAAACATCAACACGTACATATTTTCCATTGTGGTCTGCTGCGATAAAGAGGATTTGTATACTTCAGACATTCCACACAGATATTTGAAAATAAATGGAAATTATGTTTATGATGTTAGTAATCATAAAGAAAAGAAAAATTTGCAGAATAATTGACAGAATAATGTAGCATAGCGGTTAAATTGATCAAGTAGCTAATTTTATCCTTGTAAAGCAATGTAATATGTGTAAGGCCATCTCTGTGTGGGATTATTAGATGAAGAGGTAATAATACACTAAGTTATCTCATGATGCTATGGATCCAACACAAAGCCTATTAAAGTTTGTGGAAATGTTTCTATTATATTCAATGTCCTCCCTGCTGATTCATGAGAAAATCTGATTACAAGTTCACAAAAAATAAATATTCCCCCTCCCAAAACTAGATTGCTTATAAGCAGCTCTGGGCAGTGTAGTGGAAGAAGTACCTTGCCACCTTAGAAAGTATACCTCTGTATTAGATGGAAAAATCATATGGAAAACAACACAGTTCAAAGTCTGTCAGCCTGAAACTAGAAAATGCAAGTCATCTGATTATTTGTGCCATCTGAATCTGCCCTGTTTGAACACATGCGTGGGGAAAACAGAATCCCGAGCCTGGAATAACCCAGGAGTTGAATGGATCTGACTGTGATATGCTGGCAAATGAACCCAACACCACAACTGAGATTTTAGTCTGTTCAGGTGAAGGTAAAAAATCATTAGCTGTTGACAAATAACTATTAGGTCTACATGAAAATGAGCTCAGGGGTCTCAGTGCAACTCCTACATCGTAATCTGCTAATAATGCTTATACATTCTTGGTCTCCAAGCACCTTGTAATCTTTATAATGTGTTTATCTGCATAACACTTTTGTGAGACAGGGATGGGCTATTTCATCCTGCTTTACAGATGGAGGTCACATAAACAGGTCTCCACAGATCTAGGGACGATTCTATAATGGGCTTTTGCATTTAACCACACAGCATCTAACTTTTTAATAGTTTTTCCTGTGCATGACACATTCCATTTTGCACTTAATAAGACATCATTTAAGCAGCTTCCTCTGGTGAAACAGTGGTTTAGGCTAACTCTAGGGTCTTAGTCTAGCAAAGGGTCATTTCTGGTCTTGTGGAATCAGCATCTCAGTATTATTTTACTCACAGATTGTGCACCTGACATCTGCTCCGATCAAGCATTGTCATTTTGGTATTTTTCCTATATTTTATGCTGCAATACTGTCAAATCCTAACTTGCTTGTAAGCAAATGAGAAGCGAAAGGATTCTTTTGTATTATTTATATTACTTTTTCCTTCTTTCAGCTCTAGTTCCTTCCCCATTTTTTTCCTTCATCCTGAGTTTTGTTAGTCTCTCTTCTGCTTTGTGCTATACCTGTTATTTTAGGTTATGTCCATTCTCTATGTAATTGCTTCTGAAAGGCTTAAGGTAAACACAGAAGAGCAGACTGATAAACAATTGCTGTACGAAAGCCAAGTATAATAAAAGCTAGCAGCATGGAGCAATATTTGGGAGTAGGATGTAATTTTAAAGGTCAATAATGCGCCAAGGAAATTTTGCCTGAAGCACAGCTCACATTGATAACAGAGAGTTGGTGTCTTTGGATTCTTTGGCTGCTAAACGAGTTTAACAGTCTACCTCTGAATTTATCTTTCTCTCTCTCATTGATTCAGGCTTGCTTGCTCTTGCTCACTCTTTCTTTCTTTCTTTTTTCTGTCCTTCTTTTTCTTTCTCTATCTCTTTCTTTTCCTTCCTCCCTTCTTTCCTCCCTTCCCCCCTTCTTTCCCTTTCTGTATTTCTTTTTGTCTTTGCCTCTTTTTCCTCTCTCTTTTTCTTCCTTTCTCTATACCAGATTTATCATGGCTTATAGTTTCACTTTAAAAATCTTGAAACACATCTCTTTGGTATTTATTAAAATTATTTTTCATGTCAGGTCTTCTGCAGAAAACACTTGCTGGATCACTACTTCAACAAATAGAGAGTAGGTTTTTAATTTCCAGGTTGTGCTGCCTATTGGATAAGTATCTGCATTATAACAGCTCATTTTTCTAGTATCTCTGTTTCTATGTGATCTGAGAACAAACTGCTGGGACTTTCTGTGTTTGTTTCCCTTATCAATTGTGGCAGTTTCAGCTGAAGTCTTAGACTGAAATTGTCACAGAGAAACCACTGTCTCCATGGGTCTTCCAGTCCTACAGGGATACTGCCGAAAATCTTAAAAGCAAGGAAAAACATGAATTCAAGAGAACACAGTTTTAAGTGTTGCATTACACTACAATAAGTTCTAAACTTTTAAGGTAATAAAGCCCCTGACTATAAAGATACAGTTATGCTTGCCCAGATTTTTCAGCAGTCACTAAGGATTCCCCTGTTCTTCATTTCTAAGCTGGCATCATGAAGAAACCTCATTTTTGGAAGATGCGTGCTCAAATTCATATTTTTGCTAGTTGAGCTATTCCAATTATGTCTTGGAAATCACTGATTACTGCTTCAAATTTGGCAACAAAAATCCTAATATAATAGCATGACTTAAAGGAAATCTACAGTTTGATATAAGATTGTTAAAACTTTGTTGATTTTTCTTTTCACCTAGGGAGCAAAAAGCCTAGTACAAATGCAAGTGAGTAGTCAATAGATTTTCATTTCGAAAAACCCATGGTTTACATTTGCAGACTCTGCTTGCTACTCTGCTGTTGTTGGTCTATCTATCAGTATGGACAATTTCCCACATTGGCAAGCTCAAGTAAAAGGCGGATGAGAAGAGTAGGGTCTGCCTCTCACCCTTGTGTGGTCAAGTGCACTGGGGTTTTTGTAGGGCATCCTCTGGTCCCAAATGAAACCCATTCAGGACTTAATCTGTGTATCTATAAATGACACCACAAGTTGCTAGGCAGTGAGGAACTTGGGTAATGACCTATGCAATGTTCTTCACATGTTTATGCAATGTTCCATCCGTGTCCCATGCAAGCCAGGATGGAGTGGCTGCAATTAAGACTTCTCAGGCAGATCCTTGGCGGGCTCTGTGTTTACAGGATCCATGATAAATCATGATGGCTTTTCTTGCCCAGGTTGTAAAAAAGATAACGGGAAATTATTGCACTAGGACTTTTTGGCTTTTGCATTTATAGACTCCTGAGCCATAACAACATATATTTCGGAGACACGGACCACAGCCCTATAATAGATTTTATGCTATGGGCTAGGCTTATAGCACTAGATTGTAAGTGCTGGAGCATATGCTATCAAATATAGCCACATCTGGGGCTGAATATGGGAACTTGTGCTCCCCTCCTAACTGCTGTATAGGACAGACTTAACATCATTCACACAGCAACACATGCTGCTATTTTGATATATGTGAAATGAGTGCTGTCCATGAGCACATCTGATGCTTTATTATCCCTAAGACAAAATCAGCAGCATCTACAGATCCATGGGGAGAATTAGGCATGAGGTGGGGGGGAAGATGTGTTTTTAATGAAGACTTAAGGCAGAATTCTGATCCAATTAAAAAAAATCCCTCCATAAAATATTAAACTAAACCCTGTTATTATTACTAAGTTTGAACATGAATGCTACAAGTCTCCTTGGGGAGATTTTTGAGATTTTTCCTCACACAGGGCTGGTATGTCTCTGAGCCTCTTCTCCTCAGTCTTCCCCAACCTTATTTCTGAAAATGAAGATCAGAATGAGATTGCTAGCTCTTACCACATTTAACATACAAACACAGAAGGCAATTAATACCATCAGCTACAATTAATAGTGCTAAAAGAACAATGCCCAGGAGGCAGCCACATATGAATCTCAACGCAAGCTGATGACTTTAACAAAGAAGGACTATTTTCTGGTATTAACTAATTATGTGTTGCTCTAGGTATTTTCTCTCTTTTCTTGCAATGTAGCATGTACCACAAGTAGGAAGTAAGACTTTCATTTTTCCCAGTCTAGAGCTCTAATATTAAACCACAACCAGTACTAATAGGCTAATGTTAAAATTCTGCAGTTTGCAATTACCCTTATATAGAAGCCAAAATTTTCCTGTGCATGCATCCTATTGCCTGTTCAACCTCATTTCATACTTCCATTTTTAGTTCAATAAAACTCAGCAAAAAAACCCTCTGGCTTTATCTGTATTGTTTTTCCTTCTGTTAGTTCCCAAATAATGTGAATGTGGACACACGACTTAAAACACTGAATTATCGCTCCCTGGCAGATCCTTGACAACCACCAGTTGGGTTCTCAGTCCATCTCAGTTGCAAAATAAAACATGCTGGCTTGAATGGCTTTTGTGGTGGTTTTACTACATAATTCAGTTTGGCTAAGAATATTCCAGCTATTATTATGAGGCTGTGAATTAAACCGGCACGTTATGCTGCTCAGGACGACCTTGTATGATATAACCTTCTGAAAGAACTGTACTGCTTCATTTCTCTAAGATTTCATGATAGAAAATCCTAGCTGATCAATCCAAACAGTGTCAGTACCCTATACTCCCCACTCAAAGATACAATTGATACGCATGTTTTGTATGCAGTGTGTGCATTTATGCACTGGTGAGCACCCCAAACACTATCCCCACATATGGGTGATTAAATATGGGCTCTTAATCTGGAACTAAACTCCGATTCACAGTAGAGATGTGACCTGCAAGGCAGGACCCCAGCATTACATGTCTCCAGTGCAGAAGAAACTCTAAAGCAATCTGCCTTGCATACCGCTAGGTTCACCTTTTCCTTCTTTTTAAATCAGTCCCTTCACTTTAATAAATAATTTTTCATGCTTCTTTCCAGGTGTCATTTGTTCTACCTCTTCCTGACATTTAGGCATCCTGAACTAAGACAAAACTATTCAATTTCCTGCATTGCAGTTCTGAATAAGTGAACGTAACAGCTTTAATATTTATTGGCAATTTGGGTTCACCTAAACACAATCACGTTGCTAAAAAGTAGCCAGATACTGCTTTTCTGCATCCCCAGAAGTGTTTCTTATCTCTGGTAAGTGTTTAGGGCTAGGCTGAAATAAGCAGGTGTTTTGCTATTGATTCCAAGAGGTCTTCAGTTTGGCTGTTGCTCCCTTGATAAAAGCAATATCACATTTTCAAAATGTAATGACATAAACATACTTTTATCACATGGCTTATCATCCTCCTCTCTACTCTGTGTACTTTTTGTGTAATAGGTTCTGCACCAGCACCCAAATCTAAAGAAAGATAAACAGAGCAGGAATTAAACCAACACGAAGAGCTGCTTCCTGCAACAGCAAGACTCCAAGGGTGATGCAGAACTTGCCTCTCTAGGTGACTCCGGTCACTCCACTGACAGAAACAGAGATTTCTTCCCTTGTCTTTCCATTGCCTTAGTCCGGCTTCCACCACCCAGGCGTGCTGCCTTTTTGCCAGGAATCTGCCCAAAGAGGCTTTTTGTCACTCTGTGCCAGAGACCCTTTTACACCTCAAAGACTGCCTTCTCCTTTTCTGAGTGACCTTCACTTCTCCCTGTCCAACAGAATGAAAACTCTAGCATTTACTAGCTGTATTTTCAGTGTCATAAAAGATATCTTGCTGAGAGACATACGTTCCCTGGTATGATTCTGTTTAGGGTAATGGGAATCCATTGTGCAAGAATATAACCCTCTGATTTTTATCTTATGTCCTTGTCTTCCCTTTGTGTCCCACAGTGTTTTAATTAAGCTGTAATTTGGAAGCTCTCTAAGACAGGGATATATCTGTCTTTGGTCCCGTAAAATACTTTATAGCATGTTATAAAGACAGACAGAAATTTTGCAAATCAGTCTGCTGGCATGTCACCAATACGCTGGAGGTAGGATAACAATGAGCTCAGGAAATGCATAGCTCTGTGAAATCTAGTTTTTTTATTGAGATTTGTTAATATCTCTTAAACCTAGTGCATTCAGTTTATGCCTATCTGAAGGACTTTCTAGGACAGAGGTGGCTAGAGTTTGAAAACGTATTACTATTCCTTTCTTATTAATTCCATCAGTGGCATCATATTATTCTCAACAGCAGCTATGATTAGGTTTATCCCACACTGATCCAGAAAGGGGAAACTAAAGCTTAAAAATGCACTAACTTTCTCTTGAGATGATAAGGAAGGAATTAAAGAAGGAATAAGGCAGCTGGAGAGAAGAAATACAGGAAGGGGTATTTGTGGCCTAAGGAAGAGCTGTAGGAAATGTCTAAGACTACATGGGGATAGTGATCTACTGGAAAAGGATAAAGGCAGAAAAGAGCCAATCTAAATTAGGAATTTAATTCAGACTAATGGCTTTTACATGACATTTAACATACAAACTAATAATGCCAACATGCGATTTTTGCATTCTCCCACCCGCTCTCATGGGAAAATCACAGGACCTAAGCTTGAGACAAGTCAAGGGTACAACAAACCCAACCAAGAACAGCTCCAACAGACTTAACCTGCTGGAGAGGGGAAAAATTTACCTCACCTTTCTTGTATTTGAATTATTTAATTTCCACTGAGACACACAGCACAAGCTGCGTGACATTTTGCTTTGGAAAAGGAAAACAGAAAATAAACACAGGAGGCAGGGAACATATGTGCATAATCACTACTGCATTGGTCATTTATAACCAGGGATATCATTGCATGAAAGCCACCATGCTTCAGCTTGAGCCTACATGCTCTGAGTGTAGACTAAAACCTCTTGTGCCACACCTAACCCCTGCAGATTCCGTTGGGTTCAGAGGTAAAAGGTAAACCGAGCCCCCCAGTGACCAGGGCAAACTCACGCAGACAAAGAGAAGAACCCAGTTCATTAGGCTGTAGGCTACTTAAGTCCTTTTACTGAAGGTAAAGTTTTAGTTATGTTATAGAAAAGGGAAAGGAAGGCTGATTTTCTGATCATCTTTGGCTCCATAGTACTAATACAGTTTCCTCATCATGTTGCCCAGAACTGTCTCATTGGGGTTCTTTTGCCTTATTGTTCTGTTAAAATCTATATGTTCTATCTATTATCTTAGTGTTAACTCAAAATTTATCAATGGCAGAACATTTATTGGTCTTTCTTGAATGACATTTAGCACAGCGAGCACATTTGACCCTCATTTATATAGTAGTGTAGAAATAACCCATACATTTTTTGATATGACTGTCACCTCTGTGTCCTCTCTGTATTTGGGATCCTCTTCTCCAGACCCTCCTCTTGCTTTTCAAAAACTATATAAACTACTGTATAATCACTGATAGTGATTCTAAAAAGTTCTAATAAGTGTGCTAGAAAGAGTGTTAAGACAGCTAGAGTCAGAGGCAATGGGAGTCTGGACAAGAGGGAGGTGAAATTCAGGTTGGAGAAATGAGATTGCAGCAATTAAAAGGGAGAGGAGAGTACGAAGAAATGGACTCAAGCTCTAAAGAAAGGTAGAGAGGGATACCTTTTAAATACATTAGCAGTTTACAAGTGCCTCCAACCTCTCTGGTAGAATTGAACATGGCTACTAGTTTCCTCAGCATGTGCACGTTCTAGGGAACAACACATTAATTAATACTAAATACCTAACCCATGGTCTGCCTCAGCCTTCAAGGCACATTATAAATATTGGCAAGAAAGATCATTAAAAACAACACAGATTGAATGTTCAGCTTGATTTGTAGAAATTGCCTAGTAGCAAAGGTTCTGTGAAGATGGATGAGTTTGTTAAAAGGGAAGACGATTTCAAGTATCATTTTGAAAGGAAATGAATAGCTCTTTCCTACCTCTGCAATGTGGCCACAAACACATGCATACAGAGCAAAGGTAAAAAAAAAGAAAGCAAGCTTTTCTCATTATCATGGGAAGCTCACAGACTACTGAAAAATAGCATGTGTCTAGTGCTGCCTCTTGACAGAAATTTTTCAAGGGTTGGACTATAATTACGAGCAATTTCTCAGACTCCTTTATCATCCTTTCTCGCCTGCTGCTCTCTGCTCCACCACACACTGACCTGTTTCTATTTCTTACCCCCTACTCTGATGGGCAGGGTGAAATCCAACAGTAGGACCCAGGAAACCTGCAATTTTCCTTCCCTAGAGCAATGTATAATTAGAAGCCTTTTGATTTAGGATATTTTAAATCAGATGATAAAGCATTTGAAACATTTAAAAGGGAATTTTCAGACCACCTGGTAGACTTAGGAGAACATGTTCTTTTAACAGCCAGGGGGGCATCTGTAAAGCCAGATGTTTTTATATCTCTGATCTTATTTTGAAGAGCTTTAATTTCATAAAGCTGAAAGTTATTTAGACTCAGGATCACAGAATTACTGCATCACAGAATCACAGACTGGTTGAAGTTGGAAGGGACCTCTGGAGGCCATGTTGTCCAACTCCCCTACTCAAGTAGGGCCACATAGAGCCAGTTGTTGAGGACCATGCCCCGATGACTTTTGAAGATCTCCAGGAATGGAGATTTCACAGCCTCCCTGGGCAATCTGTGCCAGTGATCAGTCACCATCACAGTCAAAAAGTGTTTCCTGATGTTCAGAGGGACCCTCCTGTGTTTAAGTGTGTGCCCATTGCCCCTTGTCCCATCACTGGGCACCACTGGAAAGAGCCTGGCTCCTTCCTCTTTGCAACTTCCCTCAAGATATTTATAAGATCCCCTCCTTCTCTAGGGACAGTAACATCTCTCTCAGCCTTTCCGTATAGGAGAGATGCTCCAGTCCCCTCATCATCCTAGTGACTATGTCTATAGCACTGTGGAGCCCAGAACTGGACACAGTGCTCCAGGTGTAGCCTCACCAGTGCTGAGTAGAGGGGAAGGATCACCTCCCCCAACCTGCTGGAAACACTCTTCCTAAGGTAACC
>JAOBAS010000052.1:44563611-44575103 GCA_025311575.1 Elanoides forficatus
GAAACGGTTTCCAGGATTAGCAGCTCCATCACCTTCCCAGGGATCGAGGTGAGGCTGGCTGACCAGCTTGTAGTTCCTTGGGTCCTCCTTCCTGCCCTTTTTGTAGATAGGAGTGACGTTTGCTTTCCTTCAGTCCTCAGGTACTTCTTCCAATCACCCCAATCATTCGAAGATTATTGAGAGTGGCCTTGCAGTGACTTCAGCCAGCTCAGGGCCCATGGAATTCTGCATGTCCAATTTCCTTAAGTATTCTTTAACCTGATCTTCTTCCACCAATATCTTGATAGAAGGCCCATTGGTCTTTATCTCCATACACTTGAAGTAGGCCTCCTTTAATCCTGTATTGTTGATTACAAAGTCCACATCACTCTGCACTCTGCTTGCCAGCCTTGCCCACCACTTCCTCACTTGATTGCTGGCTGTCATTTCGCAGAAGGGGAAGAGTGAAGAAAAGCAGAATGTATGGTGACCTTCTCAAGCCAATGCTACCATCATCTGTTGTAGTGGTATTTAGCCCACGGATGTGGTGAGTCCTTGAGTTCACAGGGAAAGGTGAATGCAAGCCTTTGGGGGAACAATTTCATGTTCCAGATTACAGTTAACAGGAGCAACCAACCACTCTCTCCTGCAGTTCATGGAAGGGGTGACAACTACCTGTCACTGTGCGTCTGGTGTTCTTCAAAATTCTTCTTGTTAAACCTCACAGCTACTTCTGAGAGAGGCTTAGAGAAAAAATGGCTTGCCCGGAGCCAACATTAATGAGGTTGATACCTACTTGTGGCCATAGCACTCTGATTCAGTTTGGAAAACACTTCTGTAGGGTTTTGTTCATTACTGTGATGGGACCACAAATCAAGCACAACTTTCAGAAGGCTGTGTCTAGATAATTTAGTAATATCCCCACGAAGACGACGGTGCCCTTTAAACTCAAAAAGCTGTGTTGTACACAGGCTGGAATAATTACCTTTTTAATTAGGCCAACCCAAAGCAATTAGGTATAGCAGAGCAACACTGAGAAGTTTTTTGAACAAGACATCACGTCCTTGCTTCTCCTTTTGATTTCAGTCAGCTCAGTGGTTTTCTGGGTTTCAACAAATTCTGTACAATTTCTTTGTTCTCTTCAGCAGTTTCCCAGTCTTGACCTGTAGCCTTCCAGGTCCTTGCTAAGCTCTCAGTGTTTGTGTCTTCCTATGCCTGCCATATCCTTCAGTCTTAAAGCCTTCTTGAGAAGGTCAGTTTAAAAGAGCAACTCCTTCTCCCTCTGCAGATTTTCATCTGACCCACTCACTTTTTAAAGGCATGCGGCATATGTTACAACTTAAACATATCAGGTATCCTTTGCCATAACTGATCAGCTGAAAAGGCTCTGTCCTGTTGATGTAACATGGCAGCAAGCTGAGTTTCACTCGTGATCAAAACTCTCCTTTCCCCATAGCTGGGTTGGTTTGTACTCCAATGCAGTGTCCTTGAACAAACTGGCTCCACATCTCCATTCACCTCTACATTAGAGCTGAATTTTATTTTGAAGGTGCTTTTAAATGAATGACAAAGTTCTTCCTGCTTTCAACAGAAGCAAAATTTCTTTGCTTCAGTTGAATTTTATTCAGTCAAGAGTTCACACTTGTCTTGGTAAATAGGAAAAGACATAACCAAGCTGGTGTGAGGGATTCTGACCAAACTCCCTGAGGCTGCACAGAAGGGTTAAGTCTTCAGGGACATGAAGCCAGGACATCTGCCTCCAACACTAGAGTCTGCTTTTAACTCAGTAATAGGGTTTGGGCAGGCCTTGACTTTAGTACCACGAAGTGCACACAGCTCTCCTCAGCATGGCCTGCCCCTGCCACCACCATGGGACCTCAAAGAACAGTGATACCACTGCTAAGAGTAAAGTTGTTAGAGCTCCATAAACAGGATCAACACAGCCTGGGTTGTGCCCACAGACCGGTCGTGAGCGGATAACGCCAACATTGCAAAGAAAAGGAGGAAGCACCACAGCACAGCAAACACTGTTAAACCACGTTCTGCACAAAAAGCTCTGAATTACGTGGCTTCTAAAGCATGATATTTAATTAGAGGCTGGACTTGTTTTCTAGAACAAACTGTCGTAGGTACAGAGCCCTTCATGTGATGCTTTGGACTGCTTCATTCAGCTGAGGTTCTGGCTCTTTGTATATTCAGAAACTGTGCAAGACTGTGTCTGTCTGCATGTGTGACAGTCACTGGCAGCTGCATCTCCTCGGGGACATATTTGTGGAATACCAGCTATTTAGTGCCATCTTGTTCGCTCAGTGGGGAAAACAGAAATCACTATGGAACAAACCCAAAACAAGCCTTTCCTCTGCTGGAGGATCTGCTGGTAATGAGCTCTCTTATCTTGCTAGACCACCAACACATGTAAGGTGAAATGGCATGCTGAATGTCCTCAGGAGACTGAGCCTTCTTGCACTCTGTTGGATGTGCGGTATCCCAGGCTAGGTTTCCATGCTGCTCTGATACCGCATCAAAGGCAAGGATTATTGTTTTTCTGTAAATTATGGCTGAATTTTAACACGAAGTAACTTGTAGTTCCAGACCGAGTTGCTCCTGGTTGCATAGGAGGGAATGCAAAGGGACCTGAGATTCAGTTACCAGAGTGGAGAGAGAAATGACAGTGATATGGGAGAGAAAGGAATCGATTTGGTGAAAACTGAAATAAATGAGACAACAGGAACATGTTCACTTCATGCCAAGTAAAAAAACCTCTTGCTGAATACAAAAATTAAATATTTCTAATTTGGAGCACCAGGAAGAAAAACAAATAAGGACTGAAGGACCATGTTCCCTAACTGGAGAAGAGATGTTTCCTCAGCCCAGCTGCCAAAACACTGACCCTGGATGCAGGAGGCACAGCTTTCACCCCTGCTTTTGCTTTGGTGTGTGGAAAAGCCACATCTCCATATCCTTCAATCCTTCTGCTGTCGGGTATATGGGGCATAGTTGCTTTTGTTGCTACTTTTCCAATTTGCTGGTACGGTGTGGGTGTTAGATATTAGGAGACAGGTATCTCACCTCCTGTGTGAGTGTCCCAGCTTACGCTTGGGTTCAGGGAATACTGAGCACAAAATGGGACCCCTCTGACAGGAGAATTTAAGGGAGAAAACACCACTACAATACTCACCTGAGGCTGCAGTCTCTGAAACAAGCAGCACGTAGATGTAAAGCTAAGACTCTAGCCTCCAGGGAATAATGATGTGCCCATGGAGGTATAGACAAGTCTGAGCTGGGCCTTACTAAATCGCTGTTATTTCATTTTCACTAAGGCAGGGAAGAAGAACGAGTTTAGCAGTCAGGACAATTAATAATCAAACCTTATGTCAGGTGCAAGTTTAATTAGCAATGCCAGATGGAACTGCATCAACAGGAGGCATTGAATGTTCCCTCTCCCTCATAGGAATACGTTACATCGCAGCTGCATGGGTACTCCTCCGGGACAGGGGGCTGAAATCTCTTCAAGCAGAAGATGGATTTGGATTTAGGTTTTCATCTGTGGGCTGATGCCATAAGCCCTGGACCATTGGTTAACATCACCTGCTGTGGCTATTTTGCAACTGTAATGCTCCTCTCTCACCCCTTTGTTTTCTATTTATGCTGCAGCTACTTAGCAAGTTGTTTAAAATCCTGAATAGTTTGGGGGAAAAACTATATGACACTTTCTGTTGGTAAATTAACTTCTTGCTTTTCCATTTCTTACCCAGTTCTGAAGCTTCTTCCATGGAGGAAACATCCAAGGTATTGTAAAAGTTTGGTTTTGGTTTTGTTTTTTTTAAGCAACTCTTTAGTAAATAAACTGCATCACTGCAGACTGCTCGCTTCCATATTGAGGAGGTGGAACTCATCTAATAATCATTACAGTACAATACTTCCCCTCGAAACACTCCCAGGAGGCTCTCTTTATCTGGGAAAGGGTAATGGAATATTCACACCTAATCACCACGACACAGAAATACAGTTCTTTAAACGGGAAAATCAATTTTCCCTTAATATTTAAAATACTAACAATGTACTTTGCCGGAGCTAAGCAGTTAGATAAGATTATACATTCACTGCTGATGATCAGGAGCATAGTGTCTGAAGGGGAAGCAGAGAAAAGGACACGTACTGTGGGGTTCAGTAATAATAACTGTTTGCAATTAAAAAAAAAAAAGTGTTAGATGACTCTCTCCTCAGTTCAGTTCCAGACATAGTTTCAGCTAAGATTTATTCCTACCATGCCAGTGCAAAAACCCAACAGTGTCAATCCTTCAGGTTAAAGGCCCATTTTGCCATCCTTTCCGAACTTAACAGGGCTTTTCTTAGTCAGCGGTATCTGCTGGGATCCGTAACACACAGACAACTTCTCAACGCTCACCTGGCATTCTGGTCTCTTTTCCCTTCACCGTACTCCACCGTAACTTGGTTTTGTGAGTCACGGTGGTGGCAGCAATTCTGTCCCTTGAGATGATGGTAGGAACTTCCACAGAAATTCATGTGATAGAAACCTGGATTGTCAGCTAAACGTTCTTTTTTAAATGAAAAGTATTTCCTTTCTGTGGGGAATTCACAGTGGCTGTTTAAAAAAACAAAACAGAACCCCAAACCTAAACAAATTTCTGCCTCAAATCTTTCATTTTCTTATGTGAGAAAATCTATGCGGTCTGTTTGTTTGTTTGTCTGCCTGTTTGTCTTTTTAATAAAAAAAATCCATTATCCTACTAAATGAAACTATATATAGGGGATAAAATCCAACCCATTTCTTCTGTGCAACATCCTTGTCTCCTGAGAATTTCAGTTATGTCCCATTTGTTCCTGCAATCAGCCCACAGTGCTTCCTTTATTCTTTCTTTCCTTCTGTTTCTTTTTCTTCCTTCCTCCCATCCTCTCCCTTTTTCAATGTCAGTCTAAAAAATCCAGCCCTGGGAAAACGTGGAAAAATCCAGCATTTGTTATTATTGAAACCCTGATCAGAAATTAGATTAAAACCTGAAGTTTAGTGATTCTATGGATGTATGCATATAATAAGTATGATTTATTGGATGTGTCAGGGGTCCATTTCATCTTCAAACAGGAAAGCCATGAGGTGTAACTTGATGACTTATTAAAAGAATGTCACACTAGCTAAAAAGAGTGACACCATAAAATACTTAAGCACACAACAATTTCTGGAGAGGGTCTTGTCAGAAGAATAATCTGGCATAGCGTTTAATGGAAGAAAATAATTATTCACAGATTGTTAGTTTTACTTTCTACAAACAATGAGTATGGCTAATTTTGTCATATCACTTGCTTGTGTTTACAAGCTTCAATCACTCCTTTAAAACAGCCCAACCTTCCTAGGGCACATGGATTGAAAAGGCATCATTTTAATGGGCTTGTAGCTAATTAAAAAGTGTGACATTCAGAATGTGGCTGGAACATGGCATAAAAAAGTAATTACCGAACAATACATCATGTCACGGACAAGTGGCTAAATGTGAGCAATGTGCTGGCAAATATTATGTAGGAAAATCCAGCTCGTGCTAGGCTCTTGCATACAAACAGGACCCTGCATGTTTCAACTGGACACGAGTGGTGGGTGTGTTTTCGTTACAGAAAAGTTTCAAGGCCCGTTTTGCAATCCCTGCAACGTTCTGCCTTTGAGGCCGCCGGTGCAGATTGATCTCTGTCCTAGCAGCGGGCTGGCTTCTGGCAGGCACGGAGTGGCAAACGACTTTTGATTCCCAGGGGCAGCGTTTTGTGCAGTGAGCAGCAAAGATTTCTGGTCTTTGCCTGATGTTCTGTATTACAGGCTGCTCGGTCTCCTTGGCTGCACTGACTAAGTAAATAAATACATTGGGCTTGACTAGTCCCCATCTGTATAGGCCATGCAAAATGTGCTTTCCTGAGCTAATCCAGGCTGCTGAGCACCACCAAGGTGCCTTTGGACATGGCTTTCCCTGCAGAAGAGCAATTTCAAACAGCAGCCTGGGTTTCAGCAGGTAGCTCACCCACAAAAAGAGCCTGAATGAGAAAGGCTACCGAAAAAGATTTGGAAATGATAATACCTTTCAAGATGAGGTCTTGTGTGTGACGCCTTCCTATAGCAGCATCTGCAACCCAGTCATTACATTACTTTTCAACAGTTCCTTCTTACCTGAGCTATCTGTATCGTTGTAGCTGTATATAGCTATTTATATAAATCACTATAACTATTCTTTACATTGCCCTAATGGCTCTGAGCCTGGAGATGGAGCAGAAAGGCAATACCTGCACAGAGTTGGTAGCAGAGCTTGTTGCAGAGCACATTGAAGGAGGCAGGGAAGCTCAAGGAAAGATTAGGTCAGCTTGTTGGAAAGGAAACAGAACAAGTTTAGTCTTATTTATTTGATTTCTGATAAGTGTAACAGAAAAGAAGGATTGTAAGAAGGGATTCGTCAAAAAAGTTAGTAGAGTCAGGTATGGATCATCAAAATTGAGGTCTCCAAATAGATGATGAAAGGAAATATTGCTTTATGGGCTGATTAAGTTAAATATTTTTTTGTGCTAACCTTCTTCCCTCCAGCTTTTCAAAATATTTCTATTTATTGCAGATAATTCTTTTTCTTTCTTAGCTGTGCATATTGGCTCACACTACCATAAAGATTAAAGGGGTTTTGGTATTTGCATATAAAATCTTGTCAGAATTAACCCCAGATTCATAACTTAGCAGTCAAAATGGACTCCATGCTGAACTCAGCAATTCATTTTTTTCCAAAGAAAATTAAGAATATCTGATCGGCTACTTTTCAAGGAGAATAATGCAAGAAAAGGGAAAAAAGGGAATAAAGAAAGAAAACAAAATGTACAAGTACCATTAGATTTATTGCTTTATTTCTTTGTCTTATGTAAATTTAAATGAAATTTTTCAGACCGTTAATCCATGACATAGACTATAGTCCTCTTTATATTTAATTAAAAACAGATAGATTGATACAAGAAGGATAAGATTTTCAGAAGTACTCGACATTGGCTGAACTCTGCTTTGATTGAAGTTGGTGGTGAAACTCCCCCAGAATCCATAAAGAGCAGAGTAGAGCATGGCTGAGCATTTCTGAAAATCCTACCCAAAATTCCTTACCAAAGTGTGGTAAGGGATCATTTTCAAAGCATTGCAAGGTGCTTAACATTGTGGTTTCCATTAGGTTCAGTTTATTCTTTTTTTGGCTAATAAGTGGCTTGAGCTCTTTAAAATATACCTCCCAGATAGGTTTTGTGGACTTTAAAGGATTCTCTTGAGCTGTTGTTGGGTTCAGAAATTCAAACTGGCTAGCAGAAAAAGGCATTAAAATTGTACATAAAGAAACTGGGAGACACCGTAAAGAGCGGTGTTTGGAAGCTGAAATGAAACAAATAAATGCTGCAAGAATGGATTTAGAAAGTTTTAATGGATTACTTGCAACTGACACAAGCCTTTAAGAGCAGTAATAGCTTCCTCACCTCTGTCCTCTTGAAATCCAAAGGGAAAACCAGAAAGCATAGATGAACCAAGAATGAGTCCCAGTGCAGAGTTGGGAGAGAGGAACTACACTGCAGCGTCAGAAAAGATGGTTCAACCGAGATCTTAAAAACTCATAAAATTCACTGTATTTCAAAGCATTGGGGCTAGTGGGTCAAAATTTCAAGCCAAGCTTTCTACTATAGAAGACCATTTGGCTTATCGTTACCATTGGGGAAGACATAGTGTGTTACAAAGGACTCATTCCTAAGGGATCAGATTGAGAAGAAGATATAAAGTAAAACTGACCTGGCGGCTGTATCCCTAACAGGCCAAATGCCTATGAAAACTTACGGTCCCTTTGCCACCGCGGAGGCCGTAGAGAGGGAGTTTAATGGGGCTCTGCACAGAAATTTTAGAGCCTTTCCTACCACAGATATAAATGATACATTTCATCTTTATGCCACCCTTCTAAATCACAAAAAAGTAAATTCAGTTAATGCTAAAAGGCAGAAGCCCTGAGCTGCTGCTTTGCTTTGCTATTTATAGTGTCAGGGCCAGCTCTTGTTTAATCTTCTGGGTGTAGTTCAATATATTTCTGACCCAACCAGGTAGAACGGAAGCCTTGGCTATATTTCCAAGCTCTCGGAGGTTTTAAGACAATCCCACAGCTTTCGCTGGAAGTAATTTTCACAGCGCACTGATAAATAATCTCAGGGAGAGTGTAATTGTCCATAAGAAAACATCAGCTGTAGAGCAGACACCCCTCCCCCCCCCAAACTACAAAACAAAGCAAAAAAAAAAAAAATTAGGAAAGGGATGTACTGACTTTATTTTTCCAGCAGATGTCTTTGCTCAAGTCCCTCCCTTCCCTGGCTCCATTTCTGCCATGTTAATTGTCATAACTATCCCCTATAGTTCCTTCGTAAGAGAATTGTAACAATTAGCCCGTGACTTTACACCGGCTGTCTTGGCATAGACGAGGCAATGTGCTTTGGACTCCGAACACCTGCAAACCCAGTGCATGGTGGATGTTTGGATGCTAAACCAAACAGCTGTTGCATTTCAGGCTCATTCTCTTGGAGGGGTTGGGGGGAAGAGAGAGATGGAAAAATGCCTGTATGCCCGAATGCCATAGTTTCCCCTTTTTGCGGTTTATTCTGTGCGTTTCCTTCCAGTATGCAGCATCTCAGCTGATTAATGGATGGCCCTAGCAGTTATCTGGAGGTTATACAATCTGTAGGGTTCCATATGTTACCAAGCTTTGTGAGTAGCTCTGAGTAGCTAAATATAGTGGGGGGGGGGGAGAGAGAAACAACCCTACATTTATTTTGATTTAGTTCCAATTACTCCCTTTTCAGAGCTCTTAAAGGACAGTTCAATTTGGTTTGTACACTTCTCGATTAGTGTAATCTGGAAGCTGGCAGTTAGCACTTTGGCAGTTTTACCCCAGTGAGTTTAATAACCAAACGAGAATTGCCGAGAACAGTGGTAGCGAATTCACAGAAAGAGCCATGAATGCATTTCTTTTCCCTGGTAACTGTTCAGTGGGATTATTCAAGAGATTTAAATGTGGGTGGCATCAATTTGAAATGCAGATGGTGTATCTTATTAAACACCATTTTAGCTATTTGTAGTGCTCAGAACAGTATTTGCCCTGAATTTAAATAATGATGTACAGTATTTGTTAAAAAACATGCTTGGGCATGTTTTGTTTAATTAGCGGCTTGAAATTTCCTAGCATATGGCTTGTCATTTGGTAAAAAGATATGCAATTATGAACTTCCTTGAAGTTTTACTATTTAAATGCAAAATTAACTTACTATGTTCAGCAGTTAATGCCAGGCCATTAAATATAGTATTTACTAAACAAAAGACATATAGGAGCAGCTCAGTACGCCTATGCCATCTGTACCTATAACACTGTACATCTTTTGGTTCATAGGAGGTGGACTGGACCCAGTCTGCTCCCACAGTTTATTACCAGAGTTTTCTGCACGTCAGTGCAAACGACATCGTGTCTGTTTATTATCTTTAAAGGCCTGGATGCTGCTTTAGAAACATCAATTTCATTTTTATTCTTCAGAAAAGCGAACAGACCATCTGCTTAGATATCCAATACCTTCTGAAGTGCTACTGATTTTTTTCCCTGTCAGGTTTTGGATGGCCTTTTAAAGTTTTGGGAACTTTTAGTTGCTCGCCTGTTCATTTTTCATTAGGAAATGGAAATGAGAGTCTGGAAGACTGAAGGATGATGCATGTTTTTTTTCCCATAACTTACCTGCTTAGTTTCTACTCCTCATCACGAGTGATGACTAATTCAGCGTCTGGCTCCCTTCCACCAGCTCGAGCCAGTTCCTCCATCCACCACCTTCATCATTCCCCAGTCCCACCAGAGCTGATGAAAAGACTTGCCTCAGGCCTCTCAACCAACCCTCTTTGCAAGCAATGTTATGCACTCAAATGACTCACAAATTGGAGGATTCTCATTTTTACTCTTGAGAATGGCTTATCTTGGAAAGCAAAGAGAGAAGCAATGAAGCCTGCTGAAGAAGTGTGAACGGAATGACCCCCAGCCCGACACATTAGTTTCCTTCACAAGTGTTATTTTGTGGCTTTATCCCACACTGCACTTCTTCAGACACAGACAGCAGGATTCATCTCAGCGTATTATAGATATCTACGTACGAGCCAGGCCCTCCTAGGCTTAGTGGGTTTTTATGGGAGAAATAGGCTCTTTCAGGATTTTACCTCTTCTATACATTTCCCCCTGGAAGAGGTGAATGACAGCCCTGAAATGCCTGTTTCTCTTCATTAACTATGAAGGGCCTGTAGGTATCTACGACGTACACGTCTGCTTTTTGGAAATACAGACTCCAAGCGCAAAGTTCACAAAACCTCATGGCTGAAATCTCAGCTGCTGACATCAGTGAAAAATTCCTGTGGATTTTGGGAAAGTCAGGTTTTCACTTTCTTTCCTTTCTTATCACTGCTTTATCTTGGTTCAGTAAAAGCAAGATGCTCAGCACCATCAGAGGGACAACCAAAGCCGTGATCCTTTCCAGCATGAGCTGCAAGCAGATGAAAGGAGAAACAAAACAAGCAAAAAGGGAAAAATGTGGGAAACCAAAGCATTAACTCATATCTCTGTTTCCTTATGGATAGTATTTAATCTTCTCACTTTAGCCATGGTTGCCAATACCTTTGCTTATATTTTTTCCGTCTTTCTTCCCATTAGTCTGACCACAGTATCCCATGGTCTCACTGACCTGCTTCACTCCCTCTTACTGTGACTTTTTCAGGTTTCTCTTTGTGATTTACATAGACGTGACTCCTGGCTTTACCACTGTGCTTCCTTCTGCTCACTCTTCAGTCTGCCTGCTTCGCTTTTTTTTCTGATCACTGTTGTTTTTCTATCCCAGCTCTGTGCCTCTGTTATTTTTTACATAACTGGCTTGATCTCTCTGTCTAATGAACTACTTTCCTGTCTCCCAGCTCTCTCCTGATGAAGATGGAGAGAACTTTATCTCTTCAGTCACAGAACCCTGGGCAGTATCATATAGCAAACTGAATTAGTGATACAAAAATAGGTCCATAATACGCCCACTCTTTCTTCTGCAATATAGAAAGTGACTACCTCATGGGGAATGTTTCTTTCATTACTTAGCTTCAGCTTTTTTTTTCCCTGCCCAGTAATCAATTGGGTTTTGTGCCTATAGAGCCAAAGAATATGGAGATCAAGGGCAAGGTGCTCAGCACTCTGCACACACATACAACCAAGGCAGAGATTGCACCTAACAGGTAGTGATAATTTCTAAACCCCATCTTAACATTATTAAATAGATTAGTTTGTGAGATTCTCCATATAGAGAACTCAAGTTTTTTCATATCATAGTATACACTCTGAACTCTGATCCAAACTGATGTCAAGGCAGGTCAGAGTGTAAGCAGAGGACTCTTACAACAGTGTGTGCATGCATACACCATGGCTATTTGAAAGGGACTTTGGAGCAGTGGGATCTCT
>JAOBAS010000052.1:44575287-44586372 GCA_025311575.1 Elanoides forficatus
AAAGAAAAGAAAAGAAAAGAAAAGAAAAGAAAAGAAAAGAAAAGAAAAGAAAAGAAAAGAAAAGAAAAGAAAAAGAACCACCACATCAGGCACAATGTTATGGTTTTTTAATAGCAAGCTCTATATCCAGCTTGGACTCTAATTTCTCCTTCTAATGAAATGCTTTTTGAAGTCCAGCATCCTCCAAAAATCTGTGTCATATTTCCATTCCAAAGACAATTAATTCTGGACTGCTTTTTTGCAGACCTGCCATTGTCTAAAACCCAGCCAAGATCAGACAGGAAATTTCTGAGATTTTTTCCAAAGTTCTTATGGCCACCTTCCTTTGCCATGGTCAGCAGCCAGTCCCTGGGCACTACTAAATATCCTGGTAATGCCTTTCTGCACCCAAGGTGCCTAAAGACCTTACATGCAACCTCCCACCTTTTTTTTTTTTTTTTTCTTTTTTTTAACAAGCTCCATCAAACATTATGGAAGAAATAAGCCATGTTTTGACTCCCCATTAAACAGTCGCGACTGGGAACAGACATCACTGGGAATAGCTGGCCTCAGGGAATATTTTTAAGAGTCTAAATACTGTTATTAAAACTATAGGAATAGTTCATTAATCCTTGGAGAATGTTTCCATTAGGTATTAATACAACACTACTGTAACTTTTGGCCTTTGAATTGGGGCTTCTTTTTGACTTATTTTGGCCTACAAAATGCTTCATTTTGCATTCAGACATGCTGAGCTGAAATATTGTTTTATCCCCTGATCATATGTTCCTTGCTGGACAAAGGGCTATTTTCTTCTACAGACAAGAAATAAAAAGGAAGAAATTAAAAAATGCACCAGGTCACCCATCCCTTGTGGCTTTAAACTGTCAATCCAGCAGCAAAATAAGACCATCCACATCAGAAGAAACCAATGAGGCTTGACAGCAAACCATTAGAGGAATGGTGGAGGGAGGAAATAATTCAAACTTTTAAAAACACAAACACTTTCTTAAAAAAAAGAAAATATGACTTTTCATCCCTACCCTCCCACATCCAAATGGGATTCATTGTGGTGCATTTTTGACCTGCTCAGTTGCCCCAAAGTCTAAGCAGTGTTTATGCCATCCAGTCAGAGGCAACCTCAAAAATACAACCACTATTAAAAAGAAATGGTACTAATTATTCACCATCGGGAGCTCTTTCCTCTAAGTTGTTGTGAACCAATACGCAAGTGGCAAGTTGTGGTCACTGTGTTTCTGGATGTCATTTCTTAAAAAGGAGACATAAAAGACACCTTGACAAGTTGTCATTAAAGATTTCATGGCAATATCTGTGAGTGCAGGGGTGCCTACTCTGTTGCCGTGGTAAAATTCACATTCAGATGATTACATTTTACCTACTTACACTCAGCCTGCATTTTCAATTCCATATGTCATTCTTCTTGTCTTCTCATCTTAAATTGCTGTATAGTGCTGCTGTGCATTATTAAACAGTTGCCACATTTCACCTCAGTGGATCTTGCATTTAAATAACGGATTTACAAAGTCTATGCTGCTTTGTTAGGTTTGCCTGTACAGCTGGTTGATTTTTTTCCAAGAAAAAAAATTCCTTCAGAAACAGACTTGAAAAATTGCTGGTTTTCATTAAAAGTTGTCAAAATCTTTTTTTCTTTTTCATTTTTTTTCCCCAAGGTTTCTGGCTTTCTGAATTGAGAATGGAATTAAGTAGATGTATATAAAAGAAAAGGTGTTAAAAAAATCAATGTTATTAACAAAAAAGAAAAAGATTTTCCAATTAAATATTGAAAATTATTCCAACCGTATTTTAGACATCTGGATTTTGGATTTTGCTGTGAACTGAAAAAAAAAGGAATCCATTTCAAACAATTGAGAATGAAAATGATGCCAGAACTGCAAATATCACAGCAAAAATCTTTCAATTGTTTCCAGCAAGTTCTTTTTATACATTATCTTTTGAAACTTGCAAAGTATTGTACCATTCAGAGAGAAAAAACTGCCTTTAATTCTCTTTCTCAGTAGATGTATACATAAAATGAAACACAAGTGCAATTTGTTTTTTAGATTGGAAACTCAATGAGACAGGGATCACTGCTCCATGAAATTAAGCACTTTGTATGTAGGCTAGAGAAACGCTCCTAAAAAGACAAAGTATTAGAATCTGTCCCAAGGAGGATACAGTGGCTGTCTAGGGGATTTGAAGAAATGGAGAACTTTTAGTTTTGGGCAATGAAATAAGAAAATATATATGTTAGGGAGGTGGTTGATGATCAGAGGTATTACCTGGTGATATCTGTTGTGCTTCAGCTACTGTTCAATCGTGGCAAATGAAGAGCTTGGATCGATTGGCCCAGTCAGGGAAACCATCACAGTGTGCATGTGTTCTGTTAGCTGGGGAATACAACAATCCCCCAATGCAAAATTAGAGCAGTCAATACCCTCAGAAGAGAACTTAGTCTATTTTAAGACACATGGAAGGATCCCTAAAGACACAGATTCCCTAGAAGACTTTGAAAAGCTTTAAAGTTTCTCATGTTATCTATAGACAGCTTCATAAAGTCAAATGCTAAGATGCGTTAAAATAATCTGTGTTGTAGAATCCTTTTAGAAACAATATATTTCTCAGGATCAGATTTCTAACCAGGGCTGAACATCTCACTCAAAGGTTAATTTCTTCTATGACTTGAAGTATCGACTGCAGAGAGAGCCCTAGGCAGATGCTACTGTAGAAACAACGGAGGTAATTTTGCAAAGCAAGAGGAAAGCTAATATGTACCATGCATTTAAAAGATGTCGCTGTGTCCTACTTTAAAAAAAGTTCCCTTTGTATTTGTTAAGACCATAGCCTCCTTAGGTGACCATAAATTGTTTCCTTCAGCTCTGAGACCAGACAGGATTCTGCCTTCTGGATTTCACATAAGTTTGTTCTGGTTATTAGTAAGATGTCAGGAGCTATGTATTTCACCGATGCAGAAAAAGATAGGCCTTCCATCACTAACTGTTGTGCATCCAACCTATGTTTTAAAGGAAAGCTGAGATTGCAATCAAATAATCTGGTTTAACGAGCTGGGGCTCTAAGTAAAACATCTGGGATAAAATCAGGAGTGAACATGTTAAAGTTGGAAGAAAGCACCACCCTTCACCATACTTAGCACACCATGTAACTGGTCCGAAAGACCAGTTACATGGCCCAAAAGAGAAGTAGGCAAGGTTTTACCTAAGACAGTAATTTCAGAAGGAAGAGCAGTCCGTGAAATACTGTCTCCAGCCAGGCACAAGTAATGATTTAGGAACAAGCTCTAAACTGCTTTTTTTTTTTACATAGAACTGGATTAAGAGAAGGTGCCTCACAAGTTAAAGGCAGCCTTCTTGATGAGGATGGACAACCAGCATATAAAAGTCTTCTGGAAGACTTTTGAGGGACTGATGCTTTTTGCATCCAAGTTCAGTAAGCAAGGCAGCATCTACACAAGTTACATCTTCAATGATTTTAAAGAATAGACAAGGGTTTCGTGATAGTCCAGTTTAGAGATCACTAATGTGTGGTTGAATGAGACAAGGTTCCTACTGGACAAAAAAAAAAATTCACAGATGAATTCCAACTATGTAGTGCATTTTATTTTCAGGTCATTCCATGGACATTAACTAATTAGTCCTCAGAGCACCCTGGAGCAGACAGCAGGAAAGGAGAGTTATGCAGATATGTCAGTAAATATTTAAATTTTTAATTTTTTTTTTTTTTATGGACTGTTTTCATGGAGTAGTTCCACACATGGACTCATTGATATCAGCCCATTAAAAGAAGGAACAACTGTGACATGATAGATAAGGCATCTTTAAAAAAAAAAAAACAACCTACAGGTGATGTAATGCTGCGAGCAGAAATCATTTATTTCAGTGGGGCACCGCAGAGAACAAATGAAACAATAAAATATACACTGACACACATGCTCAGGAGACTTGCTTCTGAGACTTCCATTTTATCTTTAACTACAAAGGCAAGATTGTCCCTTATGTTCAGCAAAGATGTGCCAGAGGAGGGTTGCCATGGCAGAGGATAACCGCATTAAGTCTCCCAGCCCCCAGCACGTCTGCTCTTATTTCCACCCACTCACCCATCTGGCCAGGTTGCAGCAAAGGTGCGATGCCTCGGGGCCCGGCATGCAGACCCACCGGGGAATTCTTGTCTGGGCAATTTGGGGCTGGATTACAGCATTTCTCATCACCACCTGTGGTAAGGGGGCCAGGCACACTGTGAATCCGTCCCAATAGATTTTCTACCCTGAGTTATGCCCTGCCCACCTTCCACCTATACCATTTGGGACTATGATTTTCTTAAATCTGATTCCCTTGCAGGGTAAGGATTGATCAACACTGGACTGTTTTTGGCAGCCCAAAGGAACCTTTTCTTTGGTCAAATCCTGTACCCATAGAACGTGAGAGTCAATCTCCCTTTGCCTTCATACAGGTCAGCTTTTCAAATTACCCTCATACATGTACTGCATCAGAGCATGAGAAAAGGTGATGAGCACCCTTGTCATGTTGAAAACAGGGAGGGCTAGACTTAACTCAGCACCTTTCAGGAGCAGTGCTTCAGGGGCATTTTATTCCACTTGAGTCAGGATTGAATCCATACTCTAGCTTCATGCTTTAAGGAACCCTGCCTATTTCTGATGGCTTTGCTTCAGAAGAAATGTAAAACCAGTCTGCTGGCTAAATTTCAGTTTGGATAATTACATTTTGCTCACACAAATTACTTCAGTAATTTCAAAAAGGGGAAATTACTCTCTGCTTACTCTTCCAAAACTGTTTCGTAGAGTTAGTAAGAGAGATGAAATGGGCCAGCCCAAGCAGAGAGGTGGCTGCATTTTAATGGGGGATGAAATTCCCCCTGTAAAGTACATATTTTTGTGCAGGGAACTTCAGTCCACATCCAACCTACGTGCAAGATGGGGAGCTATTAACATCTTTCTGAAACCTCACAACTCTCAGCCTGTGGTATACCTCCCTCAACCTTACTCTCACGTATCAGACTGTCTCTCTGGCAGCTCTTCTGGGGTGGCTTAATAACGCCCTGTTCTTAACTCCTCATTTTCCCATTGTAAGCGTGCTGGTTTCTTCCTTTCTTTCCTCCATCAGCAGCTCCTTTCCTTCAAGATCCACTCTGTCACCTGGGCAGTTTTCTCCTGTTATTATCCCCTGACATCCAGATTAGCTGCAAGACTGTTTGTCTCTGCATCCATCACATCTCGAGGAGCCAAGCTGTTGCAGACAAGCTAAACGCCTTGCTGTTGACCCACGCACCCAGTTCTGCATGCCAGTGTAACACCGTCCATCCTCACCTCTGCTCATGACAAACTGTAGCTCCCAAACTGTTCCCTCCTTCTTTAAATGATCCTTCTAGAGCCTGGCTGTGGAAATTATGCTTTTAGCTATCTTCATCCTCACATCTCTCTCATGCAAGCTGATTTTTCCCCTCTGTACCCAATCCAGTATTCTTATATCTTAGGCATCAAACCCTTCATAAGTTTCATCTTTCTTACTCTTTCTTGCCCTTCTTAAATTCCTTCAGTGATCCCGTCTGTCACATCACTCATTCCAGCCTTGATATTTCCATTGTCATCACTTTGGGTGTCGTTCTCATGCCTGGAATGTCCTAACTTTTCCACATCCTTTAGGTCTGTGACCCAAAATGACATTCTTCCTGCATCAGGGGATCAGTTATATTGTCTTTATGATTATTCATTAAACAGAACTTTTAGAACAGCTAATGCATATGCATAAACTTATTGTTCTCAAGGTCTGATTGTTCAAACACTCATTCTGTGAATTCGTCACCACAAGATGAAATTTCTTCAGTGTATGAGGAACAGACCAAAAGACACACATGTAGGACGGGAACATTTTGAAGTGCAATGTGCAAGATTTTCAAGCAAAACACATGATATTTGGAGGCGAGGATTATGCTGCTAAATGGTAGCACGTGACTCTCGTTCCCAGCTGCTTCTTGCAGGCAAGCACTACAGGTACCAGTATGGTGCACTAGATGGATTATCCCATCTGCTTAGATGCAGAAATCCTGACATTCCTTCTCCCTCCTGCCGCTTGTTGAGCTTCTTCATTTGGTCAGATCTGACATTCTGCAAATATTTATGCACATCTAATCTGAATAGTGCCAGTAGTCCCACTGATTACGACTGATACTTGCCAGAGTAAAGTATTGGTCTAAATCATTGCATGAGCTGGAATTTCCTTGGGCAAGGACTGTAGGTAATTCTCACCAGCTGTGAACTGATCTCACCTTAGGTGCTAAAAATGTATTATTTTCTTAAATCTTAGATTTTGCAGTTTCTGGATTTTGTAGCAGTTTTAATACATTTGAGGATTCTGACCTTTCACTGTTATTCATACAGAGATGAACAGCCCAATGCTGAAAAAAGCACAAATATATTCCCTGAATATCCTTAGAAAGGAGAGAAAGACATCAGTGGAACATTGGATAAAAATTTCCCAGGAAAAAATGTTTTGCTATGTCATGAAGTTAATTTCAAAAGCTGTGGATGTTGAATATTTGTGGAAGATCTTTCTCACAAGTCACTGTTTTTATTAGCTACACAGCACTTACCATTTCACTGTGTTCTTCTTTTGAATATCCCCATATCATTAATATTTTCTCACTAAATATTTAAATACTTTTTTTCCTCACTTTGTGCATCTTTTCTCCACCAGTCCTCCATGGGCTTAAATGTTATATTTGCATATTTATGTAATAATGTGATTTGAAGAAACACCAGGAAGAACCATGGCTGCTGGACAGAAATTCAAGACACCTGCCATAAATTATAGCAACTCTTTGGGCTCCTGTACTCCAAGAGAGCTTTGTTAAGGTCATCTATGTGTCATGCCACAGGCAAGAGCTACCTGGAAAAGAAATTCAGGTTCCATAGATGATTCTGAAGTCTTGGAAAACTTCAAATCTTAAATCAATGGCAAAAAGGAGAAGGCATTGCTTTATTTTCCTCACTTCATTTTTGTTCTGCAGAACATAAATATTCCAACATTTCATTCCAAATCTACTAAGGTAGTCTGATCACACCAAGCCTGTTCCTGTTTCTCCAGAATCAAAACGTGCTCCTTGCTGTCCCTGCCTCTTTGTTGGGATGAGCTGGAGAAAGGGAATCTGCACGCTTTCCTCTGTGGAAAAGGATTAGACAGACAGCCAGGGAAGTGGGAGCTTGGAAACTGGCCAGGTTTGCTGCCAAATGCCTGGTGAGCTGGGAAATTTGATTTTTACTCAAAGGACTTGAAGTTCTGGTGTACCTCTCCTATGAAAAGAGGTCGTATGAGACCTTATGGCCCTGGAAAGCTTGGAAACATCTGATCCTAAATCATCCACACTCTGATCTTCTTGAAATTCTACCAGGCAGTCAAGGAGTCCAAGTTCACTATTATTTGTAGGCACAATTTTCAGGGTCTTCACTGAAAACAGATCCTGTAACTGAAGTTTCAGCTCTTCAATTTCTAATGGAGAAGCATTTGCTCTGAGAACTCCTAACTGTAGTTACACAGAATCTCTCCAGAGCTTCAGGGCTATATTCCAAGTCACAACCTTTACACTGGGCTTACAAGCGAGCAAGGTAAATGTTGACTGCTTCAGCTGCATTCTTCTGCACTGGAAAGATTCCCCTTTATAGCTCACTGAGATACACTCACAGAGCTGAAGAGAAACATCTTTTTCCCAAAAGATTTACATTAAAATCCCATAATATCTTCCTCGAGTAAATGCATGTGTTGATATTACCTTTGCAGCATTGGGATTCATATTTTGCGAAATCTTACTTTGCCATCAGTTCAAATCTGAGGAAATGCCAAATGAGTATTGGAAGGAACGAAGTGAAAAGGAGAGTGCCAAAGCATGGATGGAGGCTGACGAGATGGCAAATGCTCAGATGGTCACCAAACATGGTACCGTCTTTTACGTGGGCTGAAAGCAGCGGACATGAGCTCAGGTGTGGTGGAAAGAAGGGGTGGGATGGACGCGATGACAGTGCTACAGAGAGTGTCAAGTCTAGGTATCTGAGAAAATGCAGCCAGACAATGTGCCAACAATGATTAGACTTCATATGACTTTCAGTATTGTCCTAGAGCTGGAAGTCCTTAAATACTTGCATTGCATAACAGCACTGTCAGTTATTAAGTATGTCTTGTAATTGGCCAGGAAGTCATTAATGACAACTTGCTTCAAAACCAAACAGCTGATTCCGTGAACCTCTAGGTAACAACAAATGCAAGAACAGGAGGAATAGTAATAATTTAAATCTGCAATATATCCAGTTGCTGTTCTAAATCCTAAGGAATTAAGTTTTCATATATATTTCAATGATAAACTAATCTTGACACTTTTTCTGTTTAAATATGCAGCAACTGAGCCTTCAAAAGGTGTAGATTTATTTTTTAATTTGTTTTTTATTTTATCAATGCAAAGCTAGTTTAATTTCGTGTAATACTTCTCATTTATGCCTAAAAAACCCCTCAGGAATTCTTTGTGTTCTTAAGAACTTGACTACCATAAATCAGTATAGCTGCACTGACTTTAAAAATGCTGCCATGATTTATATCAGTTGTGGATCCAACGCTCCATTCTTTGGTGCTGGGTGCCAGCACAACAGTTCACTGAAGTTTACTAGAAAGTTTCTGATAAATAGAAAAAAAAAAAAAACTTCACTTTTTTTTTTTTTATTATGAGAATTTCTACTTCTTTTTTAAAGATTCTGATCCTGCAATGTACTGGAACCCACATTTCCTGCTATTTGCAAGACACTCTCATTGAGTTCAGTGGGAAACTGGGGCTCTTGGCCCGCTGCAGGACAGGACCCTAATAGTTGGAAGGAAATTGCCTTGCATCTTGTACAACCTGCTAATGTGCTTGTGCATTCATGCACAGCAATTGATCTTACAAGTTTCTGAGTGTTCACTGGACTTGCCGTTATACCATGAATATTTTATAGCTGCACCACTATAATAACAGTAATTACATTTGCCCTTTTACAGTACCTTTTATCTAAGGATTTCAAGGTGCTTTATGGATGTTAATTAAGCCCCACGGTCTTCTTGTGGAGTAAGAATTATTATTAACATTTTGTAAATGGGGAAGCTGAGGTACAGAAAATCTGAACTTGACCTTGCCCAAGGTCATATCACAAATCCCTGCCAGGAAGAGGAGAGGAATTCAAGGGTCCTTGCTTCAGACTCACTGTAGTTATTTACTTGATTTGGTCTATACCACGAGCTTAAGAAAAGTGTTTAAAGTTGAAACTATGGATATTTTCCTGTTATTTGGAATACTGTAAATTTTTACTGCTCTGAAGAGTCACTATGCCCCTCAATACAGCCTCAGAAAATAATCCACACATCAGAAGGTACTCACTGAAGTAAATTTGAGGTGCTACACTTAGAGGACCTGATCCTATATCAGAGATGCCAGTGGAGATATTTCACTAAGTATTAGCCCAGCCTTGCAAGTACCAATAGAAAACTACTAATGCCATCATGAGGTGTCAATGAGCTGTGAACAAAGTCCATAGTTGAAAGGCACTTTTCTCTCAATCGCTTTACTAATAGTGAAAAGATGTCCCAAGGTATAGTCTAATGTCAGTGCCTGTCATTTAGATGAATGAAAAGTACTCACTATGATTGCTTCTTTGATAAACTTATTTACTATGAGAGTGCTAACCCTTGATTGCTTTGTAAAAAAAGTGCAATTATGATACAATAATTATACAGTTAGGCTTGTGTCGAAAATGAACATGAAAAACACTTATTCATCCAGGGAAAATGAGCACATTTCCTGAGTGGAAAGGTACCTTAATGTACCTTTATCTAAGCGGGGTGCATGCTCAGTCACAGCAGGGCACGATAGCCTGTGGGAAGGCAAACTTTCAGAAAGAAATTCCAGATCAGCAAGCCCACATGCACAGCAGAAGCTGCAGCGTTTTTATCTCAATCACAGTACTGAGGGAACATGAAGTATCTCTACATTTCCAGCTTCAGACTTAATGTGAGCAGAACCACATGTGGGATTTCCTGCGGCTGGGGAACAGATGTGTGCCAGGTTATGCAACGTGGGAAGTGGGACAGTGGTCCCATGCCCCAGGCTGCTGCTCCCCATGGCACTGAGCTGGTTTGGGATAGTAGAACCCACAGAACTATGTATATAAATATAAAATGCTCTCCACTTCCTAAAGTGGACAAAATCCTGGCTTCACAAAAGTAACTGGGAAATTATCGCTCACTTCTGCCCATCCAGAATGTCCTTCAGGGAGTTCAGAGAGAACTTTACCAGTTAGGAAGACACTGTAATTACTGTAAATGATGTAAAATCCTTTAAGCTATAAGAGATTTGACTGGTCTAATCAATATTTTGCAATAACAAGGTTCAGCCTGGTAAGAACTATTGTGCAGCAATAACATTGTTTATGATTTATTCTGTCTAACTTTCAAGCGTTTGGTCCAACAAACATATGCCTTTCAGCGAAACAGTATCACAGAGGAGCGCTAGTGGGCAGAGCCATTTGGATGTTACCACAAGAAAGCAACATGCTCCTGGCCTGGGTGGAGGTTGAAAGAGGATGAGTGGGGTGCCAGCTCATCCAAGGTGAGCAGGAATAAAGCAAGATCACCCTTACCACAGAGAAATGCCTGGTGCAGACAACACACCTTGAGAAAGGAGTTATTTTCTTAGCACAAGTTTCCCATCTTTTTATTATCTTTTCTTTGTCATGGTGTGGATCCTCCTGGAAACTATGCTAGGGCACATGGAATATAAGGAGGTGATTGGTGACAGCCAACATGGCTTCAATAAGGGCAAATTGTGCCTGGTATATTTGGTGGCCTTCTACGATGGGGTGATAGTGTTGGTGGATAAGGGAAGAGCAATGGACGTCATCTACCTGGACTTGTGCAAAGCATTTGACAAGTGGCGTTCCTCAGGGGTCGGTATTGGGATCGGGGCGGTTTAACATCTTTGTCGGCGACACGGACAGTGGGATTGAGCGCACCCTCAGCAAGGTTGCTGATGACACCAAGCTGT
>JAOBAS010000052.1:44586472-44630552 GCA_025311575.1 Elanoides forficatus
GACTTTTTACAAGGGCATGTATTGATAGGACAAGGGGTAACGGCTTTAAACTGAAAGAAGGTCGATTTAGATTAGATGTGAGGAAGAAATTCTTCGCTGTGAGGATGTTGAGACACTGGACCAGGTTGCCTGGAGAGGTTGTGGCTGCTCCATCCCTGCTGGTGTTCAAGGCCAGGTTGGATGGGGATGTGAGTAACCTGGTCTAGTGGAAGGTGTCCCTGCCCATGACAGAGAAGGTTAGAAATAGATGATCTTTAAGGTCCCTTCCAATGCAAACCGTTCTATGATTCTATGACATTTACAAAATAGCTCTGTTATCAGAGCACCTGGGGAAACAGAGCAGACTGGAGTGCTAGTGTCTTCCCATCAGCTGGATTCAAACCATGTGTTCAAGGACAGCATCATATACTGCAAGGTAAAAGAACAGCTCCCCATCCGTTTTGCTGAAAATTTCCATTGTATAGATATGAACTAAGTGTATATCATCCAGAAAAGGTGCGAAAGGGAGATAATAGTGTTGTGAAGCTGTTAAGATGCTCCCTAAGAGCGGATTAGGGTTTGAGTTCAGGTGTAGGGACAAAGATCTTAAACTCCTCTTCAAGGACTTAGATGTGTATTATAAATAAATTTGCAGTTGTATAACTTGAAAAAAACAACAACAAGAGCAAGGATAGCCACTTTTCACATGATAACACTAACTGCGACATCAGGTGGTTTTGCTTTTCTCCTTCCCTCTGGTCAAAAGTTGAAACTTCAAATCTCTCTTCCTCTTTTCTTCTTTTCACCCAGCCTACGTGCTTTGGGTTTGAGATCACGCAAGGTAGGACAGGACACCAAGCCTCATTCTCCCAGGCCCTTGGCAAGTGCTCCAGACCAGGTACAGGAAGGGAAGGGTGCACGGCATCCCTCTCCATCACCAGCTACGGGAGAAGGGAAAGCCTTGCCATCCCCGCGTGATGCATGGAGCCTCAGCCTGCCAGCCATGCTCTCTGTATCCTTCCCATTCCAACTCCCTTGGGCAACTGGGCAGAGATGTGGATAATTCACAGGGCTGGCAGGGTTTAAGGCTGAGTGAGGCTCCAGAACTGAGCCATCATGGGGCTGAAAGCTGCTAAACGATTAGCCTGCCAGCCTGGTGAGAGGGCTGTGATGCTCTGTGTTTGCATGCAGCATTTCACCCCTGCTATTGCAGTAGTAGCAACAGTGCTCAGGAGTACCCATATTTCCACAGTAGAATGATTTGAAAAAACAGAATAAATCAACAGCATTGATCCAGAAATATATTGTGTCTTGCAATGGACCTGCAGCTTGACCTCTGCCTGCATCCCCTATGCACAATTTTTGCTGTACACAGACCTCTGTCAGACATTTCTTACTGAAGATTTCTGTAGGTTATCTTTCCTAAGAGAACTAAACAGCCGTATCTTCAATTGCTTCCAAAGTCTTCTTTCCAGATCATTATGTTAAAGATTGTTTTTCTGTGTGAAGCTAAAGGAAGGCTGTTACTACTACCTACAGAGCCTGCTCTACCTTGACAGCAACCTTGCGTTGGCTATTTTTAACTCAAAGGATTCACCTTTCCAGGTTTTGGGGGTTTGGTGGGGTTTTTTTGTTTGATTTTTGTTTTAGTACTTCTTCAGTGCAATCTGAGGATAAAATCATTCTTTATGAACATTGAAATAGAAGAAAGCAGTGTTAAGTTTGAAAGCGCAATTTTCATTCTATCGCCTCTATTTAAGCCACATAGCATCATCTTCACTTATGTAACATGCCATGCACCAAACAGAGGGGCAGGAAGCATAACAGAGCTGGTGTGATGTTTTGCACAAACCTGGCAAACCCTCACTATCAGCTGAACAACTGCAGAAGGTGTTATTTTCACACATCCAGCCAACTCACAATTTCTCCCCTCTATCCTTTTTGGACAGAAAGAGCAATTATAAAGGTGTCTATCCCAGAGCAGAAGCTAGCTGGGCTGAGCCTTGCTAAAGAAAAGTATCATCAACACATTATGGCTGACTTGCCTGTGAAACTCTAATCATGTTGTTGAGACGGAGACTGTCTCTCAAAACGCTTTCACTCTTTCGGGATCTAACATACTGGGTCCATGTTACCAGTTTTGCCATAGGCACCATCGCTGTAAACGTAACCGGTTGAGCTAATTCTGTGTTCTGACATTTTCATGAATGTCTGTAGGTCTAGACCATGGAAACTAGAAAAAATATATCCTGCAAAACCCAGACGGTTCCCATCCTGGATTGCTTATGGGTAAGTATCCTGACAAATCAGAGGCTTAACATACCTGATTTTGATAGTTTCATGATCTTTTAGGGTATGTAACAATAGAGAAATATTAGAGCAAAAGAAGAAAGATTTTAGTGTGAAAGTTTACAAGTGATAAGACTGAGGATATTGGGAGAACAATATAGTTTCCAAAGGCTTCAAAGGTGGGAAAGTGAGTAACGGACTGCAGGACCAAGTTATTACACTTCGTTACTTTATACGAGTGGGCAGGAATGTGAAATTGTAGGAGTTAGAGATACAGATAAGGAATCATTGGAACAAAGTGCAAGTCTTAAAAAAAAAAAACAAACAAAAACATCTTCTCCAGCAAGGCATAAGGTCACAGGTATCCAAAGAGAGGACACTTACCTAAGTGTGGAGTCCATCATTTGCCCCTGCAATATATTCAACAGAATCCATAGTGTGGCACATAGTTGGAATATACTAGTAGCCTTTTAAGCTGTTTGTGAGCTAAACACTGTTATTTATGTCCCTAGCTGTGCCAGGAGGATTTCTTTGTATTATTTTTTTATGGCAGAGGTAGAGATACATAACACCTGCTGTATCCAGTCTAATTTTAAATATATTGAGCAATGGGATTTCTATCTGTTTCCTTATGAGGCTATTCTGCAGTCTAACAGATCTCACTGTGTTAGAAAGTATTTCTTGATACCTACTTCTCTAAGTTCATCCCACCACTCGTGAAAATCTGCACAGACGTTTTCATCATGAGAATGACTGTTCCCAGGATAAATTTTCATGTTCTACTCCTAACTAAGACTAAAGAATTTTATCTGTGCAACAGGGAATTTTGCTGTTATAGAGTCAACATATTTTAGACTATCTGGTGCTATTTATGGGCCTCCCTGCTATTCTCTGGCACTTTTCCTTAAAGGTTTCTTAAATCCTTCTTAGCCTGGTAGAGATTTACAACAAAATCACATATCTCCTAACCTTATTTTCTTTATAAATTCAGACATCAAAAACCCACTGACATAAGGGGAAGTGGGTTGGGGAAATAGTTACAGAAATCTTATTTGGTGGGTGTTGTAAGTTCTGTTTTATTCTGATTTGGCAGTCTACCCCGCAAGGGTATCCTTAACAGAAGCTTTTGGTATGTAAATTGGTGACAAATGGTAGTCAATTAGGAATGCCTGAAAAGTCTGTCTTTATTGACTAACATCCTGCAGAATTGCACGTTCTTCCTTCCATAGCAGCAAGACTCTTCAGCATGATTAATTACTTTCAAATCTCCATAGGTTCACAACAGCAAGATACAAGATATCTACTATAAATCTGCAAATGAAGTATTTATTAGACAAAATAAGAAGAGGAACATTTCAGCTGTCCGGCTGAAGCCACAATCACATGCAAGGCTATCTGGCTCAACCGCCTTCTCTGATGACTAAGTTAACCTTACTTAAAAGTTGGGGGTTTTTTTTTCTTTTATTTTGTCCCCTTTTTTCCCTCCCTGGACTATTGCATAGCAGATCTGTTGAAAAAAAAAAAAAAAATTATTACCTTGCACTACTCTTCTGCATCTCCATGCTTTGTCTGGAGCACAGGCTTGAAATAGCATGTCAAAGGTAGATGTCTGTTATTTGCAAAGCATGAAGAGAAGCTGAAAAGGATTTGGAAAGGAGCTACAAGAGAAAGATCTGATAAAAACCATAGCTAAAAAAAATCAGATATGTTTTCAAAAGTCAGGTAGACAATCTGAGTTAAGAAAGTAGCAAGCTTATACCTTGAATATTGCTGGCAGCTAAGTGTTCTGTAGTGTGGTAACAGTGACAAAGTCAAACTTTGTATCTAGAAGGTGAATTTTGAGAAATAATGTGTATGTTTCTATTTAATAATTAACACCTGGAACACTCTTAAATTTTGATGATTGGAGTTCCCTTTAAATTGGAGCCTTTCAGTCGTGGGTAGATAGCTTTGCAGAGTATAGAAAATAGCTGAGCACAACTAGCAAGTTACTGCTGCCTTTTCTCTCTCTCAAACAGCACAATGGATGATCCTCTCTCCACCTTATAACTAGCTGACATCTCCCCAGTGTCCCTCAGTTGTCTCTAGGCAAGGAGCTCCTTGAGGCCTTGTGTCTGGGCACAACTCTTCCTGTGATGCTCAGCATTAACCTAGGAGCTGCACCTTACTCGATACAACTCATGCTGGAGCTGAGGAACTCATGGGACACAAGCCTTGTTCTTCTGCCCATGATGAACAGCCTAGAGATGGTATGGAATCAATGGAAATGGTAAGTTTGCACACAACAGTAGTAACTTCCAAGGAAAAGTCTCTGTCAACAGCAGAATGAGTATATATTCTGAAGAAAAGGGATCAAAGGGCCAACAATGATGAAGCAAGGAAGACGATTACATACGAATTTGGAACTGCTAATTCAGTATTGCCGCTTTTCACTGAATAGGTTTTGAATGAGAGAGGAAGTGTTCATCATCATGTCTACAAAGACAAAAAAGAAGTAACACAAAAGTATTAAAAAAGGATGTATTCAGGTCAAGGACCGTCTTGCAATTAAAGGTAGACAATTTGAGGGAAGAGCAAGGTTATGATTACAGTAATGCTGCAACTATTTAATCATTGGGAAGGCACAGTGCAGTAGCATGTTTTGAGGCTGATTGCTTCGTTCGGTGGGGAGACAGCTGAATAACTGTCGTTCATCCCTTTACCTTCAGTCCTGAACGGTTATGAAGCAAGGAACACTGTTAATCCTGATGAGGGAGACCTGCTCTACAAGGCTACCAGGGAAGGCACAGCTTCAGAAAACCTTCTTACCAAAAAAGAGGGAAGCAGAAAAACAAAAGATTGATTATTTAAGTACTGAAATTAATAGCAGTGAAGGTCACTGACTAGTTTCCCAATAGAATAAAACAGCTAGGTGTCTGTAGAAGGTAAAGCATTTCCTTTTTGGTGCCATGCCATCAAGAAGGTCTGCATGAAGAGAAGCACCTTTGAATCCGGAATTCGCAAAGCAGACCAGCAGTTTCAATAAGAGAAACGAGCCAGTGCTTGTGCTTATTCCCTGCTGAAAGTTAAAAAATCATCGGGGTTGTAATTGCACACCCTTGTGTGTGCAGTTCAAGCTCCAATTCATAGGTGAAGAAATAACAATGGTACTCAAGGCTCATTGCAAAAGGTCACTGCACCACTGGAAAAAGTGATTTGACAGGATTTGTGGCTATCGGATTTGCAGTCGCATAGCCGGCAGGTTGGGGTACTTCATTCTGATCTGGAACACGAGTGTGGGCTGAAGTTGGCATTTTTGGCTTTTTTTCATGCCCACTGTTTAGCTAGAACTAGGACAATTCTGCAGAAAGGAGGTGAAGATTAGCAACAGTAAATTATTAGAGTTATAGGATCATGGGAAAAAACTAGAACATGAGAGGAATGGGAGAGGTGAAATGACAAAAGATGTTAAAATGAAGACCAGAAACATAACATCACACAAATCTTGATGCTCTGTTCTTACTCTAAATTGGCTCGTATTCATTTACTTTTTATTTAATATTGCATAACAGTGGCAAAGCTTTGGGGTATCAGTTCTTTCTACACAATGCAATGTACTGTTGCATTTCTGTTCCTGAACAAAGGTATATTTTCTGATTCCTTTTAGAAAGTAAACATTCTGCTGCTTTTACACAGTGGCTACAACTAGTTCATTCCTATTAATTGCAGGATGTCTTCTTTCTCAGTAGGTATTGACCAGATCTAGAAATGATGGGAAACATTTGCCTCTGTATAAATGGTAAGTCATTATGCATTATCTAGGCTGGTGGTTTTGCAAAATATTAAATCTACATTACATCAAAACAGAGGAGATGGAGTTGTAATTACACCGATGCGTGACACACAATTAAGAATGTTTGTAAATTTGCATTTATGAATAAAATTCAGATTTAAATGGATATTCAACAGACACTAATGAGGTTTTAAGGACACAGCTAAGGTATGTTCATACAATACAAATCAACGAAGCATGTGTGCTGAACAAACATGTGAGCATGGATAACACATTTCTTAATGACAAAGTCAGAAAAATACTGGCAGGTTTAGCGCTTTCAACATCAGCTTTCTTGAGCTTTTGGAAGGACTAAATCCTGGCAGCAAGACTCAATGTTGGATCACCTTGAGGGACAGTAAATATTGCTCTGCTCTGATGAATTATGAAAACATGCATCGGTTTCTCATAACTCTTCCCATACCTGATTCTCCCCAGCATGCAATCCTTAGCCATCCCTCACTGTTTACCAAATCAATTTGATGTGAGATTGTGAGTGAAGGGGGGTATTAGAGCACAGCTGACATTTGAATGTGCTGGAAAATGTTGTTAGCTTTTTTCTTTCTCTTCCCTTTTTCTAATTTGGTGACCCTCCAGTGTTTTTCCTTGCAATATTTCATATAGACAGGTCTGGCTTTATTACAGCCTCAGGCATCTATACATGCAGATGTTCGTAAGTAATGTTTGGAAGTACCAAGTATGTGTATTAAGTTTTTGCCTTAGGCAAATTTGATTAATATTTGAGCTGGGCAAGAACAGGTATTTTAGTGAACACAGTAATGTAAAATATTCAGAAACTATGAAGTATTAAAAGTTGCTGGAGCGTCCAGGATGCATGCTTTTCCGATCCGTGCCTACAAATGAGCTACCTACAATTTTTCTAGGAAAAAAGAAGGGCTCAACAGACTTTCGCCAGCTTGAAATGTGTTTCAAGGAGATTGGTAAAGCAAAGAAACCTGAGCCAAAAATGGTAATTGCAGGAAAAATAGCAAAACCCAGCTATCTATGAAAGGTAGCCATTGTCACTGGCTTGCAATTTAACACAGCACTCATTTCTTAGCAGCTCCTGCCCAGGCACACATTGATAAATTGGAGGTAAATCGAGGAAGAAAAATGATTGGTAGGAAGAAGGGACTGACTTCTGAGAGAAGATCAGAAGAACTAATTAGGTAGAACTTGGCTAAAGGAGAGCTCGGGAAAAGGGTGTAAATCTACCTCTGTCTGTAAGCTGAATACCAAGTCAATACCAAAGGCAGGATTCTTTAAGTAGGAGCATAGCAAAATTGGGTGATCTGGGAGGGAGAATGGGGAAAACAGTTCAGTCACTAGAAAACACATGTTGAGGGCGGAAATGAAGGTTCTCACTAATTTTGATTGAACCTGATCTATATCAGACCCCCTGCTCCAAACTATTATATTTGAAACATTGCAGTTCACTGTTTTTAAATGCCATGTTTTGACTTTATCACATTTCAAATGATACTTTAAGGTTGCATATAGTTACACTTCATTGTTTACAAAAATTAGAAAAAGAAAATGAACCAAAACACTTTGGTTTAAATTAAAAGAACTATTTTGTTTGACCTGAAAAATGCCAGGGACAGGGCCTTTTTTATGTTGAGAAAAACCAAATGTTTTTCATTTCCAGTCAACCTCAAATAATTCCCCTCCCCCCAGTTTGGCAAGAAAACAAAACAAAACAAAAAAAAAAAAATCAATTATTCACAGAGCTCTATTCCTGGGGGCACAATTAGGAATAATTGGAAGAAATTAAGCAAGAGAGAATGTAGGCTTCAATAGTAGGACTAGCTTTTCTCCTGGTGAGAAATACAGGCTTGATCCTGCGAGACGCTGAGTGTTGCTTGTGAGATGCTCAGTCTCATTACAGCATCCCTTGGGAGACACCAGCACCTTTGGGACACTATTAAACGTTCTGAGAGCACAGTTCAAACCAGCACTAGTCATAACAGCTTGGAAATACTCTTTGGGCCATCAGACATTAGGGTTCATTCTCATATTGTCCAAAAATGGGGACGACAACTCAAAAGTGTCATACTTTCTGTCTCTACCTTGTACCACTCTGTAGGGCAGGAGCTGGCTTAACACTATCTATGTAGGGCTAGAATTTCTTTTTTTTTTTTTGCAGGATCTTTGTTGTAACAAGTCAGGCAGAATTTCTCGAGTTTCATGCTGGGTGTTAGAGAATGTCTTTGTTTGAGGAGCATAAGGCTAGGAGGGGTGCAGACTGTAATTAAACCATATACTCTGACCTCCACACATCGTGGTCACCTGCACTTTACTCCTGTAATCAGCAGAGCAATCTGTGTTTGTGTCAATGATTTTATGTTTGTTTCCCAAAGATGTGATTCCCTCGTAGGCAAAACGTGTCAGTTAGGTGGTGGGGTGTATTGATATTTTGTAGTGCTGTATTTTTAGTCGGGAAGTTGTGCGATATGAAGGCGAGTGCTTTAGGAAAGGCTGCTACATTTATCAGTATGTTTTCCAACCAAAATAGTAATCTCCTCAAAGAATGAAATTGGGTTTGTTTGACAAGGCCCATTTTCCAGAGACAGTTTTGATTGGCATTAATTACATTCACAGTCTTTACCAAGTGAATCTCATATAAGCTTTTCCATTATTTTGCTTGGGAGTGATAGCTTTCAGGTCTCTAGCTTCTTCTGTGCCTTACACAACATTATCTAACATATAGTCTTTCCATCTTTTGGAATTTCAGTGGAATGAAAAGATTTATTAACATTCACAGCAATATATCAACCATCTCCTCTGCCAACTCTGTCAGAGTCTTCTGAAAGCTGTCTGAACTGGTTGATCATGAAAAGTGGTGGTTTTGGTAGGTTTGGCTATTTATTCCTTGATTTACTAAAACACTTACAAACAGAGCTGTCATCACTGAAAATATGTAATAACCTCTTGTCATTTTTCAGGATGGAAGTGTTTAGGGAACGTTTCTTGATATTCTGTGATATCATTCATAATGGTTACCTCTGTCTCTAGAAAAGGCTTATACGACTGATAAGAATCCTTTTGCTCTTAATATATTTTAAGTTGTCTGTAACACTGCTTGTGATGGCTTTTTCCCTCATGTCATCAGCTTCTCTTATCAATTATCTTAATCTCATAATTTCTTGGTGATAAGAACTGCCATTTATTTTCATTTCCTATAGTTTTAGGTTTTGCTTATTTTTGTTTTGGTTTGGCTTTTTTCAATTTCTGCTTTTCTTTTTCTTATTGAGATGAGAGTGTTCCTTTTGGTAACCAGTTTCCTCTTATTTGATCTTGACTTGGTAGGTTTTGTTGGACTTTGAATCTATTTGCTAAAAGAAATTCTGATTTTTCTATCCTTATTTTTATTCCTACTTTCTTTGGCTCATAATTTTTCTCAGCATTGGGAATCATCCTTTTGAAGCACTAAGTGAAAATATTACTGCTTAGGACTGTCCTCTATTTATCCTGCATATAATCAGGTCATGACCACTCGTGCCTTAGCAACCATCATTATCTAGTCCAGTGATTAATTCATTTTTAGTCATCATATCCAGATCCCAAATAGAGTTATCCTGCAATTTGTGTACTACCTTTTCATTGATAATTAAGGCTACTCTGGTGGAAGCAGCCTGGAGGATATTAAACTGACAGCAAAGGTGAAGGCACTGAGGAGGAAACTCAGTATATATTTAAATCAGCACTTTACGGAGAAAAATAAAAATATAGAAAAATTGAGAGTTTTGAAGCTCTTAGAGAGGGTGCTGAGAATGGAGGCCAAGCAACCCAGAAGAAACAGCAAAAAAAAATTAAACCATCTTCTCAAATGGCCCACACATCAGTTTGGGAAGGTACAGGAAAATACTTTAGCAAGTGAGGCATGGGTAATAAAAATGGTCCCAAAGCATCTGGAAAGCCCTTTCGTTTGAACAAGCTATTGGGAAGTGAATGTGTATTTATTTGGTCTGCCTCTAAGTACTTCCAAAAAGAAGATGTTTAAGAGTCCATTTTAAGACAAAATCCATCTGTTTCTCCAACAGTTTTAAGAAACAGTTTATTTTGTCTAAAATTAACTTGTCTGACACATTGTCATGCTTGGTTGCCACAGCAACAGTGGCAACAGCTATGCCACGTGATATTCATTTTATCTGAATTTAACCACCTTACTTTTACTTATATATATGTATATGTATATGTATGTGTACATAATCACAGTTCTGCACCAAGCTCCCACCCAGCTGAAAACACCCTGTTTAGCTGACAAGCTTTAGTAACAGTGCCCAAAACAACATTTCTAACCTAAGATTTACTTTTTGATCTTGATGCAGACAGCAGTTTTCTTAGTTCTCTCGAAGCAAAACATGTAAGGCTCTTTCCTGCTGAATCTCTGGTTTCATTCCAATGCACACCTCGGTCCCGACATCCCCAGAGCCCTTTGAGCAAGAGCATAGGGCTGAGTACGTGGAAAATCATTTGTATGTCACCAGAGCTGTGTGAGCAACACAGGTTGAAAATAAGGAGGTTTTTTGCCAACCTTTTGCCACCACATTCAGCTACTTTCCCCACTGGAAAATTTCAAAATGGGACCAGTTCTAATGGGGTCCTAATATTACCAGTTTATACCAGGAGCTCAGAGGCTTCATCATTGTAACATCACCATTATAACAGTGCAGTGAAACTGTGGATTTTAATAATCTACCTTAAAAATATGTGCAAGACCTTTTCTGTCATCTGTTCCCTCTGTAGTTTTGCTGTCTGCGATCCACATCCACAGCAAAGCAAACGCAAACTGGTAATCTTCCTGCTCATTTTATAGGACTGGAGCTTTCAATGCAGGCAAAGCAGGGAAAAAAATCTAATATTGTTTGTAAAGGTAAGCTTAAAATTTAATTTAATATGACAGAGAAGGAAAAGGTATGTTTGGCTTTGGTCTTTCAAAGCTGTCAGTCTCTTGGATGGCCCTAGAAAGCCTCAGCCTTCAAAAACCTGGAGCTAGAAGAAAAAATCAATAAGAAGGAATTATGCTGGCAGTGTCAGAATTGATAATTATTTGAAGGATCTCTTCCTTGCCCAGGAAATGTGCAAACCAAAGGAAAAGAAGGACTTGGGCAATCCGCCCACCACAGAAGAATTGAGGAGAACCAGAAAAGCTCTTTAGATCCCACATGCCATCCATCACAGCTTGGAAAGTCTTTCAGTTAAGTGCCAGGCAAAGTGGCTGTGAGTTGAATTCCTCGTGCATAAGTTATAGAGTGATGTTAAATAAATGCTTTTATTGCTTGCATAGTCTAATGCAAGTTCCTTCCTAGGTCATACATATTTTTTGTGACTTGAATCAATTATGTCGAGCACCATAATCTTAATGGATGCTACCAAAATGAAAAAAAATGACGATGATGATTTGCTCCATTTGCTGATCAAACCTCTACCTGCTACAAAATTATTGAGAATCCCCATTCACACAAATGTCTTACCCTCTTCTTCAGTCCTTTGTGCTCTACGAGTGAGGTCCAGGAGGAAGGTTGTCACTAGATACCAACTGGGAACATCATCAAAATGTGGAAGTGTAAAGTCGAATAAATCATGCATTTATAGTGAACAAACACAAGAGGGTGCAATAAGCATGTCCAGAAACCCTTTAGCTGTCATGGAAACATCTTAGAAACTGCAGCTCTAATGTATAGGCACTGATTTGTATCTGTTATTTAGAGGGCACCTGCGTCAGAGGCACTGCTGAGTTACTCATCAGCATTCCAGGTAGAAGATGAAGCACTGTGGATCTGGATTCACGAAGCACATGCAAAGTAGTCACGTTCTGCAAAGAGAGGGTGATGCTCTGTCTGTATGGGGTCCAGGGAGAGCAAACCAAACAGCATGTTAATGAATAAAAAGAAAAATAATCACAGACAAGTTATTACAGAAGGGATAGATCACATGTAGAAACTCGCTGTCTTCCTTAAAGTGAGGGCTGCCACCTTCCAGTCACGGACTGGTTAGCAAGGATGCTTGCTGGGATGCTCACCTAACACAAAATGGCAGCTTGGGTGCTCTCTGTCATTGAAGCCGACAAAACCCACGCTTTTTGCTCCATGATATTCCGTTAGCCCCCTGCTGAAACCAGACTGGACCAAGACCAAGAGTTCAAATGTCCCAGGTCACCCAGCTAGCTGGTATTACAGCTAGATGTCCCAAGTGCTTGTCCTCTGCTCTAGAAACCGGCGACAAATTGCTTTTTCCTAACGTCTGCCTCAGCTATGTCCCAGTTGTGTTGAGAGCCTTGGAGCCAGATGTTTAAATGTTGTCTGATTTCCCTTGAAATCATCAGACCTTTAATATTGTCCTTTGAAATTCCAGTCGTGGTCACAAGAACTTTTCCTGTGATGCAAATGGTGGGTCCCTTATGTCAGCGAGATAGTTCTTGGATGTCCCAAAAGAGGTTATGTTGCCACTGGAGACAGAAACAACAATGAGTCATCACAAGTTGTATGGGACTTTTATACAACAGACAAGCCTGAGGTCCAGTGCCATGATTAAAGTCTGTAGCCAGTGCTGATTTCCTAAACCCACAAATTCTACTTTTATCCATTTGACAAAAGGGTGGGCCTCGGCTGATACAAGTGAACGCAATCCCACCGCTGTTAGCTGAACTCACCTGTCCTATGGAGCCAGGGATCCAGCCCATTAGCCTTTCCTGCATACAAAATAAGATGAACGTTTAAAAATGCAGTTGTAATTTTCTACTTGAGAACTTTCTCCAGCTGGGCACCTGGCTCAGTAGTTTTCTATTCTTGTCTTCAGTAGTACAAGAACTGCAGATCAATTTTATCAGGATTTAATTAAATTTGTGCTGTGACCTGCAATGCAGTGTAATTCACATAAGTAAAATCTCGAATTGCAGCGAGGCCGAGCATGGACATAAGGGTTTGTTGTTTGGATTTTCTTGCAATCAGTAGGACCCAGCACAAGTCTTTCTAGTTTATCCAGTATAGTCCTGGGCAAATGCAAATTTCTTCTCTAGCTGCAGCCTATCCGCTTCAGCCTGAGCAAATGAGGCAGATTAAACAACATATCCAGAAACCCAGATCATCTATAGCAGCCCCAGACTGGGATTTCCCGAGGGAAGTTCTTCAGTGGCAGGATGAATATCAACACTGCCATTCTCCATGGCTGCATCTATTTCCCATGTGTAAAACTGAGTGAGAAATCAATGGGCTATTGGCAAATCAACCGATGTGAATCCTCTGGAACTGAGATTTTGATTTTGCAATGCAAGCCATTGACTCCTGGCTGCATGCAACAGTAATTATTTTAATTACCACCACTGTAGCATTGAGAAGGTACTTTAAATGCCAAAATAGAGTGCACTTCTTTTTTTATTGAACTGTATATTATGGCTGCACACAGACATGATAGGCATTCAATACAATTCACCTTAACGTGAAAGCAGCAAGAAGTCTGAATTCACATTCTCAATTCACTGAATTAGTGTTCTTTTGCCTTTTTTTCACTTACTTTTCAGAACTCAGTCCACTGCAGAAATGCCTATGCTTTCTTTTGGAGGAAGCTTTCTTTCCAGAGGGGAAAAGAAGTTTCTAATCACTGCGCTCACCATGGAGTGCAGAGGGTATTTCCAATCACCTGAGCCATTGAAGACACTTGGCAACTTGAAAAGCAGGACTGGTACCCTCAGGCTGATTCCATATTCTGTGGAAAGCGAAGTAGAATGCTGAGAGCAGGCTCAGTGTGGTGATGTTCCTGAAATGTGTTGAGTACTGATGCTTCAGATCTAGATACACTGTACCTTCACTGTGAAGCAGTGAAAACATGAGTACGTGGGACTTGGCTACCTCTGGCTAAGCAAAGGTCACTGAAAGTTTTATCATGGGTTGATGTTACTACAAACTTTAATGCCAGAGTGGACACCAGGAGGTCTCCTACGCATGTCCTTGATGCTAAGGCACAGTGGCTAGGACAAGACTGTGGATACAGACACTTATAGGAAATATATGTCAGCGCATCTCTTTTTTTTTTTTTTTTTTTTTTTTTTTTTTGTAAAGAGCTTTCAGTTTTGCAACCCCAAAACTATTGCAGATTCAGATAATTATCCGGCTTACCATTCAAGAGGTCACTGAAGATGGATAGGCACCTACTGATAGGGAGATGGTTGTCTCATCCCAAAGCAGTTGGCATGGTTCACCTTTAAAGATGACTACTTCTTTCCATCAGCTATAGAGGGACCCTATATTACATTACTGTATAATGTACTTCATGTTACTAGTATCAACCAAAGAAAGAAAAATAAGAATGAAAAACACTACAGATGAGCATTAATACATGTGTTGATTGAGCTTACAAATCAATGATTTATTAATATTCATAAATATTTCAGAAAAAAAATAGTACACACTTTGTCTCATGTGGATAATTTTGATTGTTTTCACTCTAATGCTTACAAAGCATTTGGAGTTTCCACAGCATTCAGAGGGGAAAATATAATGTTGGAAGGCTGAACGATATTTTTCAGCAGAGCTTTTACTTTTAGTCCCTGATAACCAAAGAGAATCTGATTTGGAAGTATGTCTATAAATTGGAAACTGGGAAGCTGGTTTATACGGTACCTAAAGCCAACATTTTTGAATTGTAATGCTAAATTATCTGCTTCAATATGGACTTCATTGACCAATTTCAGGCATTTCACTTTGAAAGCATTGGCTGAAATCTAGAAAACCCAGTCCTAAGAATGAACAATCAAGAACAAAAAAATCCACTGAATAATTCACAAGCATTTTATGTACTGAATAAGGAAAAACAATTTGTGTAGATCTAAGTTAAAAAGATGTTTAAAAAGTCTTGCCTGGGAAGTCAATAAAAACCTCAGTATTTACCCACAAGCATTTAATTTAATAGATTTTGTGATCAAAAAAACCCATCATATTGTTCTGTACATAAAGGCATCCAGAAATTAAAATTATGCTAGAACAAAATTATGCTAGGTCATCTATTTTCAGCTTCTCCCTAAACCTTGGCTGACATTTAACGCCTTTGTGTTTTAGTATGTCTGGCTATAAAATCAAAATAATATTGCTTCTGACTTACCCATTTGAAAATGCATTTATCAATAGTTTTAAAGGATTTGGGGATCTCCGTAAAGAAAAGCAAAGTATTATCACTGTCACTGTGGAATAGTCAAACCACATCCTGCACTTTCCTACCTGCTTATACCAAGCAGAGTTGTATCCTTCTTGGAAAAAAAAAAAAAAAAAAGAATTTTTAATGTGTTATCTTGGTGTAAATGGCTTTGCATGAGTGGCTGAGCACAGATTCCTGCCATTTCTTGTCTTGACTGGGTCATGAATAAGTGAAGAGTCATCCAGGGCTTATGATCATAGGCCCAAATCACAAGACAAAATGTGTGTGGCTCCTTAAAGATAGCTCCGTATTAATCCATACCCCACTGCTATCCACTTGTGGCTTGCAGAAATGATTACTGTATTCCACATACATCCTGACAAAAGACATTTCCCACTTGTTGAGATTCACTGTGGTTACTGGTGTGTGCTGGAGAAAGGCACTAAGGCATTTTGTCAGGTTTTTGTACCAGTTTTGGATCCAAAATCTGCTCAAAGACTCTGCATGTGTTACCTATTAGACTGATATAATATCATTCAGTCCCTTGATTATCAAGGCCAGGTATGTAATTTCATTTTCAGGGATTGCCTTCCTTCCGTATTGTGCAGACTTTGGGCTGGAGTATTTTTTTACTTTACCAGAAGATGTGCTTGGGTTAATGCTGCTCTTCATATTAACTGCTGTCGTGGTTTAACCCCAGCCAGCAACGAAGCACCACGCAGCTGCTCACTCACTCCTCCCTGCTCCCAGTGGGATGGGGAGGAGAATCAGGAAAAAAAAAGTAAAACTCATGGGTTGAGGTAAGAACAGTTTAATAACTAAAATAAAATAGCAATAAGAATAAGAATAATAAATACAATAACAATTATTATTATAATAATGAAAAGGAATCTAACAAAAAGGGAAAGAAATAAAACCCAAGAAAAGAACAAGTGATGCACAATTCAATTACTCACCACTTGCTCACTGATGCCCAAGCTGCCCCTCCCGGCCAGCTCCATCTGTTACGGTGGTCGCTGAGGACAGGAGAGGTGGTGTGCTGTGTGGAGTTACTGGGCACCAAAGCCAGCTCAGGTCAGGTCACTGCTGCACTTGCGCTGCTTCTTGTAAGGCTTCTCCTCCACTGGTTCAGGCGGTTACTGCTCTAGTAATTCCTATAACATGCAACTCAAATCATGGGTTACAACAATTTAAAGGTACTTCCATTACAATCTCCACCTCTGGTCCCTTTGGACCAGACCATCAGGTTTAACATCGCAATGGACTCCTCCACTTGTGCCCACTCTGGCTTGGGCTTATCCCCAGACTGCAGTCCCTTAGGGATGTACTCGCTCCAAGTGGAGCTTTATCTAGGAGCCACAGCCTCTCCAGAGCTATACCTGCTGCGGCAGAGACTTACCCACAGCCACAGTCACTCGGAGGTGCGCCTGTTCCAGCGCGGCCTTCTCCATGGACCACAGTGCCTTCAGAGATCTACCTGCTCCAGCCTGCCCTTACCCCCAGCCACAGTCCCTTCGGAAGTAAACCTGCTCCAACATGGCCTTACCTATGGCTGCAGTCCCTCCAGGGGTGTACCTGCTCTGTCGTGGGCTTATCCATGGCCACAGGCTTTGAGGTGCTCCAGCATGACCTCGTGCACAGCCACTGATGCTCCAAGGTGTACCTTCTCCAGCGTGGACTTCTCCTTGGGCCGCAATCCCTTCAGAGGTACACATGGTGCGGCAAGGACATAACCGTGGCCACAAATGCTTCGAGATGTCCCTGCTCTGGCATGGGCTTATCCATGGCCACAGATGCTTCAGGATGTCTTCCTCCTGCATGGACTCATCCGCAGGTCACAGTCCCTTCGACTTGAGTTCACACTGGAGTTCCAGCCCAGCCAGTACGGCAGCACAGAAACAGCAGCGATGGCCTGACCACCTGCCAGCCCAGGCACATGGACCATTGCTGTTATCAAACTGGTCCCAGGCACAGCAGAGTAAGGTGATAAGCACTACAGCAGTACAGCAAGCAGCAAAAGCAAAAAGCAGCCACTAACGAACATTAAACTCTAAGTTACAGTAAGGCAAGCACAGGAGCCTGCCGATTAATAGCTAAACAGCAATAACAGATATAAATTTGATCTAGCACATTCCAGTCAAACCTGTGGTTATCTTGAACCCTTTAGGACCCGCATTGGGCACCTGAAAGGACTGTTGTGGTTTAACCCCAGCCAGCAACGAAGCACCACCGCAGCTCCTCGCTCACTCCTCCCTGCTCCCAGTGGGATGGGAAGGAGAATCGGGAAAAAAAAAAGTAAAACTCGTGGGTTGAGGTAAAAATGGTTTCATAACTAAACTAAAATAAAATATAATAAAACTAAAATAAAATATAAAAACAACAACAACAATAATAAAGTATAATAATAATAATAATAATAATAGTAATGAAAAGGTATATTAAAAAAAGAGAGAAAAATAAAACCCAAGGAAAGAGCAAGTGATGCACAATTCAGTTGCTCACCACCTGCTGACGGATGCCTGAGCAGCAACCCACCCCTCCCAGCCAACTCCCCCCAGTTTATACACCGAGCCTGACGTTCTATGATATGGAATATCCCTTTGGCTAGTTCGGGTCAGCTGTGCTGGCCCTGCTCCCTCCCAGCTTCTTGTGCACCGGCGTGCTGGCAGAGCACGGGAAACTGAAAAATCCTTAACTTTGGACAAGTGCTACTATGAACAAAATTAACTCTATCCCAGCCCCAAACCAGCACAACTGCATACTTCGGGTGATGGATTGCCGTTACAAGCTGCTGTTTCTCAGTTATTCGTTAAACAAGAGCTGAACAATATTGGCCGTAACAGTTTTAAATGTGTAAAAACTCTTGATGGCATTAATCTACTGCGAAAGTGGTTTAGACAGAGGATATAATGAATGTTAACAAAGCAAACTCTTTCTTGTCTTGTTCCCATATAATTTTAAGCCAGTGTTTTTTGTGGTGATATCCTTCTGTTTGGTGCTTGTGAGACTGCACCCTGAGTGCTGTGCCCAGTTTGGGGCTCTCCAGTACACGGAAGAGAGGTGAAGGTGGTGCAGAATAGAAAATACAAGGAGAGGTGGAGAGAAGATGGTGTGCTTAGCGTTAAAAGGAGGAGCAGGGGAAGGATCACTTCACACAAACAGGTCTTACTCAATCCAACCTGTCCTGTGATTCTGCGATTTTATTGACCATGAAAAAAAAAAGGCTTGAGTTTAACATCATCAAATAGGTGAACAGCTACATGTTTTCATACAACTCCAGCTTTATCTGTGACAATAAACCAACCTCCTGTATGTCCCAATTTCAACAACTTCTGTTTTCAAGTGAACCGATCTCTTTGTATTTGCTTGCCTCTTGGGGTCTTCTTCCACCTCACATCGGCTGACTGATCACCACTTGAATTTGGGGAAGTAATCAAAGCAGAATGAAGTAAAGGCTATGTACATGTATCGTTACTGGGACTATGCTATTTTAATGATATTCACGCTGGCTTTGCCCAATGTAACAGTCCAGCCTCTGGTTTCCAGAGCAGCTCCAAGCACCCCAACAGTTTCTGCATGTCTGGTCCTTTCTAGCCCAAATAACCTCATCTCCATGTTCAGCAGCCATCCATTCCTTACCTCCAGCCCCTACACACCTCCACAAAAATCCCCTCAGGAACTGCTTCCCCTGTCCTGCCCTGCTCTTCAAAAGCTGCCTCAGACCTGTTTCTGCTGGAAGTGGAGATGCAGTTGCTGCAGACACCGGAGTTCAATAAGTGCACCCCAGCTCCACTCACCGAATTATTGCACAGATTAGGGGAAGGGGGATGAGGGAAGAAAAGCAATACCTGCCCCGTCAAATGGCTTCTCATGCCTCTTTGGAAAGTGTGTGCCAGCGTCAACCTCACTGGCTAGCATGGGCATTCCAGAGAGGATTTTTGGTGGGTGAATGAGAGGGTAAGAGAGAAGAAAAGGTAAGGGGAAAGGTAAAAGTAGGGAATTTCTCTGCCAGAATACAGCTTCCTTCCTACCTCTTAGCTTGAGAACAGTGCATACAGAAGTACATGAGACAGTCTTCCAATGTTAACTTGAGCTGCAGAAGCAAATAAGTTTATTACGCTACACTCAGTGTGAAAAGCTCTTTAAGTGAAACCAGGTAAATTAGCTCAGGCAGACTGCCTCACTGGCATGGCTATGCTCCCATTATCCTCCTGTCTCTGTACTGGTTATTGTATAGTACAAATATATCCAGATGTATTCTGATAATGGTTTCAGCTGAATCCAAGGATCCCAAACTCAGCACTGTGACCTGATTTCAAGACAATTTTTTCCTCCCCATATGTTGTTTTAATGTCATGCTAGGTTATCATGGAAGGGTTTTTTTGGAAAACAGAGCTTTTGAACAAGGCATTTGAAAGAAATGGACTGACATTGAGAATTCTGATCAATCAGAGAATGTCTGATTCCAATCTCTATAGAGAACAATGGATAGGAAAAAGAAATTTGTCTCTGTTCTGCTGCAGGTCAAGTGGGTAATGTATTGGTTTTTGCTCTTAGAACAGTATGATCTAAGAGTGAATTATATTAGGGTACAGAGTGCAGTGGCTCAAACCTCTCTTTGGATGGCGTGAATTTTCCAGCAGGCTATGGAACGAGAGGGAAAGTGGGTAATGACTACTAAAAAAAATTAAAATAAAATAAAATATCAGCAATGGAAACATGTCTGGTAACAAATGTCACTTCTCCAGAGTGTCGCTCATCCATCTGAGCAACATCCCCCTCCAGAACTAATCCTGCAATTACATGAATGTTTGCTTAACTAAACACAAAATGCCTTTCTTTTGAATCGAGTGGAGCAGAGGATTCCTGGACTTACACATTCAGCAGAGAGAATGTGAAGCAACTTGGCCAAGCGCAATAATCTTTTGATGGATACATTCAGCAAACAATAGGCTTCTGCATAGTGTTTACCATCAGCCTCAGAGGTACATGCTCTACGGGGCTGAGGCTTCAGGCTGCATTATTAAGATAAAATAAACTCAGCTGTGGCTTCTTACATCCACTCTCTTCCTTAATGTTTAAATACTAAGGGGAGCAGATAAACTGCTAAGAAGCGGCTGCCTCTTTGAAGCCTTTCTAATGCCAGGAGGCCCCAAAAGACTGCAGGAGAAAAGATCTGCAGGTGCGAAAAAAAGAAATAGGTAATTCAACCCATAAGGAGACAAATCACAGAGAAGGAGCTAACACGTGATGGCAGAAATAAGACACTCATTTTTTCCATGACAATAGCTATTGTATTTTTAAATATTTTCTATAAAGGTAGGCTTCATTTTTTTAAAATTTTTTTTCACCATAAATAGATAATCCTTCTCACTTATTTTCTTTTTTCTACAAAAGCCAGTCCTGGTACAATTTTGAAACACCTATCCCGTTCCTCCCCAAGGTTTGCGGCATGTGATTTTCTTTTTCCATTGAAAAACATGGAAAAAAATCTAACCAAAATGGATAGATTTGCACTTCTAAAATGCCCCTTGAAATGTCACCAGCCACTAAACTGGTGCAAACGCCTCTTGTATGAAACAGGAGGAAAAAAAAAAAAAGTTAAAAGGTCATCTGTTCCTTTTGGTTTATGGAAATCTCATGGGAAGATGAAGCAGTCTGTGGATGCGATATATGGACAGCCATCCTCAAAATAGGAACCAAATCTTTTCTCTTGGTTAGGACCCCCTGGTCAGACTTTTAATACCACAACTCCCTGGTTTCTTTCTAGGTGTAGATTTTTTTCTTCACTGTATTCAGGTTCAAGCAGAAAAGTTTCACTTTGTGTGTCTTTTATCTTCTCTTTAAGGCATCTCCTGAGCAGGTCAGCTCTCAAGCTAAGGCAGAGACTGTTTCTTGTGCCTGAGAAAATATCATTTAGGGACTCTCCACCCTGAACATGGTACATTTGCCTTCCATTAGTGAGCATGTCAGTGCTTGCTGAGAGATCTGTATACTTTTCCTGGGCTTTTGCCTTTTTTGAGATTGTACTACCAAAATCTCCTACCATGGGCAGAGGGACAAATTATGACTAAAGAGGGCTCTTCCACCTTGAATGTTTACAATCTGCCACTACTCTTAAAAACAGTTGATCTTTAAACCCCCCCCCCCTCAAATAGTTGTTACAGTCAGCCAGGGTTAATAACTTCTAATCAAGCAAGATTAGCATATAAAATGGGATATTGAGATTTTATAAGGTGCTCACTCTGTATTAGCATATCAGAAATACTCATCATTGAATCCACTCAGAAACAGATTGTAGAATTTTTGCAGAGTTAGCTGAAAAGATCAGGAAGATCCTTATGTAGTCTTTGACCCAAGGACAGTCCATATAAAATTCTGATTAACTGGAAATTGGGAACTTTTAGTACTATAGGTCTGACATATCGCCCTAATTCCAGCTACCTTCAGTGAGAATTACCAAGAAGGGAAGAAGAGAGTCCCCTTTCATTAGCAGTTCCTGCAACAACTACCTCTATAAATATAGTGACATGCTACATTACTCGACCTAAAGCAATTTCAGAAAGTTAGTTGTCCTACAAAAAGCACCTCAATCTAGTATATATTGGAAATGTTAGAGTTAAGTCCTATCCATCATGTGAAGTTCTCATATAGTTATTATAATAGTACTCTCTACTTTTTTCTCTCTCTAGCTGCAAGCTATAATCAATGTAAAGATTTATAGACTTATTTCTTCAATTATATGGAGGGGAAGTTCACAATTGTGAGTTATGAACATGAAATTCCCTGTGTACTAATAAGGAAAACAGTCTGGTGGATTTTCCCCATGCGCGAAATAGTAAGAAGCCATCTTTCTTTTTCATGTTTGTTTATTATTGTCTGAATATATTTGAGATAATGTCTGAAATGATCATGCTTGGAGTGATGTTGTGAAAATAGCCAAAAGTGTGTTTCAGTTTTGTATTTGTGAATGAGTGTCCAGCATTCATTCACTACAGAACTTTGATATCGTTTCACTCCCTCCCTAAGCTAGCTAAGATAACTAAATCCAGGAATCACAGTGATTTCTTCTTCACTGGGCTCTGCAAAACTACTTTTCTTTTCTTTTTTTTAGACCAATAAACAGAAAATGTGACACTTCTGAAAAGTTTGACACAAAGAGGCTGTTAGAAAAGACAGCTAAAATGCCACTTGTCTATAAGTAGGCCTGCTGGGAAAAAAAGGAGTGTTTTCAGATGGTGCGTACATATGGAAGCCTCACCATTAGTGTGGATGTTTCCCAGAATTGCTCCTGCAGCAGTTAAAGACTATTATGTAAGCTGAAGGAGTGATAATTTGGGGTAAGAACATTGAACTCTGTTGATCAAAAAAATTACAACTTCCCGTCGTCTATGGCCTGGGCATAGAATCTTACTCTTTCTTCAGTCAAAATCTGTTCTGGAGTTTTAAACTCAGTTTAGTATATAGGTTCAGCCACAAGAGCCTGCTTTTGATTTCTAGTGGATTAGACTCTAGTGGTCCTCAAATTTTAGTCAAAAAAAGCAAGACCTGTAATATTAAAACGGGCAGGTGCACCATCTTTATGGCAGAAAGTCCATATTGCGGTCAAGCTTTTATAGGCTGTTCTTTTTTTTCATTCCTCACTTGCAAAAATCTGCCAGGTGAGCTTGACCTCAAGTTTAATTGCCAGTTGTAGACACAACATGCACATTGCTTTTTATCGCAGTTTAGTTTAAAGTGCTTTGGTATTAAATTCCTGTGGAAATCTGAGACATGCCTCATAAAATGTCATGAAATACTTTTTATACCCAAGTGCCAGTTACTATCTAATTATCTAAAATGACAGTCTCTTCCCAAAGGGGTTATGCAAGGAAAAGATAACCATGGAGCCAGCAAAAGTTCTTTCACAGACAAACAGCATTTCCTTTAAATGCGATTGGTGTTATTAATGTGGTGGTTTCCTAACTTTTCCTACACTAAGCTACTAGTGATTATATAGTCTTTTTAAGTCATGTTGGTAACTGTGGAGCTCTGTTTCCCGAAATATTAATAATTCTGTTAACAAGGATTTCTTCTTAATTCTTGTGGTACTTGGTAATATTTTTCTTGTAAAATTCCTACAACTCAGTGACTTATTCCAGGTCTCCATATAAATCATATTACTTAGTTTTCATGAAATCCTTGTGGTTTATCAGAAAATTATTCTGATTCTTAGTACACTATTTCCACCTCTTCTGTCTTAGCAATATCAGAAAGCTGAAACGCTATTTGGTATTGGAATCAGTTCATTATCTTAACCTGCCTCAAGTATTTTCTCAGTGTTAAAGAAGCTCTCATATTTCTCTTCTGAGGCTTTTGTTAACCAAATGAATCTCAAGACAGAAGCTTGCAGCAGTTTCAAGTAGGTAGCTGGGACATCTAAGGAAAACATATGGAGGAAATAATGAGATTTGGGAGCTGTACACATTTTATCGCATTTAACTTCACCCCTAAGACTGAAGATTCATCTGGGTCCCATTTTGTATTCCAGGATTAGGCCAATACTGTCTTTCAGCACGTCCTTCAGATCAAACCCTCACACGAATGCCCCTTTTTCATTTCTCCAGCTCAATGTGAGTAAGATACAGCCTTAAAGAGAAGAACAGCATTTTGAAATTCTAGGAGCCTGTCTTGAGCTTGTTCATCTGTGATTTCTCAGTGACAAACTGCTTCCAGAAGTTTAGGCACTTCTCTGCCGAGTTCTGCACAAGCACAATGTGTTACCAGTTTACTGCAATTGTCTCCACTCCTAAGTACTGATAACAGCTAGATGTTTTGATGTGAATGGTGATGATTAAGATCCTGAAGTCAATTCATTTTTTTTTCAATGACTTCCACAGACCTTGGATCAGATGTTGATGGTTCCTGAATGAAGTGAGGAACATAATGAAAGCCTTGTGCAAAGATATTGGGGTAGGGGGAGAAGGGGAGGGAAGAGAGAGAAAGAGAGAGGAGAAAAACAACCTCTTACTTAGTAGAGTTAAAAGATAAACTTTTGAAACATTCCTGACTTCTCTGAGTTTTTGTCAGAATCCTTTAAGGTATGTGCTTGAATATCTTGCAGATGAAAAATACCATTACTTGACCCCATCAAGAGCTCTGCTGACTTCTTGTCATGTTTGATAAACTCTTCTTCAAAATGTCCTCAATAACAAGCCTAATAGTATTTGGAAATAATTGGTCTCCGTGTTACTTCCTACATTTTCCTAGAATTCAGCCTACTTTTCTCCTTCCTTCACTTCTTATCAGTGTTCATTTTTTGCTGTCCCGTACCACAATGGAAACTCTCTTTTTAATACTACCAGCATATGAAATGCTCCTATCGATAAGAAGCTAGTCTATGAAAGACTTATTGCAGTAATCATCTCAGAGGCACCTCAAATGTTATCCTGCTCATCTTCAGTTCTACCTTGCTTCTTGACTAAGTTCATGATATCATGAGTTTTGATTTTCATGTATAAAAATGTCACTTCCCATTAGGAAAATGCTGAGAAGCAAGGTCTGAAGAAAAATGCTCAACACAAAGGTTCTTAGCACTGTGGGCAATGCTGAATATTGGCATTCCCAGGACTGTTCTCACTAAAAGTCGAGACAAAGGTGGATAAAGTTGTAACTGATGGGAGAACCCTAAAAAAATGTGGAGGGTAATTTCTGTAGGGGCCTTCCACCCACAGTAGGTTGTTCCCCACATGCCTGTTCCCCATGAGTGGCACCAGCATCTTGCCAGGTTTTCCAAGGCACTGGACTATCCAAAGCCAATAGATACATGCTCCTCATTATGAAGCTGTTTACTTTGCTTACAACTAGAACCATCCCTGTGAAATAATAACTCATAGCTTAACCCTGATCTCTTAAGAGCAAAAACCTTCCCAGAGCTGAACGGGATTTGAGCTGACATAATTTCTTCTCGCATAGCAATGGAGTACTGTTGTAAATTATCAGTCCCAGCAGTGGAGGATACCAGGCTGACAAACCAGCCTTTAATCTTGTTTTTCCTCAAGTTGCTCCAGCAGTGTTTTTGTAACTGTTACAGGGAATTGTTTTCTCTTATCATTTTCAGCAGAAATGACAGGCTGGTCTTTTTCCACATCATTAATATCATTCTCGCCCATGGCAGTATGCGCTGTACAAAATGAAACTTTGTCTAGTCTGGAGTTGGAGGACCTATGTTTTCTCACATTTTATTCAACAGAAATGGGGCTGGGTTTTATCCAAACCCATTCATAATGTCCTGTATTCTTTGTCACAATGTGCCCTGGCTTCCTGGATCTATTTCCAACTGCAGCTATCACAGCTCTCCATCCCCAGCACATCCTGCATGGCTGCGTCTAACACTGACAGGGGGATTTCACTCTGAAATGGGAGAATGACACATGCATTCAAAATAGGCTTCACATCCTTATTCTAGTTTTTCCACTTTGCCTAGGTCATGAATAGTTGTGTGAGGGTACTTTGTATTGCCGTTGGACCTACAATGTGTAGGTGAATCAGGGATCCCTTAGGTTTGCTAGCAATGCTGAAAATTAATTCAGTCCTATTAGATTCATGTAGGTCCTTCATTCTAAAAATACCTAGTTTTCATTTTGAACTATATAAAAATGTTGAAAGCAAAGCACAAGGTCATTTTGAATTGGAAAATCAATATAGTTCCTCTTGAAATGAAATGAAAATTAATTTTGAAATTTATATTTTGTTTTGATTATTTTATTATGGTTGCTTTATTTTAAACAGTGGCAAAACTGAAAAAATGTTATTACCTTTTCATTTATAAGCAAATTATTTGGTGAAATTTAAATTGCTTTGGGCCATGTTTCTGTATGGCTAAGACTGTACTCTTAATTAAAATCAGGTGTCTTCATGACGTACTTTTTTACCATTCTGTTTTAAGGACCCTGTTATGCTGATTTCTGAGAACTTGTAAAGTATGGTACCATCCCTATCCTGGGACATCAGTGTTTAAACAGGAAGTCTTACTCTCCCAGTCTTTTACTGTCAGGGGATTGAAAAGGAGAAATTAATAAATTGTTCAATAAAAATCTTAGATGCTGTAAGTTTGATGCTGCTGCACATAAATTTCAGAAGTATGGTCTGCAAAATGGATCCCAGAAGTGAGGCGTGTTAGGTACATACAGTTCCTGCAGCAGATGGGGAAAGTTAAATCCTCCAGAATGATTCCCAAAGCAAACGACCTGATCAGTTCAGAGAAGCTTAAAATAAAAACAGCTGATGAGCAAGATAAAGATGTCTCAGATCCCTCAGGCAATCAAATGAGGGCCTGCAGGAAGTCTCTGGTCACTTGGGATGTCCTCCTTCAGTCTTGAGATGAAAGTGTTCATAACTACACCTAGAGTACCAAGACCTGAGCAAGCACCAGATAATCAATTATTATCTGAAGTGTAGAAGCCATTGGGCAAAGAAACTGGGGTGTCCCTTCTCTGGCAGGTTCCCAAGGGGTTGCTGTGCAGACCCACAGTGAATATTTGAGGAGCTGCCTGTAGGATGAGCAAATTGGTTGGACTCTCAGAAGGAAATGGAGGGACCTGAGCCCCAGTTAAGATGAATATGGTAATTGGATGTTTTCCATAAATTATGTGAAAACATGCTTCAAAAGAAAGTGAAAATATCTTTATACTTCAAGAAATGCTGGGTTCTGCCAGTGTATTGATCATGCTCCAAGACCACCTTTGTTTTCATTGCCCCTCCAAGGACTTTTGTGAAGGAATGCCTAATTTTAGGGTGCTTAGTAGCAAGAAGATGGCCACTGAGAGGCTAAAATCCTTTAAGTGGCCCAGGTTTCTTTCCTTTTCCCTCCTTCCTTATTCTGTGTTCTTTCTTTCTGTATTTCTTTTTCTTCTGGCTCAAGACCTTCACAATTTATGCAAGCTTAGTGTAAGTCACTACAGAAACTTATTTCAGACGACTTACTTATTCTATGTGGCTGGTTGAGCTTGCCAAGGATTTCTGGTGAGCAGATTTGTGTGTGCGTGTGGAAAAGTGAAGGGAGAGTTTTGCATTGCAATCAGTGCAAGTAGGACAAGCCAGACATCCCATTTGCACAAAAAACCACAGCATTATGGAAATACCTGATCTTCTGAGTGCAAAAATATAGTGAAGAAAATAAAGGAAGTTTCCTTCATTCAAGGCTTGGGACTATGGAAGAGACTGGAAACTTCTCCTGTGCTCTACAGCTGAGCAATTTTCTAATTTATGCGTTTTATAGGACAGATATACTGTTGCTTAATTAATTATCCTATAGTTCCTCTGAAAAACTGTTCTGATCTACACAATTTTATAGCACCATGCCAGTTAGGATTTCCCAAAAACTTTACAACATTTCCCTAATTGAGTTTCATCGCCATTTTCTTAATGAATAAAATGAGGCCTAAGGAAGTTGGATGACTTGTGATAGAAAACCATGTAGGTTAGTGGCAGCTCAGGGCATAAAACCCCATGAATGCCGCAGCCTGTGCAATAACCAATAATTAATATTTAAGACAATCAAGGAGGAAAAAATAACCACTTTATCCCAATGCATGGGCCTGTCTGTCTGTGCGCTGTAAATATTTATACCAATATAACTGTCTTTCCATCAAGACAGGTCTTATTTAGTGGAAGGAAGAGAATAGGATTAATGTTTATACTCACATTCAGTGAAGTAGGCCTTCACCATCTGTGAAGTTAATGTAACAAAACAACATTTTCACATGTCATTTACTTTTAATTTCTTTTCTGTTTTTAAAAACGTAGTCTAATTACAGAAGGGATTGTGAAGGAGAAGAGCAGGAGGTGAAGAAATCTAAATGCAGAACTTGAAAGCACCATATTGTAATTGGGATTAGAAGAGGAAGAGATGAATTTGCATGATGATGCCTTTCATATTTATTCAGTTAGGAAAGTGTTTATTGAATGCTTTAGGCAAAGAATAATCATTACAGACACACTCAGAATCTCAGCCACTCAGAATAAACAGCTAAAATATACTCTCTCCTTCTTAAATAGAATAGGTTCAAAAGTCATAGGTCCCCTTGTACTTTTCTCAGATCGCATGCTAGAGATGTCCCAGGAAGAACCAAAACCTGTTTTGTAATCCTTCAAAACTTTCTTTTCAAAAAATACGTTAACACATACCCTTTATTAAATGTATTGAAGTTCAAAATGAATTAATAAGTGTTGCTAGACCAAAGCCTTTGATTTCTACAATTTGACAAGAAAAACTGAATCAGAAAAGGAAAATCAGAAAGGCTGATATACAATATAAGGGAAAACTAGACAGAACCACAAAAATGTGATCTTGGCAACTGTAAGGTTCATTAGTAGGAAGTGAAAAAACAAAGAAAGTTCTCATCCTGCTTCAACAGAAAGAGGGAGTTGTCAACAGATAATGCCAAAAGGTCATGATACTTAATGTCTTTTTTGCTTCAGCCTTCACTAAAATAACTAGCCTTGGCCAGATACACTAACAAAACTTGCACAGAGCAGAAAGGCCAACCCAACTAATGCAAGAGGTAACTAAGACTAGAAGCTGAAAACAGGTAGACAGTGGCAGGAGATATTAAAAGTTCCTATCTAACTTGATATTGTTTAGTTACCTTCATATAGAGAATTGGTTGAAATAACTTCCAAACAGCTGGTGATTTTTCTGTAGAATGGATGCCTGAAGCTTCAATAGCTGGAAAAGAAAAAAACCCACCACCCCCCCATGCAAAACAGTGACTGTCTTTTTGGGACAGCTAAGCACAGCACTAAGGAATTATCATCACCCATCTTAACCTCCAGCTGCTAATAAAAAAAAAAAAAAAAAGCTAGCACAGAATAAACAATTGGCAGACACCTAGGAAATCAGGAGTTTAGAGCTAACATGAATCTATCCAGAAAAAAAAGTTTCAGATCAATCTATTTTCCTTTCAAGGTACAATAATAGTCCTTAGGGAAAAAGCAGTTGATGTTGTATCTTGACTTTAATGAAGCTTTTTTGTGTTATCCTATATAACATCCTCAGTGGTAAGATGTGAAAGCATTAGCTGGGTGTACAGAGGATGCAGCTGCTCTATGGAGGGTACAAAAAGAGCTGAAAAATTGTCCTCTAATTATTAAAGGTTGACTGCCAGTTCAGACAGAGCCACATGGCACTGGAACTCTCTTGGGTTTGGTGCTGTTACATAAATTCAGCAACCCTGACTAATAAAAAAGTATAATTTTAGGTTTGTAGACAACCTAAAATTTTGTAGCCAAGAGATTGTCAGCATACTGGAGGGGATAAGTAGAATTCTGAGTATTTTTGATAAAGAGGGGAACCATGCTACTATTTAGTACAAATAAGCGCAAGTTTCTACATTTAGACAGTGATAATCCTCTTTATAAATGCAGAATAAGGAAAACTGGTTAGACAGCAAATCCACTGAAAAGAGATTTGCTGAACTTCAAATTGACAACCATTAAAGAAAACTCACAGTAAAAAAGTCATATTTCTGGAGAAGGACAAACTTTATACTGGGCTGTATAAACATGAGTGGCATCTGTACAACACAAGAAATTATCCTTCTCTTCCTTTATAAAGCCTAATGTGAAGTACTCTGACATTGATTTGAAAGCCATACTTCAATAAAACTGTGCTTCTTTGCTGTGTGTCCAGAGGAAAGCAAAGAGAAAGATCAGAAGATTTGAAAAATACACCAAAAAGGAAAAATTGAAGGAACTGCAGTGACTGAGCCTAGAGAAAAGAGCAGTAGATAAGACTAGGGCGAGGATCTTCAGACACATAAGAGGAAAATACAAAGGCAAAATATTGTTTTCAGTATACACAGGGATAAGGTGAGCTGTTAAGAATAATTTCCAGCTAAGCAGATCCTTGAGTGTAAGAGGTAAACGAAATTGTCACTTAAGATCTCTTTGTATTTTTATTTTCTATTTCTACTTCTTAGAAGAGGGCAGAAGTTTATTTGGGGGGGGGCTGGGGTTAAACATATATATAATTTTTCTTTTTTTAATGGTTTTGGGGATCACTCTTGACAGAAAACTTAGTAATATGCAACATAAAAGGAACACTGCACCACTGTACTCTTCTTTTAGGAGTCTACATTTCTTCCCAATGTGAGGGAAATTATTTTAGTAACTCTTTTGGACCCAACTATTAGTCAGTTGCTTTGGAAATTCTTTCACTTGCCTACCTCTTAAGTTGTGGTGGATTTCCCCGGGGCTTGCAATAAATCCATAAATGATAGCAATTTGACACTGGGATGCATTGTTAAAACAGCACGAAACCCAGGGCAGTTACACAACCAACAGCTTTTATTCCACAGGCATCATACGGCATAAATAATGGCCATTTTATTCTTAGCAATATGAAGCCAGATTGCAGATGCTTTACTTGCAATTTTGAATGCTTACTCCCATGGGCCAAGGCATTTAGAAAATCTGGCACTTTCATGCTAGTATGATATTTCTACCAGGCTCCTCAGGAAATCTGACATCATGTTTTGTGACATATCTTGCAGACAACATTTTGTTTTCAATTGCTCACCCAAATGTTCACTGCCTGTTATACACAATACAATTTAATACTGCAAGCTGCTTCTATACCCTGCTGTTAAGATGTAATTTGTTCTTTGTGTTTCTTCTGTAAAGGGCTGGTGACGTTCATTTCTAATGCTCAAATTAGAGAAGAAACTCAGAAGTGAGGTTTACAATTAGATTAGAAATTTGATAAACATCAAAGAATTAGAAGCAGTCACTTTTTAAAACCAAAGATCAAAAGAAATTCTAGAATGTATATTGGCTTGAATAACCATTCTTGCATTCATAGTGAATGCTCCTGAAATGATAAACAAGGGAAATATCTAACTTCAGAGGAGTCTCAATTACAGAAAAAAAAAAAAAAGTTTTACAATAACTGTGTAAAAAATTTTAATTACGTGACAAATATTGCCTAATGTAATCACCATGACAAGAACAGAAAGAAATGAAGATTCAGCCACTTCAATTTAGAAAAACACACAAAACAAAACTATTTTCATCATTTGAAAGCAAATGAATGAATGACATTTCAAGAAAAATGGAGATTAAAAAAAATTAATTATATCTTACAAGATTACTATGAGTCAAGAGGAACAGTTCATTTAGCTGAAACTAAAGCAGCCTTAACACAATTTTTATATCTGAAATTGTTTTGATACTTTTTGTTTTAGCCACAGCAAAAGGATCTTTCTGGGAATTCTCTGCACTTCGATCACTAGGCATGAAATGAGAAAGTAAACACATGAAACAAAGATTTGCTCATCAGGGGACAAAACTATGTCATTTGATCCCATGTCATTATGTCCCTTGGGCTTGCAAAATATACTAAGAGAAGCTGAACACAATTCATTAATCTGTAATGTTTTACTCGTCCAGATTTTTTGCTGACATCATAAAAGAAACTGTAGAAGACCATTTGAAGTCTGTGAAGTTTTAAGGAATAATTGAAGCTCTGCTTCCCCATTTTGTAGTCATCCCCTTTCTTTACATAGAGGCTTCCAAGGAAATGAAGCTCCAGCTCCAAATTTACAGGTGGGAATTGTAAGCCATGGTGCCATTCAATATCCTTGTGCTCAGACACATGTGGGTGGGAGGGCAAGTTACATGTGTTTTTTAAGAGAGAGAAGAATGGGTGATGAACTACTGCAGCATACAAACAGCAAACCCCTTGTCTGGTGCGTGTTGCACATATCTTACTGTGGCGTAGCACTAAGTGAAGCTCAGTGGACAGATAACAATGCTTCTGCCAGGTAACAAAAATATGTGACTGTTATGGGAGAAAGCTCAAACCCAAATGTGAATTTTCTGTAGATAAGCACGTACCTGCTAAGCCCATGCCTTTTCTCCAAGGTGGTGGGAGGAAAAGAAAGCTTTACTCTTTACTGACAATTTGTGGGGGGAGAAAGGTCTATGTCAGAACAAAACCAGATGCTGAACCCATCATTCTCCCCTCCTATTCTAGATGATACGGAATATTTATGTCCTTCCACATTTACTTTTTTTGCTTCAGAAAAAAAAAAAACACCCTAGTGAACACAGCAAAAAGTTCTGAATGCCAGTGAAGGAGGAGGAAAGGATCAGGGCACGGTGATCACGCTGCCACTTATTTTGCCAGCATCCCAGTGTTCACAGAAATTGCCCATCCTGTGGCTTGGCACACAGGAGATGCCAGAAGCAGGGCCGGCTTTGATGAGAATGGGCTGTGTCACAGCGACCGTCCGCTCTCTTCAGCCATTTCCAAGCAACTGGAGCTGTGATGGAGACCTTCAGGCTCATAATTTCACATGACCTAGTGCAGGGGTGTGCAAAGAAACATATTTTGGTCCAGCGCTGATACATACCCAAGGGAATTAACCTTGCATGGACATGGGGCTGTGCCACAGGTACACCTTTGCACTGCAGGTCCAGCCTCTCAGGTCAGCAGTCAGAGGCAGTTGTGTATTTTTCCCTTCAATTGAATTAAGCAGTAAATTTATCATCAAGGCAGGGACCTCAGTTTGGCTTGAAGCAGGAATGTGCTCCCAGGTCTCTCATAACCCTAATAACATTGAGTACTTACCAGGCCAAATCAAGACGGAGATTTGCTGTGTAACTCAGCTTCAGATGTTTCTCCTAGGTAGCAGGAGATTCCAGCACAAGTCCCTTTGCCAACTAATATCTAATTAGTTCTAACTGGAAGAGGAAAGACCAAGAGATCCCCATTTCACCATAACATAGAGTTCACAGGCCCAGGCACAGACCCAGCAGGTAGGAGACATCAACACAAGTTTGCACCCTTTTTTTTTCAGCTACAGGAGTTAAAAATGAACCTAGCTTTGCACCAGCTTTAGATTTGAAGTGCTGCCTCTGCAACAAAATCTGGCAAGATGACAGTCTGGGAAATTTTACTGACTTTTTAATACAACCCCTTTGTAGCAGTTTGACGCCTGCCGCCTTCTCCCCTGGTACTGTGTAGGAAGCTCATGCACTTAACTCAGATTTGTTGAATCTATCAGATAACTGGAGGCCTAACGGGCTGTGCTGAATTTATTTTTTCTTTGTGGATCTTGCAGAAAATACTTGTCCTCAGAGGCTTTTCCCTTGGGAGAGCTCAGGAGTTCTTGTTACCAGTGCTTGCAGCAAAGAGAAGTCTTCAAGTTTCCTTGAACAAAGAAATAATGGCAAGATGCTTCATTTCTGCCACTTATTTCCTGAGACCCCATCACCTACTAACCTGAGTATCCTGCTGAATACATTGCAACAGGTCTTGGGGTCACACCCTGAGACCCACTGCACAGAGACATGGAAAAACCATCCTGCTTCTGAGATTTTGTATTCCCAGTAGGAGACAAAGATGGTGCTGTTAGGACATGGAAGTATACTATACACACAGAGGAGCCATACGTAGCAACACTAGAATGAAAGAAGGGGTGATACCCACTGGTCTCTGTAGATTTTTTCTAGCAAAAATATGTGTATGCTCAGAATAATCATCTGAGTATATACAACAGAGGATGAAGGCATCACAACAATTAAGCACATGATGTGGGTTTTTTTAAGATATAAGTACAGAACAATCATTTTTCCAAGATCCTGGATGTCCAGCAATCTGGATGAATCACTTCCTTCCTCCACAACAGAGCAACATGTGACACACAGAAGCAACAACCTGCAGTTGGAAATAGGCAAGTTGGGATACAAGAGGAGTGGAAGATGGGAAGTGCAAACTTTCCTATAGCAGCACAAAAGAGGTTTGCAAAACCACTTCAGTGCTTTGGTGATGAAAATCTCTGGTATTCATAGCTGTTTCTACAGCTTCTTTAAGAAGTTGGTTTGCTAAACAAGCCAATGGGCAGAACCTGTTGAAAAGTCTCAATTGAACAGACAATAAGTTAAACTAGTAAGATTAATGCTTAAGTTCTCTTCTTGCCTAAACCCCATGGTATAACTCAATATTGGAAGTATGTATGTTCTTCAGAGTACACAGAGACTCTGAACTTCCATTGCTTTGTTCAGTTTGTGATGGTAAGAATACAGAGAGAAAATTTAAAAGAAACAGCTGGATTTTTTTTTTTTTTTTAAGTTGTTTGGAACACATTTTCACAGCTGGTAGCAGGAACTTGTGATTTTGTAACTATTACAAATGACTCACAGGCAGAGGAAAAGCACGGCATTTAGAAGTGAGATTGCAACCTGGCCAGCAGAACATGTGATGAAACTTCATAAAAAAAGTGATTAGTTGGTCACTTTATCAGTAAATAAAATAAATTGTTTTCCCACAAAACAGTCCTGGTCAAGCTATATGACCAGTGTATTCAATTACCTTCCAGAGTAAATATAAGCTATTTTACAAGACTCTTTCTCAGAAATAAAAGAAAAAGGAAGCTACAACAGAATAGAAAATAGTGCCCTAGCTATTTCAACCTAACTCTGAGACTCCTAAGCTCCTTTATAGTGCGTTTCAGTGCCCATTTCACTGAAATTCTAATCTTTCACACTGTTAAATATAAATGGACATCTGATAATGAGAGCAACATGGAAATTGCAGACACTCAGAACTTGTCTATGATTCATCAACTTGAGAATGGCAAGGATGGTTTCAGCCCCATTTGCAAAAAAAATATCTTTTCCAGAATCCAAATGAACCTAGGTGACTCACAGTGACCAAGGGTTCCATACCCTTCCTTGCAGACATGACTTTGAGTTTAAAAAGTCTCATCAGAGATTAAATACTGGCTATTTCTCTAGTGTCTCTAAGAGAAGACACATGGTGCAAGGGCAATTTGTGAGCTGCAAAGTGCATTTTGGATCAGAAGATAGGTTTGGGAATTCTAGTAAAAGTCCTACGGTTGAATAGGGCTGCAATTTTGCGCCAGCACTTTGCAGATGTGAAAGTCAGCATTTCAAGTAACTCCCAGGAAAAACAAATGGTGAGCGATCATCCAGCTCTTTTCTCTGACCACAGCAGTACCCTTCATTAAAAGTTGTTTACTTTCTGACTGTCCTTGCCTGACCACATCCAGGGACTTTACAAAGTAAATGCTTGCCTCTTGGGAAGCATTATGCAGTTTTGGGACTCTTTCCTGATCCTAATGTTTGGGTTTGTCATTGAATCCACGGCCATACCACAGGAAAGGTACCTGAAGGAGGGACTTCTTTGAAACACTGATGGTAGTCTGAAGTGTCTAAATATGTTGCTATCCCTTCTGTAAACACAAAAAGACAACACAGAGACAGAATCTCTTTTCTAAGCCACTTGTTTAAAAAAGAAAAAAGACTAGTACTTTGAATTTAATACCTCAATAAAAGATTTTCTCACCACTGAGTCCTTTACATCAAGAAAAATAAAAGTAATCTTTACTATCTGGATTATATCTGAATCTTAGTCCCCCAAAAGTCACACCTGTGAGGCAAATCAATGGGAAAAGCTTTTCTGATAGATTAAATTTGTTAGAATGTGCTAGAGAGTTTGCAAGGATGGAATTTCCCCAGGAATTTTGAATTCATGGGTCTATTCTCACTGGAGAGAGAAAAAAATATATATTGAGGGAAGGGAAGGATTGAACTTGCAAACTATATCTCCACATTTCATATGCCCAAGCATTTGTCAAGGACATGGTTTTGATTGGGTTCCTCTGAGATTCCCTGAGACATATCCAGGTTTGGATTTTAAAAATAATAAACATATAAGACTGTAAGACTGAAAGAACCGTTTGTGCCAGAATCCAGCTCTTGGCCACCATCAGCAAATGTCAATTTCTTTGTGTAGACACACAAGAAGTTGCTCAGAAATATTAAATTTTCACAGTCATAGAAATGGGCAAAGATTCTTTAAACTGATTTGTTTTAATTTATTTGGCTCATCCCTAGCGGGAGCAATGCAATATTGACAGCATATCTTCCCCCTACTCATGAACACAACTGGTGTTATGTTCGAGCCAAAAGAGAAAATAAGAACAGACTTTGCTATTGCAGCACTTTGGCAAAATTAAAAGTCATCAAATGACTATGGGAGAAAGTGTTGCGATAGAGATATTAGGAAGTTTCACAAGCAGTACAGCCTGAGCCTGCATGAATTTGGGCTGGGTTGACTTTCCTCTGCGACCAAGCTGCAAGAAGACATTTTAGGCTGGTAGCACTCTGAGCTGAAAAGTTTGCCTCAGGATAGAGGTTTCCCTTTCTTCCCAAGCAATCTTACTCTGAGAATATCAAAGCTTGGTGAGTAAATCTCCTTGAAGGGCTTTTTCCCTAGCTGATATCTAAGTAATCTTGTCCCATTTAGACTGAACATAGAGAGCAATGCTTAATATGTCCCAAGCAGAGGGAACAGCTGCAGAATCCTTGACTTGTATTTAGTAGAAACCAATATATTGGATGGAAATGTCTTTGTGAAAACTAGCTGGATGCAAATGCCTAGATTAAGAATAATTTCCTTAAAAGCAAGCCCCATCCAGCACAACTTGGCAGATCTAAGGACATCTACAAGGTCCGCTGCAGAGTAAGGACTTTCTATCCTGTTAGCTAAAGGCCTGGCCATGGGGTAGTTTTAGGCACATGGGAAGGTCTGATTGCCCCATCCCACTCTTAAAATAGTCCAGTTCAGGGTACCATGTAGAGGATCCTCACTACTCAGCACTGGTGAGACCTTACCTCTGTGTCCAGTTCTGGGCTCCCGAGCACAAGAGCAGTGAGAACGTACTGGAGCAATTCCAGTGAAGGGCCCTGAAGATGATTAAGGGCTTGGAGCATCTGTCACATGAGGATGTGCTGAGACAGCTAGGGTTGTTCAGCCTCAAGAAGGGAAGGCTTGGGAGCAGATCTTATCAACATATATAAGTACTTGATGGGGGGAGTCAAACTTTCCTCAGTGGTGCCCATTGAACGGACAAGAAGCAATGGGCACAAACTGAAATACAAGAAATTCCATTTAAATACAAGAAAACACTTTCCTACTGTGAGGGCGATCGAACACCGGAACAGGTTTGCCCCGAGAGGTTGTGGAGTCTCCATCCACGTTGATATTTAAATCCCAACCGGACATGGCTCTGGACAATCTGCCCTAACTGATGCTGCTTTGAACAAGAGGGTTGGGCAAGGCAATCTCTAGGGGTCCCTACCAACCTCAACACTTTTGTCATTCTGTGGTTTTGTGTCCCACTAATGGTCTATGTATTGAATGCTCAACTTAAGCTTTTAGGCCAGAAGGGTCGAAGCACCAGAGGTCAAAAATGGAGGAAGAGGCAAGCACTGGTAGATAACTGGCCCAGTGGGTGGGAAGCAGGGGAGACCTTTCATCTCTTAGGACTTATGACAAACAGATTAAAACATGAAATGTGACTTTTAGCTCAAGATGCCATCTGCAGGTGCATGCAACACAGTCCTAAACTGTGCCTATGAGTGGAGTATAGCAAAACCAGAAACCTGGATGTGATTCTGTTGATAGCACAGGAAAGCAAAAAGTAAAATCTTATCTCCTTACCCCAATAGAGCTTTTCATGAAATTTTCCATACCAGCCATAGTACTTGCTTAGATCAGTCCTATGGCCCATAATGTGCACAATAATAATAGAAACCAGATACAAACACGTCATATTCCAACTTTTTGTAAAGCGGTCCAGCTCCATTGAAATCAGCGAGGATGTAGCTAAAGCATTATCACAGTTGTCCTTGTAGCAAGCAGGGAGCATATGGAATACCATGGTATGAATGAGAAAGGAGTAGGAGAGTTTGGGAGCTGACTTTTAACATGTAGACACTAGCAATGAAGCTGCAAGATTTTAATCAACTACACTGTTTTACATGTGCCATGCACACCATTTGCTTATTTTGGGAACAGCTTATTACTTTGTCTGGTCTACTGTAAATGTTAATGCATGTAAATGCTAATCAAGATTCTTGCTCTGGTTTCCCACCCCACCTAATTGGACTGCTTTAGAGCTTGTTTGAAAGTTTGCATTCAGAATCACAAATGGGATTGGATCACATCTCCCTTGTCTCAGCATGGTGGCAGCTGTGCTGCAGAGAAAGAGCAGAAACTAACAGTAGCAAGCCCAATATCCCAGTGAAGCCAAATCCCTTTTTTATGCAAATAAATGTCCTGCAGACTTACTTGGAAATGGTCACACACCTCACTCCAGAGTGTCTAGTGAAAGTAAGGAACTCTATTATTTTGCAATAAGCAATAGAGGATTTACAGTCACCGCGGGATTTAGGTGAATGTGGGACATGGACATGTTTGTTGAAATGTAGCGTATTAAAAATATTGTGATGAGACTTAGGGAGGGAGGGAGGGCATATGACCTTCTTCCTCCTACTATGAGTTTGGTTTGGCTGGTATTAAAATCTGAGGAGAAGCGCCATTAACTACCATTCGGTTCTCAGTGCAATATTTGGACTTCATGAAAGCAACTACTCCTGAATCACAAGAGAACAAAAATAAAATTTATTATGTAGCTAAATGTCTCCCAGTTTTAGTGTGCAACCATTTCTGCCAGTTCTGCAGATTTATTCACGGTTTTTTTCATTGGCTAAAGTCTGTATCCACAGAAACTTTACTTGGATGATGAATTTAATGTTTTCTGAAAAGAAAAGCAAAGTGACAAGGTCCATTCTAGAAAAGCAGATGATTCTTTCAACTTTAAGTTTTTTTCAAGCTTTTCAGTGCACTGATGTGATCAGAAAGAAATATCCATGAAAACTACTCAGCTATTTGGCCGCTCCCTAGCAACTTTTACCTAACAATCCCAACACTTTATATAAGATATAAGTTATATATAATATTTAATTTATAAAAATTGTCACAAATATTGCTGGTCAGAAATTCTTTGAGATAAAAAAATCGTAATCAAAGGTGAGACATTTGCATCACCTCTATGGTGAAAAACTGCCAGTTTCCTAGCTCAGAAAAGCCTGAGTTTCTGACAGTTTTTGTGGGGGTCTAGTTGGGAGATCACTTTCCAGGACTGATGGCCTGAAGACAGACCCTGCTATATGGAAGAGAGCTGGTATCTCCACCTTCCCTGAGGCAGAGGCAGGAGCCTTGTCTCCAGCCCCTCAGCACATCCACCTCTTCCAAGCCTCCGTTGCCCAGACTTGCTTGGTTAGACTTGGTAAGAGCTGGAAACAAGACACTTGTAACTGCATGGATTTGGAGTCCTCATTTAATTTTTGTTAAACAACCTTCTCTGTTTTTTTCTTCCTTTCACAGAGAATTTGAAAACATCCATTTTTCAATTTCTAAACAGAAACTCTACACGATAAGAATGGATTGTGCTTTCCTATTTGACAGAAGTGGAAAGAGGAGCTCAGATGTATTAAGAAATATAGCCTGGAAAGCGTTTAAGTGCTGCTAAAATACATGGCACTTAGGAGCATAAATATCACTTCAGATTTGGCCCTTGTATATGACAATGACATCTTCACTGTTTTTGCCAAAATAATTACCTAGCTACCAAGAAGGAAATCTGGCATTTTATATATGTTAATGTTACTCACTGAGATTCTCTCTAAAACTGTCCAAGCCAGAATGTTTTCGGCTGTTTGTAATTTTATTACTGATGGAGCCCAGGAATGAGAAAGGGCCAGGAGTCTTGGATATGGAGTTTACCCATTTTTCCTTCTAACACTCCATCTTACTGACATACACTCTCTCTCTTGATTCATAAGTCAGTGCTACAACACACTGCTGATGTTTTACAATTTTCTTTACATCCTGGACTAGTGGCAGGAAAGAAGCCTCAAGAGGAGGACAGCAGCCTCTCCTCACTTCAACTCTTCACGAAGAGGAAGAATGAATAGTTCTCTTTTAGTGGGAAATTAACCTCAGGAAGCTCTCCAAATAGTCGATTTGAACTATTCATGTGTTGTGCAGAGGTTCCTAGCATGCCATGGCAACTCGGCATTGAATGAAGAAGACTGGGAGTGAATTAATTTTTGGGGAACAAAAATATCTTTCCATTGCGTCTACTAGATTCAAAGAGAAGGATGAGAACTAGAGAGAGAGAAAAGAAAAAAGGTACTGAAAGAGAGTTATTTTGCAAGAAGGTGAAGGTATAATAACCCCAAAATGATAATTGCCATAGTCCTGTTGGGTAGTTGTATTTTACAAGTTTAAGCTCAGAGACTGAGCAGTAAAATACCATCTGGCTTTCTTATAAATCAACTCCCCTGTTTATTACAAACACAACCTGATTTGGGAACCAGCAACGACAATGATGAAAGAATTACCTCTGCTCCTCTGAGAAGCTTGGCAGCTTTCCCATTGCTAATGCTTCCTCTTTGCATCTTCTAACAGTTCAGCCCTATTTGCTGCAATCTTCATTGTAGGTGCTGAATACTCAGTGCCTGTAATATCTTTGCAAGCCTGACATTGAGTAATAGCTTTCTAAAAATGCCTTGAAGGCCATTTTAAATGTGGCAAAATGGTCTGTAACAAAATAGGTAAATGCAAAAACCTCATGGGATTTATATAAAAAGCCCCTGAAGAAGGGAAGGAAACTAATTGCTGTCTATGTTCAGCTATTGTGTTAAAATACCTTTTGCTTCAACACTTTTCATGGATACAATATTAATACACTTTTTCCTGGGGAGATGTAGCTTTTCTCACAAGAATGTCTATCACCTAGAGGATAAGACATTATTCAGGTCAAGAAACAGTCCAGAAAAGAGCATCAGTGTCAGGTACTTCATTATTTTCCCAGATATTGCAGAGCCTCATGGGAGATCCTTCCATGTGTCAATCATCTTTACAGACCCAGATTCTGATTGAGAGGTGTAATCAAATCTCTGGGAAAGGTGGTAAACAGCAAAAAAAATCAAAGAAAATATATTTAATGGTTGCAAATACTTCTATCTACATAAACCTAACTAACTTGTATGTCTTAGTTTATATGTGGAATGTTATCCTATACTTACAAGTGCTTAGGGTTGACAGTGATTTACACAAGATGAAGGAATTCTGTCTTAAATAACTGTTTTCTCAGTAACCAACTTCCTCAGACTGTAAAGAACCAACTAAGAAATAATGCTTTGAGGATTAAAAAACTATTGTACAGACAATTGCCAAAGATTTTATCTCTAGATAACTATCTTTTTCTGTCTTCACTGGAACAGAAGAAAAGTTGATCAGCTTCAATGAGACAGATGTTATGTTATGTTTTGTTGTGACCATTACACACAATCTCTGCGTGCTGTCCAAATGCTTTGTCCAGGTTGAGCAGGGATAAGGATGCTATTGAAGTTCTTATCATAGGTACAGAACAGTATATTACCAACATGTTATGGCAATGGAGCTGAACATGTAATGACAAAACAGTGACTTGGGCACACCTTTGTAAGCAAATATATCCATGATCCCGATATATGCTGTAAGCCACACATTGTAGAAGTTGGAGTGACATTAGCGATGGAAACTATGGTGACACTCAGGTGACCATAGCAGAAAAAGCTTTTGTATGTGGAAAATAATGTAAGCAACAGTGAACTTCTTTAAGAGAATCATCCAACACTATATCCTTTATCAGCATCATCTTTGAAGCTGCCTGCATGGGAACTGCTCAGTTACATCCCACCTCTCTGGGGCTCCTATGACTCTTGCTGGTCTTGGCCACCCACCAGCCACCGTGCAGTGCACATCAGACTGTCAGGAGTACGATCACTGCCCACAGCTCACGTATGGGCCAACCGTGAAGTATTGCTGTAGTCTTGATGCGGGGAATGAAAGAAGACGTGAGTGTGGGCCACTCTCCCCACCACAGTGAAGAGTGCCTTAGAGATGCTTTTAGCAAAGAAAACAAGTACAGAAAGAAAATCTGGCAATCAACCTGACACGTTCACTCAAGTGAAACCATCATTTCAATCAGCGACATACTTACTCTTTTTTCCAAAGTAGAGACTGTGATGTAGCCTGAGATGTCCAGATTTTATTTCATAACTGTTCTGCTTTATGTTTCATTTGGCTTACCTTTATTATTTTTACAGTCTATCAAATGCATTGCAGGGTTACAACAACTATTTTCAATGTCTTCTGTTTATCCTTGAGGCAGTTCCCTCCTGCCTGTTACTAAACTGCTTTGAGTAATGGGGTTATTCAAAAAATAAATACATCTCTGTGAAATGCATCTAAATGTGATCCTCTCTGAAATGCTATTTAAATTCTATACTACATCCTTGGCTCAGAGGTTTGGGGATATTTTTTTAATCCCTTTCTCTTTCAGTCACAGACGAACTTTCCAGGAATAAAACTTTCAAGAGTCTTATGCATGATACAATGAAATTCTGCAACAGAAATGACAGAAACTTTTATCCACTTGCTGGAGTCAGATTATTTCAAGAAATATATTCTGCTCAAAGTACCATCATGTTCCTCTGCTGTATGTATTTCTGAAGTAGTCATGGCTTTCATCACTTTACATTTAAGGAGTCTTATGCTATTTCTCTGTACGCTGTACAAGCAGTGAGGACTGTCAGCCTGAATTACTTTCATTCTCAGAGTCATTATCAGGAAGGGACTAGAAGAAAGTCTTGTTAAGAAATAACATCCTCTGCTTTTCCATGTAACAACCTTTACTATATGTTAAAGGAATAAAATCTTTGAAGACATCTGCTTTGAGGGACATTCTGAAATTAGTAAAAAAAGGCAGAGAAAGCAGAAGATCTTCATAGTTTCCCAGCTGCATCCACTAAATTTCATGACTGAAAGCTCTGATTTCAACCAAACCCATTAAAAAATAAAATAAAATAGAGGCATAGCTCATTCAATGGAAAATTAGCTGTCCCAAGGAAAAGACTTCAGTTAGCTGACTGCCCCGTTTTAATTCTCTCCCTGCAGCCACTCATTTTACTGTGACAGCAACTGCCGTACACCACGAACCCAACAGCCTTCTCTGCAACCACTTTTAGTAAGTCAGGCTTCTGCGGTCCCATGTTTCCAACAGATTGCTGTGTTGGCAGGGCTGCAATGCCCAGGACCTTGCACCCACCCTCCAGTGCTGGAATAGTCCAGCAAGTGGGCATCACAAGGAGATGGCTCTGGGCCAGAAGAAAGGGTCTGCACCTCAGCACCGTCCTGCAAATACAGTGATGATCTTGGTTGGGGTAGAAAGAGGGTGACATGCAACAATAAGAGGATAGAAAGCTGTGCTGGAGAAATGAATGGTGTTCTAGGTGGCCTAATTCAGCAGCACCTCTATTTTACAACTCCGCGTACATAGCAACTAAGTTTTACAGTGGAGGTTTAGTGAACTCATTTCCAATATCTTTTAAAAAAAATAATTAAGCTGAGTTGGAGAAAGCATGCAGGGGTGTCCTAAGACGTTTCCCAGAGTTATAGCATAGATGTGCAGTTGCTGAAGAAGTCGATTTTACCTGCTAGAGGAGGGAAGCTGCTGGTAGAAAAGACTGTGTACACTGGCAGTTTGCATTTCTTTATCAAACTTCACTTTCTGGCAACAGTTGCACAGGAAATCTTTTCCATTGTGGGATACTATCTGACAGAAAAGTGTAGTTACTGATGGAGAAAATGGTATGTGTCCAACCAGAAAGGATTTATTCATCTGCTGCCCACTGCTAATAAATATCTGATTATAATGGAGAAGGTAAAAAAAATTCCTAAATTTTCATTTAAACATTCATTTACACAAAATTTTCTTGGGACTCCTCCTCAACCTTTTTTTTTTTTTTTTTTTTCCCCCCCAATTGTAGAGACATTTCGTTTAGAAGTTACTAATTGCCAAAATAGAAATAAAAAAGAAAATCTGACTATCAGAGACAAACTTCATCTGTAATCCAACTACAAACAACTCTTAATAACCTTTAATAACCCTGACAAGAAATGGGGGG
>JAOBAS010000052.1:44636577-44647723 GCA_025311575.1 Elanoides forficatus
TATTATTATTATTATTATTATTATTATTATTATTATTATTATTATTATTATTATTATTATTATTATTATTATTATAGGAGGAATAGAAAACTATTGCTTGCCTTGGCAAAATGAAAAAGGAGTGTCCTTTTCTTACTGGATGCTTTTAAAATTCCCATGAATCAACAGACTAAAATTTAATTAAAAATTCTGCCTTGAGAATATAGTTTGTTTGTCTGCACATGAGGAACTGAAGCAATAGCTTTCTGTTAAATACAGGACACTGCTGCAGTCAGTAAATATCTGTCAAAGAACATCTGATTGGAGAATGATTCATATTTTCTACAACAAACAATAAAAGTGGAGGTGGATGGAAAATGGAGAATAAACAGAGCATTCTTTCTGTAAAAGCTCTATGCTTTTACATGAGGAGATTGGAGACATGCTTTCACTCAAAGGAGAAGAGACAAGGATATTCATTATTCAGGAGAAGGAGGATGTTTAGTACCAGGGTACTTTATGGGCAAATCTAATCTGATTCTTAGTTTAAAAAATTTCATTAAATCATCCTTGGGGTAATCAGAACAACAAAGCAGTTTAGCTGGCATTTAGGATGGTCACAGAAAGAATAAAGCACTGAAATAGATTAGCTGAGACAGCAGGAGCATCTTCAGCCTCAGAGGTTTCCGAGGGCGGACACTGTCTGACAGGACAGGTTTAGGCAAAGCTGAGTCTGTCCTGAAGCAGGAGGATGGACAAGCTGACCTTCCAAGGCCCTATTGCCTCTAGTTTAATGTTTCTTGTATATAATAAAGGAATGGATTCATTTAACTACACTCATGAGAGGGTTTGAGCTGGGAGCTGAGAATCACAGGTCTGCCAGGTGTGCTGCAAGGCTGCTTTCTTTTCCTGCACAGCATTTTGGGGTGAAAGGATTTAACTGGGCCATTAAACAAGAAGTTCTTTGCACGTGCCATGCACTAACTCGATGGTAAACATCATCTTTAAAGTTTGCAGAAACATACACCAAGATTAAGGGCCAAGTGGAGGCACATCTTCCTCCTCTATAATAAAGGTTACGTGGCAACATGAGGGAAAGGTAGATGAACCGAAAAGACAGCCTGGTCACTGCATGTGAGAATAATTAACCTAGTCACCTCCTAGCATTTGATTTTCTTCTTAAGGAAGAAAATTTTTATTAATTCTGATACAATGTAATGCTACTTCCAGGATCACATTTAAAAACCCCAAAGAGCTAGTTTCATCTGCAGCACACATTCATTCTGTCAGCGTCAATCTCTTTTCCAATTATTACCCTCTAAATCCTTTTGCAAACAAAATCAGTGCATGCAACTGGCTGTGAGACTTTTTGGTAACAATGAACAGAATGAGGTCTCGATGAAAAGATCGGTCCAAATCCATACATGACATCTTCATTCAAAGTAAGACACACTTGAGCGTGGAGTCTGACCCTTTCTTTGGGTGATAAGGGATGACAGGTAAAGAAAGGGGAAGAAATCAAAACCTTACCTATTTTTATAGTAACTTAGTAAAAATTTATTTGCAAACAGAAAAGCTGAATATTCTTTTTTTTTCTTCTTTTTTTTTTTTTAAGGATGAGCCTCAGCAGATTAACAGAAATACTTTTTAAATCTTCTTAATTCTATCTAGTTATAGGACTTTTTTTCTTATAGGGATACTGCTGGTATCCAGATACACTTGCAGGGAACCTGAGATCATTTAGTAGGATATATGGAAAGAAAAAAGCAAAACATTAAATAGATTAAAAATTCCTGAGAAACAAAGACCACGTTCTCTGAGAAAACATCATTGACAATTTTATTTTAAATGCAACAAATATCTTCTCCCAGGGAAGAACTGTTCTTGCTTCCAGGACTTTTTTGTGTCTTCCTTATTATAACTCAGAGTTTTTTGCCTGAAAGACAAGGGAAAGATAATAGACTACATATGATCCTGCTTCGCCAGAATAAGTCAGTAAAAATTATGGGGATGATCTACGTTGTTTTCAAGAACAGGATGTCTATACAAGAGTTATTATACTCATTGCTACTTTGTGCAGGGAAGATAATTCAGGCAGGAAGGTGAGCAACGGCTTTCAATCACAGGCACCACAGTTCTCACAGAACTGGTCTCCTAGCAGCCACCACCTGGACTTCATAAACTGCCTGGATTGAGTATGGAGCCCCGGGGCAAAGAATGGAAATATTAAGTGGTTAAAAAGCAAATAAAAGGATGCCAAATGTACAGAGAAGCAGGTGAAACTCTATACCAGGGAAGCAGTGGCACATGGGAGAGGCGAAGTCTGCCTTATTTTTGAGGGAAATGGTGGGCCTCTGGAAAACCATACCTTTGTAAGCCCTCAGGTGCTTTCACCTTTCTTTCTTGAATGTTATGTTCCTTTTAGTACATGAGAATAGTGCTATGTTTCAAAGAAGCTGCTCTGAGTCAGTACATCTTCCTTTGGGTCACAGCGGCTAAAGGAAGAGGCTTTCGTAGCCTCCAAAACATTCTGGAGCTGCTCAGAAAACACATCCTATAGACTAGGGAGAAGCACCTTAACAGCATGCCGTGAAAACCAGAAAATCCTTGGATTTGGGCCTGCTCTGAGAGCAGTGGCAGGACTCAGTCAGCAGAGAGGGTGCATTTCAGAGATGCTGAGGAACTGGGGCAGCTCATCCTGGAAGTGCTAATGCAAGGTAATCATTGAACTCAGTAAAACATAATGAAAGGTAAGGTCTTTTCTGGTTCTGTACTCAGTATTATCTTTTGGTGGGTTTGTTTCTGCAGAGGGTTTAGTGTGTGGGTATGTACAGTGCAGCCCCTACCATAATGTAGCCCCCCTCACAATACAACCCCTGTCCTTCTTCTCCCTTCACTATGGGTCCATTTGCTTGCAGATCTCATTTTATTATTAATTGATATCACATGATGTGCTCATCTACACAGAAAAGAAAGAGACAGTCACTGCTTAATGGAGCATACAGTTGAAGATAGACAAAATGATAGGTTGGAAGGCCTGCAGTTGAGGATCCAAGCTCAGTGATATGAATTTTGATTATTCTGGCATTTTTTTTTTCTTTCAACATCAACATTGTTTATAGAATTGGGCATTGTTAAAATGTTTCACGGAGACTTCTGAACATAACCAACTGGATGTTTTTGATGAGTTTTTCTCCCTTCACTTTAGCTATCTTTTTTGTGTTGAAACCTGAAGAGCTGTGGACCTGAGCAATACTATACCAGCTGTGGCACGGTCTTATACAAGATGGGCAAAAGCAGAATCCAAGGCAGGATCTAAGGAAAAATGTAAGATCAATGCCTTAATTTTTGTGGAAACTATTGGGTGAAGACCAGACATCTGAACCACTCTTGAAAAGCTAACAAGTTTGGAACATGATCTTTCTAGCTGGGAAGTAGGAATGAGATGTATCAATATATATTGATATTGAGATATATCAAGATATATTAGAAAGACCTTTTGCCATCAGATGGCTTCTTGAAAGAGATGCTCACAATAAAAACCCTAACCCCAGTGGGACTGTGAAACCCATTCAAACCAACCCTGGTATTCAAACAACTCTGGTCAATTCAAATCACAAGGCACCCTTATTGGAGAAGAATCGAAAGCTCTTGATCATAGTTTTCAGAGTGGGGAACTGTATGAAAGCTTCCACTGACTTTGCTCATGTTTTTCCAGAGTTGTAGTTAAATAAAAGTATTTGATCTCAAAATTTCTATTTGGCACAGTTTACTAACATTAAACTATACTGCTGCAAGGCATGAAGCGACTACTGCAAATCCAAAGAAAAGGGACATATAAGGGGTAGTTATAGGTATGTGACTGTTTTTATAGGCCTTTTGGGAATGCAATATTGAAACAAATCTGTGGTTTTTTCTGATGTTCAAGGAGACCTGCACAGAAATAAAGCAGAGTTAATGATTAAAAAAAATAGTGTAATAGAAAAATAAAATGATTGAGCCCATTGAAAAATGTCAATAAATTTAAGGTGAAAAAAGACAGCAATTCAGAAGCACCGTTTGGAGTTTTTATCTAGTTTGACAAGGGGAAGCTGCAGTTTGCAAAACAGCATTATGTTTTCCAGCTCTGTTCATAAACCAGAATTACGTAAGTGGAGATTCAAAAAAGTTAATATAAATGGATTTACCCCATGTATTAGTCAAATTTAATAAGATTTGAGCATTGGCATTCTTCTCCAGCTATATTTATACTGCTTTTCATGAGCTAACCTGATGTGGACCAGAAAACCAGATTTGCATGCTGTATGGACTGTAATGATTTGAAAGTCCATTCTCAGCCATGTGCAAAAGTTAAAATGCTCTCAGACCTCCAGGTTGCCCAGACACTGTCCAAGGGAAGAAAAAAACGCAGCTGGGCTGTGAAGCATGATGGGACAGTGTTGTACCCACCCATAAAGGATGAGGTGCTGTTAAGGGGACGTGGTGTGAGACCAGACAATTTGTCTTAGACTAGGCAACACCTCTTACACTAGCTCTCTTACAGAGATCATCCTGGGCAACTTCCTAGGCAGCAGATATGTCAATGGCCATGACTACCCAACTTGGAGTGAAATAGCCCAAAACACATCTCATAAATCGAGATAAAATACAAATAAGCCATAGCTTGCTGTGGACAGAGCTGTTCCATATCCTCCTGAAGGTCATACATAGACTGGCCATGCTGAACATAGGATTAAGTCCATGCTTTGCATTTTGGCATGGTTTTATTTGTTTGCTTTTAAATTATATCAAGTTAGCCAGGAACTAGTAGGAGGTGAGGATCTAGCTTGCTTGCTATTCAAGGACAGTGCCTAAAGTCCTTCAGCTCATCGTTCTGACTGTCTGAAGGATTACCATTGCATCTCTTTCCACAGAGGTCTTGGACACTCACCATGTACTGAAGTGTGGCTACACACACTCTTGTGACCTGATTAACTGTATTTTCCCCCAGAGGTCTGTTCTGAAGCTCCTGGCAATGAGGAAAGCACTGCCAGTTCTTGCTATCTGTTTGTTTAATGGGGTGCTGACTCCACTCCCCAGTGATCCTAAAAGGGGCAAAGGGCAGAAGTCATCAGTTTCCCTGCTGAGCTCAGATCTTGAGGCATCTAAAAAGAAAGCTCCAGAGAGCTTATCACATCTCTTACTGAAGATTTATTAATTGCCGAAATGTAAATGCCGTTCAAGAATTCTGACTTGGCTCTTCCCAGTGCAGATATTTGCAAGCTGGGCCAGGGAGGGGGAGAACTGTTGACCTAGCAAAAGACTGCAACTATGAGCATCAGGGGAAAGCTATCAGTCAAACTTTCTACAAATATTGTATGGAAAATCTCTTGAACTGCATTTACATAACAGCTTTAGCTGTGATTATCAGTGAGCTCAGACCAGTCTTGCATGAACTGAAGGACAGAACCGCAGGAGTGGCAGCTGCAACAGATGCACATCCTTTATCCCTGGACACAGAGGTGGATGTGAACTGCTCACTAAATAACCATTCACTTCTCTGAGTGTCCTTAAATGCTAAAATATCTGTATAGGATTCTACTTCCTGCAAGAACAACTTAGGTTACTGGCAGCTCAGAGAAGAAAAAGTAAACAGGTTAAGGTCCATTTTCCCATCTTTAACACCTATTGTTTTTCTTTCCTTGTATTGTAAAGAAAAGTACTAAACTACAGGATCATGTCACTGAAATGTGTTTTCAGTAACACCGGAGAGGGCGGAGCCAGGCAGGGACAAGGTTACTGTGGGATGTTAATTAGCTGCCCACTTGACCCTGTCTGCCACCCAGAGTGAGTTTGTGTTTTTAATTTATTTCACACACAACTTGCTCTTACAATCCTTTTCCCACAGTGCCAACCAGACTATATGGTAACCTTGGGCTCTGCTTCTGATATTAACTGCTGTGCAGTGTGTTAAAGTCAATCCAAGAAATATGCACGTGCGCGCCCATGCACGGCGGGTGGGATGGGGACCGTCCTTTGTTTTAGTGAAACTGCTCATGTTTCTGAGGCAAATTGTGTCTGGTCGATGGATTAACAGGCAGGAACTTGCCTTCTTCTGGGTCTATCCATTCACAAATGAGGCACAACCACCATTCCCTCTGTTACCTTTAATCTATGCCTGCAAAACTAGAGTCAGTACCACATGCAGCTTAAAAGCTGTTGCACTGAGCATCTCCTTCAAATATCTAGGAGTCGTGGGAAGCAACATTTAATAAGGACCTTATTGTACAAATGACTGGTGCTGCTGAATGGGGAGAAAAGCAGCTGAGAGTGAATTGGGGGCCACACAGCAGCCAGGCAAACGGCAGCGCATCGTGTGGTGCAGGAGTGGGCATTTTCCCTGCTGGGATGGAGAGGGGAGGTGTGTTCCCTCAGATTCTTGCAGGAAAACCCACAAGTTTCAAATCTTAATAATACTACCAAAACTTAGAGACTGACGGGCATTAAAATACCTTTCCTGAACTGCAACGCGTGTGCCTCATCAAACCAGCATCCGGGAGAGATAACATGGCACCTTGCAAGTCTTCTGCCACTTTTCCACGCTGGTTCCCTTCCAAAGAGAAGCGTGCGGTGGGCAGGGGCCGTGCAGATCTCTTCCTGACGGACATTCAGGCTTGGACCAGAGTGAGCAACCACGGTGCTCCGCTCAGAGCAGACTAGGACCTTAGTGAGGACAGTGGTGGGGGAGTGTAAACGCACCCACCGACCCCTTTGCAGGCTCTGATTTAGCAGCAGTTGGTAGGGATGGTTCAGTACCCAGAACCAAAAACATCCACAATTTGCATGGAGTAAAATACTGCCAGCGCACACTCACATATCCATGCTTCTGACTTGGATTATTTTACGGCTTTGCAGCTTCTGGCTCTAAGCATAGCCCCACTGTGCTGAGCTATACAAATACAGAATACAAAACTCACTTTTTTTTCCAGTCTAAGTACACGGCAATAAACAATAGGCAGGTTAAGAAGCAGAAAACACTGTAACGGTTTTGCTCAGCATGTAAGGGAAGACAATGGCTTGTTTCATATTACAGTAAAGGGCAATAGGCACAAATAACAAGTGACATTCTCAGACGGTCTTCCCTCAGGTCTAGCAAAGTGCAGGAGGGGAAGATTGTGCAGATGTGACATCGTGCAACCTTCTCACTTCGTAATAGTCGAGACACGAAATCAGGAGAGCTTTAGCTGTCTTGCAGTGATGGCAAAGTGATTTATAGATATTATACCGAAAGCACCAGCAAGTTTCAGGTATGACCTGGGTTGACATTGAAGTCCAGATAAAAGCCCACATTTTGTCACCTGTTACTCTGTTTACAGCATTCCCATGCAGTGAGGAGCAGCTGTAAAAGAGTTAAAACAGCACAAGGCTCATCACAGGCTAAGCCCCAGGTCTTCTGCCTTCCTTTATCCAGTTTGACTGTTGCAGACAGCTGAGCCATCTCATTTAAAGGTGATTTGGATATGTCTGAAAACCCTTACCTGTTGTCAGCTCCTTCTGTGCTGCACCCAGTGACTGCTGAGCAGAGATGCCTCCAGGTAACAAGTGGAAGCTTCCAAGGGATTAAGGAAAAAATTGACTGAAGAGTTCCAAGGGGAAGATTAGTCATTGTGTGTTAAACATGTTTAGCGTGAACTAACAATTAGACATAGGCAAAGAAAGCCACAGGTAAGAGGTAATTAAATGAGGTTCTTGTAGTATATTGGCTTCTTCTCAATTCTGTATCAAATGAGGCACATTATACTCTTAACAGGCAGCTATTTTTCTTCTACACATGCTAACTGAACCTCACATTAAATATAGAGCGAAAAGCACTCTGCAGTATGGAATATTAAAAAAATGAAAACAAGGAGGTTCAGTTTTGAAACTGATGTTATAAATCAATTTGCCAAAAAAAAAAAAAGAAAAAAAAAAAAAGAAAAAAAAGGATTAAGCCTAACAAGTTTCAGGGGAAGTAAACAAGCACGCTGTTTGCTGTTGGAAATTGTTTGCTTGCTGTAATGTGTCTTTATGTCACCATGCCTGCATAGGTAATATCAATGCGCTGCTCTCTTTAGCAGAATACATCTCATATATACTGCCACACATTCTCACCACTTCTTCACAGGACTTTGAACAGCAAAAGGTTAGTGAAGTGTGTGGGTTTTTAGAGAGACAAATGTAGAATAGGGACACCCATAAGTAAGAATCAAGGCCATGTGGTTCATCTGGCTACAGAACGCCTTCTTCCCACAGCACAGAAAAGCATTGTGTCAAAGTGTGTCTGTTCTTCCCAAACCAAGTGATCAAGTGTACATTTTACAGCTGGGCTAAGTAGAAGGGGACTAAAGGAAGTCTGGAAAATGCAATAGTTATCCTTTACTATTTTAACTGGCTGGGCACTTTGCAGCTAAATAGGAAGATGCAATCTTTACTTGGAAAAGACCCTTTTCATATCACAGCTTTTTTGGTGGGTCATTCTTTCACCCATATGAAACTATGGTCCCTGAATACAAGAATCTCTAAAGTACAAGTAAGGACATACAACAGGGTTTATGATGTTTAAGAAAAGGGGAAGCTAGTGTTTGTATGAAAGGATCAAGGCAGTGTCAAAAGAGAGAACTGTATATGGCTCTGACAGTGACAGTGAGGTTGTAAGAACATCTTGTAGGTTAAGAATTGTTCATTAGAAAGTTGTGTTTGTTATGATGAATTACTGCAGCGGTGCCTAAGACCCTCAAATGAAGTACCACTTTACCATGCAGCATGTGGAAACACAAATAACAGAGAGAAAAAGCACGGGGTCATTCAGAGAATTATTTGGGCTGTGTTTATGGAGAAGACTGCTTCCTAAGCTGCTGAAAACTCATACTGGGTGCTTGACGGAGTATGGTAGGGTATGAACAAGAAACATTTCTAATTTTAACCCTAGAGAGTGACCTGGGCCAAACAAGACCTAAGTATCTGCCCTCCTAGCTTCTGACATTCAAAGTCTCCAAATCAAACAAGTAGCAAAGGGAATCAGTTCTAAGGCATATTCTGGAGTCAAGCAGTCCCACTGCCATTTGTGTCCTTGAAAAAACTCCTCCCAAGCCTCTAATCATGTCTGTAATGTAGCAGGATGCGTCTTGTAAACAGATGAAAATTAATTGCACTGAATTGTTCAAGAAGACATCACTCCCAGACAACTCCGCTTGCCTCAAGTGCTGTGCAAACATCAGATGATTACGAAGGCTTAAGGCTAACCTCTCCGGGCTGGAAAGCTGCTTTAGGAATGTGTGGTGGGGGGTTGTGGTTTCCTGAGCAAATGTATTTGTGCACCAGGTGTCAGCACAGTACAATATTTCATTGCTGTGGGGATCAAGTCTGAAAAATATGAGTCTGGTTACTCAGTTGTTAAATTGCTTCCTGATGTGTGTTTAATGCAGTCTGTAACTGCCCCTTTTTGCTATAATTTCTTTCATTAGCACTCAGCTGTGTTTTTCTGTTTGGCTGAAATGGTTCCTTGCCTTATTAGGCTGTGCAATCGCTTGATTATTTTTTCCATCTTTCTCAGAAAAAAAAAAAAAATTAATGTTGCAGTAAGAATCGAGTTTGAAAAGAAATTAATGCTGCACAATATAACTCAGAGTGATAAATGTCTCAAAGTCATTTAGAAATATGATTCTTAGGTTCTTTTAGATGACGTTTTAGTTATCAGTGTTCTAGTCCTTACAGTTTAAAGTCCATTTAGTTTAAAGACATTTAGGCAACTGATCTTTAGTAAAATCAAAGAATGTTTATCTAGTACCTATCTTTGATTCAGATTCTCATCTGTGAGCTCTCAGGTGGTGTTGAATGCTAAAGCCAGACTTGCCTTTACCCCTGCAGAATGGTGGCCAGGCAGGGGCAGAAGGAAGAGAAGAGATACCACTTGGAAGGCAGAAGACAAGCTCTCAAATCTCTACTCTGCTCAACCTGGAAGATACTTTTTTAAATCCCAGAAAAGAACTCTGAGTCTCAGACCTTTCTGTAAAGAAATCTTTTAAAAACTCTGCCTGAAGCTATTCCATTTTGTGTAAATAAATATTCATTGGAACAAGTGCCTGACCTTGTCTCCCCAGCAAGATACCAGGAAAATACTCTAATGACCAGATAGTTACTCATTTTTTGCCTTGTTTATTCTTAGGTGCACTGGATATCGAATTATTTACACAAAACAGAGCAACTTCAATAGGATTAATTTATCCAAACTGTCCCAGCAGCCTCATGATTACAGCAACCCCTTTGACTGCAGGAAACCTACAGTTAGTTCTCTGCTTGAAATCAAACAGCAAGGGGAAACAAAAACAGGTTTTCCAAATCCCGGATGAGTCCCCTAACCACTGAACAGCAGGTAAAATCAAACAAGGTCCCTGTTGAAAGGGCTTATCCCAGACTTCCTCTTCATGTACATTGATGTCTCAGCACTATGTTTGAGAACTCATGGAAGAAAAGATCTTTCCAGGGCTGCTGGGATGTCATCAAAGTTTTTGAGCAGCATGAGTAGTTGGATGATCCCGTGCATGCCCACTGGCAGACTGTAGTAACTGGAAAACACTCGACAGAAAATTAGGTACTACAGGAATATAAACCACAATGAGGTCACGTGGGAAAGAAGTGGGATTTGGAAATCTTGGCTGTACCTGAAGATCAGGCTTCAGCATCCAAAATAGCTGTTAGATTACTCTCTCTCTTTGTGATACCCATTCAGATCAGGTGCAGTTCTTTGTTGTGCTTGTATCAACACATTTTATGTCTTAGACTGACTTGACACCAGAATGCTTGTGACTCTGGGTCTGGTGACCCAAATGGTACTGGTGTCTCACGGCGTAGACAAGTGTACTCTTCGTTGGGTGAAAAACTGGTTGGATGGACGAGCCCAGAGGGTTGTGGTGAATGGGATGAAATCCAGTTGGCGGCGGATGACAAGTGGTGTTCCCCAGGGCTCAGTGCTGGGCCCCGTTCTGTGTAATATCTTTATTGACGATTTAGATGAGGGGATTGAGTGCCCCCTCAGCAAGTTTGCAGATGACACCAAGTCGGGAGGCAGGGTGGATCTGCTTGAGGGTAGGGAGGCTCTACAGAGGGATCTGGACAGGCTGGATCGATGGGCCGAGGCCAATTGTATGAA